>JAODKE010000037.1:19210673-19223941 GCA_026779605.1 Mormyrus hasselquistii | reverse complement strand
CCATGATATTCGTGCATGCAATTTCCATGAGAAAATTCCTCTAATTAACAGGGGTATCCACATATTTTTGGCCATATAGTATACTGTAGTTTCGTCTCATTTGAATGGCCCCAGTGTTAGAACAGTATGTTCTATTATTATTATGTTAGAAAGTTAGGCAAATATTGGCATGTTGGAAGGCTCTTCCTCTTTAGTCTACAATGGGACTTAACTCCCTGTTGTCCATTTTACAATTCAGTATCCAGCTGTGTATAAGCAATATGCAGTTGAAACATGGATGGATGCATGTTTATTACAATATTCAATGGAAATCTTTCACTTGGTTTGTTAATTAAGGGGAATAGAAAATATATCCGATAAGTCATTCTGTCTCCAGGTATCGTGTGTTTAGTATCATTGATCTCTCTCACATTGATCTCCTGCTGTCAGACCTCTCAAACTTCCTGTGTTTATCTGCTGGGTTTGTGTTATTTTGTTCTTTTAATATTGTTTTGCATGTTTGATATAGTTAAGCAGTCAAGTAGCCACTTGAAATATATCTTTGTACTTTGTGTTGCATTGTAATTGATGTGTGATATGTCTACCCAGCAAATAAATTTTGATAATTTTTTGCTGTTCGGAAACAGCAAAAACAGATACCTCAGTAGCGATATTACTGAAATTCCTGGCAAGGATTAGTACACACTAGGGCCCCACTGTAAGATAACGAGACATTAAGATCTAATGACATTAGCTCTCCAGCTAACTTTCTCACATGTGCTGCATAGAGCAATTGTGAGCAACTAAATTGTCTTATACAGTGAAAGACCACCACGCAGCCTGTGAGTTGAATCAGACACACTGAGCTACATCCGTCCCTGACCTGAATCAGCCAAACAAGCTGACACTGTGCCATATTGTATCTGTCTTCCAGTCCCTGAATTGAGATCAAATTGGTTACACATTGTGTACGTGGATATCCCATAATCCACCTCAGGGAACCTGTGTGTCACCAAAACCCCAGACTGATCAAGTTTAGTTGAAAGAAAGGTCTTAATAATAATACATTAATCCAACTTCTAACAGCACATTTGGTTCAGGAATGCAGGAGACAAACATGCACGCGGACACACACACACACACATCATACAGTATATGCTAAAATAGCAATGGGGCAGGGAAGAAGAAAGTCTGACCCCTTGTTAATGAGTCACGATGCATGTCTAAACTGTCCTGTGAGGAAAGTGAATGAGTCACAATGCATGTCTAAACTGTCCTGTGAGGAAAGTGATAACACAGAACGAATAGCAAAAATCTCTGAAAAATTCACAGCACATTTAGGGAAAGCAATTAGGCATCATAACTAAAACAGAGGTGGGCAGCTAAATATTACTGAACCAAATTAAATTAACGTAAATAGAGATGCACATGCATTACAGTGAGATGATTAAATTGGCCTTTATAAGCAGGTTGCACAAGGCAGGTCTTGAAAATAAGCATAGCAAATGTGCTAATCAATATGTATAAACTGTGTCATGATGCTGGTTTTGTTGACTACTGTTGTTATTATTATGAGTATTATTATTATTATTATTATAGTTGTAATTTTAATTATCATTAAACATCAAACACACTATGTAGAGATGCTTCCATAAGACATATGTTTCAGACATTTAACCTCTCAGTTATCATTCAGTGTTTCTACACAGAGGGATTTTTCCTCTGGATACCTCAGGAGAATCACCCATCACCGAGCTGTCTCACAGCCTGAACCTTTGGCCTCAACTGTCTTGTTATCCCAGCACTAATGCGACTAATTATCACAGAGGAGGACCTACCCCACCTTCAGTCATGACCCAAATGTCCGTTCCTCCATCCACATATAGATATGCATCTGGCCAGGGAAGGAAGGCACATTTTCATTGAACTCCATGGGAGGAACAGGACCAAATGTGAAATGGTTGTTAGGAGGTCTTCTATCAGAATTACCAAATCCCATCGAAACCCATAACCGTCGATCATTGATGGCTGGAAGATTGTATTTTGTACAGCATGAAGGTTAGGAATGTTTTGCGGAATTAAAATTTTATTTTGAAATTTTGAAAATATTTCACACTACTCTGTATTACACATGAAGTTGAAAATACTGGGTTTTGTAAAATGTATTGTACACTAGGGATAACAAAGTGTCAGGCAACAGCCACTGAAGGTTGTGACACTGGGAAGGTCATGTTCATTTCAGAGATTAACCGCTATTTATGGCACACATTTAGTGCACAAACATTGCCACCTCTGGCACCAGCTGCACATTTAAAAGACGTGACAAGAAAACAGGCTATTTGTTGCCCAAAATAATATAAATGTGTGCAACAAGTTGGTCTCCTTGAACAACAAAATGATTTAAAGAGTTTCTAGGGCAAATATAGTTTTCCATGAATTGACCAGTTCCACAAAGAGATCATTAGGGATTAGAGATAAATCTACTATGGACAGAGTAGGAGGAAATAAAACCACAGATCTATACAGAACTGCCCCAACGTTCTAGTATTTACACAGGAAAATGTTTTGAGATTAATATTCTTTGGGCCGTTTGACTCATGACGATGACTGCACTCTGTAATTAAACAATTAGAAAAGCTTGATAGGAAATTCAATGGCATATTGATCTATTTGGAGGTGGATAATGTTAACGGAAGCCATTTTCTTCAAATACATCGCTTACAGATTCTCCAACAGAAAAATGACACACAGGCGAAATCAACTGTACTATGCCAGCAATGTTATGTTTAAAAGTCTTGTTGTATGAATTTGACATTAACAGTCATTTGATTCAATTCGGCTAAACCGGTAAAATGCATCTTAGCATTAACTTAATCCTTTAAACGCTATGACACAGGTGTCCAGAGGAATCGATGGTAATATGATTATAGTGTTTTATCATCATCATCAAAGCCAATATGTCATCACTGGTGGTGTATAATAACATAAACAACTTAAAGGGAAGTGTTTAAAGGGACCAAAATAGTGCATGGTTTTTGTGCCTTACAGCAAAAACTGATGCACATTTTTATAAAACGCAGACATAAAACACAGAGGGATAAACAAGCAGCGAGATGGATTAGCTTTTTATCTGACAGGAGCAAACAGTCCTCAGCATCAGCTCTTCACTGTTATGCTCAATCAAAATATGTCATTACCTTAAATTCCCGGGTGTCGCTATCAAATCGCATCTGTTATATTCCATTTCTCTCCTTCCTCTGGGGCGCAGGAACTCCCCCCAATCACAGGAACATCTGATTCTTTAGAGAGATTGGATTGTTGTTGGAGCAGAGATGAGCAAGATAGAAGGATTAAGTGTTAATTGGAACAAGGGCAGAAGGAGATCCATGTACCACTGAGCACAAAATGAAATTATCAGTGTACACTGTTCCTGAGTAATATAAAGCATTCCAGGCGAGTAAGAGTCTGAAAATTATGACATTTTAATGGCCCTGGTGACACTGAAGCAATAGCCAATTACACATGCATACTGTCATACCCCTGCCTGTTATTCATGTGTCCCTCTTGTCTTGCCTTTCGTTCCTAACCCCCAAGTGGAGGTCACTCCCAGTTGCCTCTCGTTAGCCCTGTGCTTGTCTTTGCTTGATGGGCCGAATGGCCTCCTCTCGTTTGTATATTTCTTATGTTCTTATGTTCTTAAGTACCTGTTTGTCTCATCATCCCCAGTCCAGTTATTAACGTTGAACCTTTCTGTTGCCTGTGTCTTCCCCTTGTCCCAGTCCTCCTGTTTTGACCCCACGTGATCCTGCTTATTTCCAGTCGCTGTTCATTGAGTTCAATAAACCTCCTTTTGTTTTGCCACAGTGCCTGCCCTCGAGTCCTTCGTCCCATAAATCGTGACATAGACAATGCCATATTATAGTAATCTGTACAGCTAGTAAAATATACCTGAAAATAATCCTTGTTTGTGCGTTAGAGCACTATAGTGGAGTAAAAGTTGCAGTGTAATCCTCTAACTGAACAGCACTCACTGATTGCAATAAGTGATCATAATGCCTTTGGCCAGAGACCAGACTTCATGTTAAGTATGAGAATGTATGAAAATTTCACATAAATCCACTATAAAAATTTACCCGACCCCTTGAAAACATCCATCCACAAAAATGAGCTAATTATAAAAGTGACAGGAAAGAGTAAAAAGTCTTTAAATCAAAATCTGACTTTCTTGGTCTGCAAAATGATGGTGCAGTGGTTAGCAGTGTCATCTTACACCTATGGGTCGTGGGTTTAAATCTCCATCTGGGTTCCAGGGGTGTGCAATTTGCATGTTCTTCCCATGTCTTCATAAGACTAGTGGATTTAAAAAATGGGTGTATGTATGGACATGTTCTCACCATACACTGAAATGAACCATAGGATCCCTGTGTTCATTTTCAGAAATTTATCAGAAGATTTTCATAGATCTGTGTGCAGGTTTGGAGGATTTTTTTATTAAAGCCAATCCATTTTCACTGATTTTAATCAAAGACTTCACTGATGAAAGGTTTCATCTCAAATGAACAAGTCGGGCAGCTGAGCAGGAGATTCAAATGGTTCCAGAAATTGTTGTCATTTGATTGGATGCTTTAGTCTGGATCAGCATGTGTGAAAAACAAACACCGTCAAGCACCCTTAACATCTCCAAAGGCAGACAGCTCATGATAGAAAAGATGGAAATCTAAATGTGCATTAATGCATGCGTTTTAACACACCACATGTTATAATAACAATTATCTAGCACTGTGATGCCCTCTGAAACCAATTAAAATCATAGAAAAAATGATTGGTTCTGTGTTTCGCACCAAACCCTTTAAAGCAGGATGTACGAGGTGGCGTTTTTGATGAGCAGCTCTGCAATGACCTTGAGAAGCGCTTACAACCTGACTGCTCCATCACTGTCGGGAACTCGCCCCCCCCCCCCACCCCCCCATAACAGTGATTATCCCCAGGGTCTGAGACAATGCAGACATTTGTATTTTAAAGCAGAAAAGTCTCTGCTATAGTATAGTATTGTAGATCTAGTTCCAGAATAAGGGGCAGTATTGATTCAGCTCGTGCTCGTCTGGGCTCTTCGCAGCTTCCTCTGACAGGTGAGTGATGCCCAGAGGCGCTAGGTGAGCGATCCTCGTTTGAACAGACCTGGAATTCATCATCCGTATTGCATTTTGATCGATGGACACAAGCATGGAGGGTGTGAGACGTGCATAGGCAAGTCTACTGTCCATATGGAATTATGTTAAGCAAAATGTTTAATATTTACATAGGATAAGTGTCTTTTTATGCGTATGAAGTGTGATTCCAAAAATACTTAAAATTTAATTTTTACATCTGAATTTTTAACTATTACATACATATATAAACTACCAGCCTGCTCCCCCATATCTGGGGCTTAAAGGGAAGCACTTTCTGAGGCTAAATGGTCTTAAATATCTGCTGGAACTGTGCTTTGGCTGTTTATCCCCATCTGCAGGATCTATCCTCAAAGTTGAAAGGCCACATGCATCATGCAGCTCATTTTATTTTCTTACTGCCTATTGTTCCTCGCATAAGAAGGAGCGCGTGGTTCTCCGCCATTATTTTCTGCTGCGCCAGGCACACGTCATCAGTCCAGAGTGGGCACACCAGAAAGCTTATCCACTGAAAAAGAGGCCCCTATCAACAGCACGTAATACCAGTGCTATGAAGAAACAATGCAGAGACGGCTGTGTTATTTAATGAAGTTTAGTGAAAGGACACAGCAAAATGTCAAACATACATACACAACCAATCTATGGCAGTCAGCCTGCTTACAGCAAGTAACATCCTAAATATTTTGAGTGGGTTTGTGAATTGGGATTTCAAAGTAATATCTCAGAATATACTCCAACACCCAATAAATAAATGACAACGGCCATTCTTGCCTTTAATACAACAAGCACTCTCCTCCCTGAAGTCACAAAGGCACACTATTCTAGATCCAGGATATTTCAACAAAAAGAAAAATGAAGCATCATTCATCTTCAGAATTACAAGTGGGGCTCTCCGCCACTCAAGAGTCTTCTTACTGGCAATTGAAAATATCATACTTTCCCTGCAACACAGGGAAACATATGAACATGAATGCAATTTCTGTAACACCAGGAATTAATACTGTGTAATTTTAAATTTTAATCAAATGATTTTATGAAGTGAAAACCTGTTGCAGTTCAGCCATTATCATCTTCCTCAAAAACTGCTAAATTTCTCATAAGTTTACTTGACAGAGAGGGACGCCCGGCAATTTGTCGCAGCAAGAAGAGCTTGAAGAACAGGCAGACAGTTATGACACATGCCATTTCAAGTCAGAATCTTCTGTGACTGCATTACCCGTACTGCATGATGAGATATAGAAACATTTTGGAATTGAACTGATTCATCCTCCAAGCCATTCGATGGCTAGCGTGACCTCGCTGTGATGGGCTTTGTCGAGAAATTCCATTTGAATCCATTTTTTTCCTGTCCCCAGAGGGCAGTTCCCGTGGCGTAACTGATGCTCTTCTCATTAATATCCCATCCTTGTTCCAGCAGATTCCGCCTCCCAGACTCTGCCTCCTCATTCCGCTCTTTTTTTTTTGTCATGCCCCTGTAACCTTCCGGTGCCCCTGCTCTCACCTGTGTCTCTCACACCTGCTCCTCTCATTCCAGCTGGGAAATAGTCAGGTTCCTGACCTCTTACCCCATACCCCTCTCTAACCTTCCAATGAGATGACCATCGGCCTGTCACTCTTCTGACTTTCGAAAAGTCTTCCTTCTTTCTTACTACCACTTTGCTATACTTATTAAACTTCCCCCATAATACTCTTACAATAGAGTATTACAGTAATATGATGTGGCTCCAAATTTTGGTTTGATGAAGCTTAACAGTTTGCTTCAGCATTAGCTATTGCATACATGATAAAATCATTCCGTAAGATTCATTCATGTCCAGCTTAAGATAAATGAAATAATCCGCATTTCAGCATAAAGGGGAATGACAAACAGATGATGTGCTGCACTGAAACATTGATCGTGCATTTATAAAAAACCATTCGTTCTTTTTGTCACCTCTGTTAGCCCATTGCTTCCATGTCTGGGTTTTACAAGAAAATCATTCAACCTGATTGGCCGTCACGAGTGGGCTGAGTGATTGAAAGCCGACCAATAAGCTCAGGTGAGAGGAACCCTTGTTTGACCCAAAGATGCCCTCTCTCTGCCCTTATAATTATGAGGATGATGGGGGTGACTGGTGCATGGAAGGAAAAACAAAAAGGAAAATATCTCCAGTTAAAAGCAGCTTTTTCTGTCACCCAGGACTTGAGGGCCTGAAGATAAATGAAACAAAGCGATCCATCTGCAGCGATAGCGTCAGGTCCTGCTGGGACGCTAATGGCTGGATGTCTTGGGACGATTTGTCCCATGCACTGGGAAGCACCTCCATGCTGCCCTCGAGGCTGTCGGGGAATGTAAATTTCTCCTGAACTGCTCACACATGCCTTGGGCTCATTTAAGCCTTTCTTTTTTTATGGTTTTCATTTTTTTTTAAAACAGAACGGCAGTTATACATCAGAACTGGGTCAGACTTGTTATAAACCCGACCAGCAGGAGAGAGTGAGAACTCTCCACATTGCCTGTGGAGTCTCTCTCCATCACCTGTGAAGTCTCTCTCCATTGCTTATGGGGTTTCTCTCCATCACCTGTGAAGTCTCTCTCCATCACCTGTGAAGTCTCTCTCCATTGCTTATGGGGTTTCTCTCCATCACCTGTGGAGTCTTTCACCATCGCCAAAGGAGTTTCTTTCCATTGCCTGTGGAGTCTCTCTCCATCACCAGTGGAGTCTCTTGCCATCACCAGTGGAGTCTCTCTCCATTGCCTATGGAGTCTCTCTCCATCACCAGTGGAGTCTCTCTCCATTGCCTATGGAGTCTCTCTCCATCACCAAGTGGAGTCTCTCTCCATTGCCTATGGAGTCTCTCTCCATCACCAGTGGAGTCTCTCTCCATTGCCTATGGAGTCTCTCTCCTTCACCAGTGGAGTCTCTCTCCATTGCCTATGGAGTCTCTCTCCTTCACCAGTGGAGTCTCTCCATTGCCTATGGAGTCTCTCTCCATCACCAGTGGAATGTCTCTCCATTGCCTATGGAGTCTCTCTCCATCACCAGTGGAATGTCTCTCTATTGCCTATGGAGTCTCTCTCCATCGCCAATCACTGTCTTGGAGTTTGATCCTGAGCTTTTTCATCGTACTGCTTAGCCGTCACCTTTCTCATGCTGCTGCTTGCCATGTGTTGTTCTGGGAACCCTTCATCATCACCTATACAACGCACATTATTTTAATGGAATCCATTCAGCGGTAAAAAGTAGAACTTGACTTGACTTGACTAGCAAGAAAAGATGAGGGAAGAGATACAGGACAATAAGACCTTAAAATTACAGGAGGGCATATGCTTCTGGATAGTCATATGGTTCTGGATAGTCATATGCTTCTTGATAGTCATATGGTTCTGCTTTGGGTACAGTGCACCTGCCAAGCTTTGGTTCTTCTCGCTGCTATAGTTCTGGTTGTGCTCATTCTGGTTATGGAGCTACCTTATTAGGGTGCCTCTAGTTTTGGCCAAGGGGCAGTTTCTCAGCCTAGTTATGGCTCTGTGAAGCAAGGACACTGTTTCCTTCAGATAGAAACACACAGACCTCTATAAGCCATCGATTCAAAAAGTTCTGGCAAAGTCTTATCTGAGGCGGGGCGAAGGGCCAATTTGAGTGATGTGTGAAGCCGCAATTTGATTGTCTTTAGCATATAACAAGCTTTTCCTCTTGGATGTGTGACGGTCACATAGATATTGACTCAATGTACCTGATCTCTCTGCTCATTCCAATTCTGCTTTATTTTTAGTCGCTATAGTAATTCAGCATTTGCCTGAAAGTTGTTCCTCTGACCTCTGCATTTGTCTAAATTGTTCAATGATATATTGCCTTGGGTAATTCCTTGTTTTTGCTTTGTTTAGCTCACCAGTGCATATTTGGTAGCTAATTCAAACAAATAAATGATGAGACCTATTACCTGAGTGCAATTGCCTAATGCAGACAAGAGATGAGGACATAGAACAGCTGTGGAAAGTGTCAGTCAGGAATAAGCAGGCCCTTGTATTATATACTTTCCTTGTACCTCAACTTTCTGGATCATATACAGTACAAGGTTCAGAGTAATGTTGATTGGTCACGGATACAGCTTGAGGTCATCATGATCTATTAAGTTGGAACTGCTTCCAAATGTATTAATTCCCTATTCTGTGATTAATAACTAATACCATGGCAATGTGTACACTTGCTGAGGTGAGTATATGGTTATGGATATACATAATGATGTCAGTATAAAATACTCTATCTGTACGATTAGCACTGGATTCAACCCAAAGGTGAGTTAAGGGTGAATTTTAAGGTTATGGGTAACCTAGTAAGGAATACAACTGATTAATACTTGAGAGAGAATGCTGGCTAGAAATTAAAGCCAGTTTTTCTTCAATTCCTCTTAGTTCCTGACATTTGGTTAACTAGTAATGTTTCACACCAGTCCCTTGTATAGCCCTCATCATCTATATATAGTTGCCTGCCCTTGTTGTGTTTCTGTCTGTCATTGTATATGCTGTAGGTGTTAAAAGTGAACGTGGTGTTATGGTATTAAATGTGAATGTGGTTCCTGCCTATTGGTTCTTGTGTGTGTTCTCTCAGTACTGCTTTATGTTAGTTCTAGCTTTTGTTAGCTTGCAGTGTATCTGTTGCCTTGGTTTAGACCCTTTTGAGGTCCTTTTCGTTTCTTGTTTTAAATTCCTTTTCAATAAAGTTGCCTTTGTCCTGAACGTTACAGCATAGTGTCCCCATCACTGCACTAGGGCATTAGGATCCACACAGAGCCCAGGATGTGCTTCCCGTGTTGGGCACACCAACACCTCTTTCCCCAATGTTCTTCGATCCAGGTACTGGTCCAGCCCAAACCTGCTTACATTCTGATGGATAACTTAGAGATGCAGGTGATATGGCTGCTGACTGGTTTAAAGAGTGATGATGCATGTTGAACTGGTCAGGAGCACAGTGTGGCGGGTGGCCACCCTTACTTAACTGGAAGACGGGAATGTTAATTAGTTTAAGTAGTATGATATTAAGATATCGCTCGCTTTTTCACAGTCATTTGGCAATATTTCCTAATTTATGTTATTAGCATGAAACCTTGCTTTCATATTTTTATGCGTTCGTCTTTACTCTGCTTCTGTGTCCTTTATCTTCCAATGAATCGTCACTTATGTAATTTATGCTTCCCCGTATAGGATACATCCTCCATAATTAAACTATTGTTTCCTGTTCTCTCAGAGAACTATGCTGCAGTTCCCCCATTATATTTTACTGTACGAGAAATCAATACCTTGGCGAATTACTGTACTGAGACTAATAATATTGGCAAAAACTGGAACACCAATTAAAGCTAACATCGCCCTTCTTGGGTGTAGTTTACTTTGCTGTTAATGTTTATTTATGTCTGTTGGAAGCCTACAGTAAAGTGTCACTGCCAATAAAATCTCCCTTGAGTCCCATTTAAAACAGTCATAATCGGCCAGTAGTAATTTGTGGTAAATGCTGTGGCTGTGACATCACCGTCATAATAAACAGTGGAAGATCCAGGTGGACAATTGGGTGTAGACTGTTGAAGATGAATGGTGCAGAACAGTGGAGATTTATGTCGGACAGCTGCTCCTTTTACAGTAGGACGCACTGCAATCAGTTACAATGAGCCTCCGAAACTATGACAGACAATGGACTTAGAAAAATAACAAATGTAGCCACACACACACACACGT
Source organism: Mormyrus hasselquistii (assembly GCA_026779605.1). Lineage (NCBI taxonomy): Eukaryota > Metazoa > Chordata > Actinopteri > Osteoglossiformes > Mormyridae > Mormyrus > Mormyrus hasselquistii. The sequence continues at coordinate 19,213,081 of JAODKE010000037.1, read as the reverse complement.
CCATCCATCGATCCATCTATCTTTCAACCACTTATCCAGGGCAGGGGCTCTGGACGCTATCCCAGGTAGCACAGGGCAGGGGTGTCCCATCGGCGGGATGCCAGCCCATCGCGGACACACATATACAAGCACAATCAGGAACAGTGCGCCAGAAGAGATGCCACTTCACCTGAAATGATGTATTTTGAATAGAATACAGAGGTTGTGACACAGGGAACACAACCAAGCAAATAAGCATGCTTACCTTTGGTCTTCAGCTTAGGTTTTATAAACTTACATATTAGCTAAATTTAAGCAAAACACTATAAAGTGATACAACTGTTAGCTCTGTATCGTACAGCTTCTATAACAGACAGGAGGACCAAGAAAGCATCTGAAATACGTGTTTAATGTAGCTGCTTGTCTGACACTTTGATCTCAAGCAAGTCCAATTTAAGTAGCTAGATATTTTACTGGAGCAATTTAGGTGTACTACCACGGAGCTAATTTTAGGATTTAAATCGGAACAGAAGCGTGAGCTTTGTTACAAAGAAGCAATTCATTTCACATGTCTGTGTCCTGCAGTTAATTTAGAAATGGTTCTGTTTTTTGAGAAAGTCATTTTCTTTTAGCTTAGTAGTCAGTTATTGGCTCCAACAATCAGACTTTTATAGCGTAAAACCGGGGCTCAGACATATCAAGAGCTCTTGCTCGTGTTTCAATGCAGAGGTAATATGTAAAACTATGTTAATGCATGTATTTGGACTGTGGGAGTGAAGTCATGTGAACATCGGAAGAGCATGCAAACCCCACGCACAGAGCTGGACTGCTCCTTACATAATAAATTAGTAAAATTTTCCTTTATGTATCGCTCTGTATTTTGTCTGCACATTCCATTCACTTGGGTGAGTCAATCCGGTGTTATCAGACCAAAACAAAGGGGACGATTGATTGTAGACTTTAGCTAGATGATGGGTGACCATCGCATCACAAAGGCAGCCTTCATCTTCAGCTCTGCAGGCTTGTCAATATTTGAAGAAGTGCTATCATTTAAAGTACACTTAATAGGAAGCTATTGGTGAAAAATGATATCACACTTTTTTTATCATCCTTCATCTGGTGTTCAGGGGAAGTGCCTCTTTTTTTTATCAAATTTAAATTGCTTAAATTTTTGTGCCCACTCTTAAACAGGCATATCACTTGTAGCGCTGTTTATTTGAACTAAACGGCCCTTAATATGCCTACAAATCTATAATCATTAATTTATTTAAAAAAAAAAAAACTACACAGCATATTCTAAACCGCATGTGAGTGGGCCCTGCAATGGTTTGCAGGGTGGATGTAAACAATTATAAAACAAATTCATTTTCATATATAAAATAAGTTGAATGCATTTATTTGTAATGATGTTTTTGTATTTACTGTTTTCTTTAATAATAATAAATGGATTTGACAAAAAGCAGACTAGCACAGAATACAGCTGTGAGTCAGTGTAATTCTGGGACTGAAATAGATTATTATTTTTCACTGTATGTTTCATCTAAAACCTTGGTGCAATTTTTTTTTTTTTTAGATATTTAGTACAAGGGCATGTGCTGGAGAGTTTTTCTGACATGCCTCCCTAACCTCTGTTATCTCTGCCCCATCTTCTCTGAAGGTGTTCCATATCCTATTATTTGCACCATGGGAAGCAAACAGCGGGAGCTGTCCTACTGGCCATCGCCAGAGCCCTACTGTCTTCGAATTGGTTTTCACACGGAAACGCCCCTGGTGTCATTGGCTTTCAAGCAGCCCCAGTTGCCCGCAGAACCAACTTCAGTGCACCCTGAAATCCGAGAACAAACCGCTGAAAATGTAATAAACTCGAATCCCCCGGAAGAATGTTGGCCAGATTATAAAATCTCATTTCGAGTTACTTTGATGTCATAAAGGCTAGTGAGGCTCCAGAGCAAAAAGTGTATTTTAAGGGTAACCAAGACAAGATAAAATAAAAGAGAATCAAGACCAAATCAATTTTAATTGACTCTTACCATCACTGTAGCATGGAAGGGCTACAAAGATCTTTTTAAAAACCAAATGCACTGGCCTGGAATTTGATTACATTTAATCATATTTAAATTAAGCATTTCAAAACAAATGATTTATTTTGTATGCCGTGCGGACAGAGACATCACAAGAGCAGGGAAGGATGAGGAGACTTGCTTAGCGGAGCAGAATACACGCTTTATTACAGTCCTGAGCAAGACTAGAACAGGCACCCAGCAAGCACTGAACCCAAACACACACAGCGGAAACACAAGGTAGTCCGATGTCAAATTGTACGGTGTACGCGTGGTGGGAGATTTATACAAGCTAAGAACATGCAACGATTGGACGGGGTGAACACAATACATATAGGCAATCACATGCATGACAAAAGAGAAATGCAA
>JAODKE010000037.1:19175065-19207839 GCA_026779605.1 Mormyrus hasselquistii | reverse complement strand
TATCTATCTATCTATCTATCTATCTATCTATCTATCTATCTATCTATCTATCTATCTATCTATCTATCTATCTATAAAATTAGAGGTTATAAACACAACAACTTCATTTCCTCTGTGGTGAAAGGCCTGACTGGGTTTGATCTGACTAAGTGGAAGAAGTCTGTGTATCAGTGGATAATTTTTCATATCTATATAACTTTGTGTGATTATTGGTAATTTTATGTAAAATGGTAATACCACGGCAGTATGACAGCCTCTCAGCTTGTTTTTGATGTGGTACACATCAAAGTTTAATGAAATGGTTTAATCAGGTGACAATCATGTCCTTCTTTCTTTGTTTGTTTACAGGAAGCGTTTTGCAATTATAAAATATTTCATTTTCATTCATATTTTCATTCAAGTTTAACGACGCTTAGGAAAAGGTGTGATCACATGCTACTTAAATAAACCACGTAAGAGAAGTGGGAAAACAGCAATTGTATTTAACACTTGGCATAAATTCATTGTGTTTAAGCATCGGCACAAATAAAAATCAACACTGGCCTCCAACAATTTTCAGCAGGTAATTTGTTTTTTGAATAATAACATCTTTCACTGGCTCTTCATGAATTCCTGGCACTTTAGCGGGTATTTAATTGATAAATGGTGCTTTTCATGCTACCCCCGTGTCGCCCGGGACTTAATTAATACTGGAAATCCCAAGCTCAATATACATGGAGGGGCAAACGATGCTGGAGGCTTCGTCTTCCCTCTACCGTCTGCTCTTCCTCGCATCAGCATGTGAAGATTTCCTTATGTAATTTGTTTGTTAGTTTTGCGCCCTTTACTGCTATATCGCGATTTTGGTTTCCACACCATCCACCTCAGTCCTTCTCCTCCAGGCACTATTCCATAGCCACCAATCTGCAGCCCCAGGTCCAAGCAGTTACCAGTGTCCTACTGTTTCCCGTTCTATGGACTATGGGACAGTTGGGCTAACCAGCTAGCAGCATGTGTGGAACAGTTCTGTCACATTAATATCAAATGAACAAAATGAGAAATATGATTTCATTGAACCCCAGTAATATTTCCCATATACAGTATAACAGATCTACATTTAAATATCAAAACTAGATAATTTAAATAATTGCAGAACAAATGGAAAAAGTAATCTTGAATGAAAATATTAGAAACTGTTATTGCATTCAGTGGAGCGAAGGTGAAATTTGTGATTGAAGTGTGTTTGCATACATTTATGGTCTGAAAGTTGTCTGCTAGAATCCCCCAAAGAATTGATCATTTGTAAATTCTGGTGACATTTAATAATAAAAGGCGGTCCGCATCAGATAGCTAATACACCGGGTTAATGGTCCTGCTAATTAATCCAGCCTCTCAGCTGATTGCCTGTCGATTGCAATTAGTCTTGTGTCCCGGACCTTTTATATACAGTGACTTGGACACCAAGGCAGAGATTCAAATGTCTTCATCACAGCTGTTGAGTTTTGTCTCAGGAAGTGTGAAAATTCACTCTACAGAGCTGAATTGGCTCTAATGCAATATCCTTATGTGATATTATCTGAAGAATAGTATTATTGGAGAGATTTTAACAATCATGGCCACTCCAGGACTCAAATAATGAAAGGATGGAAAAATCAGGAGTAACACTTTACTTGATCGGGCAAAAGTGCTTAGTAATAACTCAGTTACTACTGAAGTACAAATCATTATAAATCGTGAACAAATATAGTAGCAACTTGAGATAAAAAATGTGTCATGATTCATTACTCATGAACAAACATGAGCAGTATTTGTTGGGTCTATTATTTATTATGTATTCCTACATTAGTTCCTTAGTAGTTCCTTAAGTAGTTCACAAAGGTTTACTGAATTAATAGATATAGTAACAAATATAGTAATAGGTTGAGATAAAACATATGTCACGCTTCATTAACGATGAATTAACATGAGATTAGTACGTAACCAAGACTTGGTCAGTAATTGCATTAAATTATATTATTTGTGCCTTGTCACGTAAATCAGGTGAATACTGTAACAATCAACCAAAACATGCCACAAAAACATATGCATACATAATCTGTGCACAAGTCCTTTAACCTCAGTATATCTACAACTCGGTGAAAATTTCATCCAGAAACTGTATTGATTGAAAGGAAAAGAATATTCTGTCACATTTAGCAGCAGGAATAGGATGACCCGAATGCAGGCTGTGGGTAATAAACCCCTCGCAGGGGTGTTTATTAAAGGGACCAGGCAGGGATCACAGGACTGAGATACACTTACAGTATATACGTCACTAATAGGGAGCAAACACAAGGCAGCTGTGAGAAGGTAATAGGAGGGCAGGACCAAGAGAAAAGACTAAGAAGCCCCAGGCGTGGCTAGTTTAGAGCAACAGCTAAGGGAACACGAGGGGACCAGAGAGGCGGGGCAGGCTGGACGTGACATATTCCTCCACATTGTATCTGAATTTAATTTGCATTAAATATGCAATAACAGTAATACAATAAATAATAAACAATGGCTAAAATTAAACCCCATAATTGTGCTTGTGTCCAAAATTGAAATTGTTTAATGGTGCTAAAATGTATTTAAAAAAATGCTGAACAAAGTTTTTTATGACTTTTTGGGTGCCTTATTGTAAAGTCAACAGAAAAGGTTCTAGTTATAGCAGCATTAAACAGCATTTGCTCTATGAATGAATTTTATACAGCTCAATGGCTAAATGCTCAAAACTGCTTACAGATTCATTTCCAGCTTGAATTTTTTTCGAATTACTTGTTCTGTCTGGCATTCAGAGTCAGCATAAATATGTAGTATTGTTGCAATGTCGATGGTAGGTTTATTTTGACATGGTTTAAAATGAGGCAAGTCACTTGACTTCTGCACACTGCACTAATTAGCATGCCTGGGGGCTGGTGTTGGCTACCATGTGATTACAGTTCAAAGACAATCCTGGTTCCTGGGCCACGTTAGTAGGAAATGCTTCCGAGGTGCAGGGCTAGCCTTCTAAAACACAGTGTCAGAGTTTTCTGGCATTTCTTATGTACCCAGGGACCAAGGTGATGGATTAAACAAAGGATTAGAGTTCTCCCTTTCTTCCCCTCTCTCTCTCTCTCTCTCTCTCTCTCTCTCACACACACTCTCTCGCACAAACACACCTCCTCGCTCTCATGTTGTGCCAACAGAGATAACATCCTTTTTGAGTGATGCGTTCAGTTTTTGACGGGAAACGGACGTAGCGCAAAGGAAATGGGACATTAGCAATGGAAATGAGGCTAGATCCAGGCCCAGATCCACCATATTAGCCACCAAAGTCACTCGTCCGTTTGCCCATAATCCTTTGCACAGTTTGATTTTGTCCATTCATCCATTTATTTTATTCCCATGTCCTGGTTCTGGATTTAAAGTTCCCTGAGATACGTCATTGTATCAGTGCAAACTCTAGCCTTTAACCCGTGGCCGCTTCTCATTTTGTATGGGAGTTAAGTAGCAAAAAAAAGCCATGAGACAGCCGCACATTTTCTTAATTTTTTTTGTTGTCATTTTGATTTTAAAATTCTACTGTCAGATTTGATACAGAGGCTCAATTGGGTGAAAATGTAACAGTTTTTCCACATTAAGATATTGTACTAAAGGGTCTATCAATATCAACTCAGTGGTCATCATCATTTAACAAACAAGAAAATGAATAAAAAGATGATAGATAGATAGATAGATAGATAGATAGATAGATAGATAGATAGATAGATAGATAGATAGATAGATAGATAGATTAAATGACCAGAAATGCAAAAAAATAGATGAAGCACAAACACTGCATGTGTGTGTGTGTGTGTGTGTGTGTGTGTGTGGGGGGGGGGGGGGGTCGGGGTGGGGGAGGTGTTGGGGACTGTTAATTAAACAACAGCCCAGGACTTTAAACTTGTCAGGGCCCAAGCAGAAAATGTTTTTCAGTGCTTTGAAATTACAATGGGGGGTTTATTTGGTGCTTTGATCATACAGCAGGGCCTGAGTCAGCCTTCATTCTTCCCAGAGGAGGAGCCGCGGGTGATGCAGGTTGGCGTGGTCGGGGGGAGGACGGGCCGCCTGGCAGCGCTTTAATCATATCTTGAAAGGCATGAGTCACAGAGATGACTGAAAGCTCAGCCTAGGCACACAAACACAGTGTGGAGTTTCCACACCACGTCTTTTTTTCATAATTATTCCAGCACTGTCCTTCCTCAGAGAGACCCAAGGGTACCATAAGGCAATACCTGTTCTGGGCCGTCAACTGGCACAATTTTTTAATTTCCCTAATTTAACTTGTTGTTTCTGGCTTATTCCTGAATAAAATAAAAATAAAGCATGTATGTGGTACATGTAGGAGGGCATTTTTAGACTACACTAGGCTCTGGATGGACAGTTACTAATTATGTTTCCATGAAGAAGAATATTTTCAGTCTTCATAACAGGACGCCAAGTACCATTACCTATCAGTTCAGAAAATTACAGATGTGCGTCGAATGACGTCGCTGTAACTATGCATGGGTTGTTGCTGTGGCACCAGTGCCAGATATAAATCGCAGAGGAAAAAGACACACAGGGGAAAAAAAACACTGCATCCATCAGTTGGCTTTCTTATAACTGCTCTTCCACTCTAGGTTACACGTGAAACCTCTCCCAGATGATACAGGGGACTCCCTGGAAGAAACAGCTGAATATAGTGCAGAACAGATTCATACACTGTGAACACTTTACAGACAGTAGATTATCTTTTTGGGCTATTATAAGAAACCTGAGTATCTGCTAATATCCTGAACATCCAAAGAGCTCGAATGGGAACCAAACCCATGATCCTGCAGGTGTGAATCCAGAGTGCTAACCACTGTGGTGTCCCTATCCACAACAAAGAATACATAATGTCTTCTGTGTGTGAATAAATTTCCCACTAGAGCCATAATATAATTTTATGCAATATTGCTAGCATTTAATTTAGCAATTGATGAAAATCAGTACTGCAGAATTCATGAATGGTGCGTTTGATTATCTATCCAATGACACGCATGAAGCCCCAAACAGCCCTTTGCAGCAGAGTACGCTGGCACTCGGTTGATCTGGGCCTTTCTGTGCCATTCCGGCATCATGTGGAATGTGCATTTTTCACATAACGGTATTCCGAGTGCATTTTCGAAGATTAATTAAAATCTGTGTTAGTCCTCTAGTTCAGTGGCCTTTTCTTGGAAAACAATTTTATTGCAGATTACTGCTGCTGGAGAAATCGATGTGGGAGGGGGGTATCATTAAGCATGAAGTAAATTATATGCATATATAAATCCTGTTACTTTTACGTTCTTTTTTCCCTGTATCTGTACATTCACATATTATAGATTTCCAGCCGTCTCAAATAAAATAAGAATTTACAATAAAACAGCTAGTCTCTGTGTTACAGACTACAGAAGCCTAGACTTTATTGTCGTTTTCACGACATAAAGGATAGTCTGAGTGCAATTAAGCCATTTAACAGCAAGCACAGTAATCTGAGTACATAAGAGTGCAACATTTTCTTCAGACAGTGAACCATGTAATATAGTTTGTCCTGGGATGCAGGTAAACATGTTGGAAAGATTGCCACTAAAGTTAGAAAGGTAGGCGGACCTTGTGATCTGGACATCAAGGGAGATTGTTGATGTCCTTTTCAGCTTTAATAGATAAGCTGCTGTATATTAAAAAATACAAGACAGCCCCTATCTTAATCATGCTAATTTCCAGCTTGTTCATTTGTAAATGAATTAGTAAATCATAAATCTATTTTAATGGCTACTTCAGTGGACGTATGTGCTTGTGATGCCTTGTTGCGAAAGAGAAAAAGTGCTCATTTGCAGGAAGACGACAATAAAAGATCCTGTGAAACAAGACATCAAAGAGCTCTGTGGAATTAGAGGAAATCGGAATCTTCCAGAAGGCTTCAGGACCTGGAACTGTGAACTCCATTTTAGGCAAATAACTTAAGCAGTAACAGACCATTCAGTGAGTGGTGCTACACAATATGATATTGCTGTTACTTAACGGGGGCGGCAATCATGCAATGGTTACAAAATTGCCCATAGGTGTGCTTGTGTGTGTGAATGCTGTGTGGGTGTGCCCAGCAATGGGTTGGTGCCCCGTCCTGGATTGTTCCCTGCCCTGTGCCCATAGCCCCCAGACCCCGTGCAACCCTAAATGGGACAAGCGGTTAACGGAAATGGATGGATGGATGCTGCTAATTTGCCAGTGCAGCATCCTGCAGGAAAAGACATGACTGCAGCAGCCCAGTTGCCTGCATCCACTTCAGAATCTGTTTTTGGGAACTTCATCATTCTGCTTTTTTCAACCATGCTTTGACTACACGTTAATTTCAAGACTGTATTTTAGTATTTTGAGACTGTATTTTAGCACTTTTGTGAAGATTCTAGAACACAAAGCAGTTTCTGCTTTGAAGCCTCCTTCAACCCTACAAACAAATACTTCCTATGACCTTGTGAAAAACGATTTTGTAGCCAAAGCAGTTCTTATTTAAGCTATTCTGTAAGGAAAGCTGCAAAATAATACAATTCATTAATGGTACTGTATGGAAGGCGATACAATCTAGAGCAAAGTCTACTATTCAACAAAAAAACACCTACTTTAATCTTTTTGTGGTCTTTATTTATAGACATAAATAATTGAAATGACTTTGATCCATGTATATATACTGACTGCAATAATAAACTTAAAATCCATTAGTAATTTTATTATTTTACAGGCTTGCTCTGCTTAATTTAATGCAGTGTAGTATGATTTTATTCCCTTACACTTTAAAATATGGACCTTAGTATTACAGGCTGTGGGTATGAAAATCATTATTCTTCTCTACAGAAAGGCTCCAATAACCAGTTTGTCTTTCCTAATTTTTCTCAACATCACAGAAATGACCATTGAGCATATAATTCATTATTGCTACCTCTTCATCAATGATAATATGAATGCTTGCAGACCTGGTTAATAGAAGTACTTTGGATTTATAGCGGGGAGTTTTGGACTGAACACAGGACATCATTTTCTTAAATGCATGGGAACACAGGGCAGTATCATGTCCTTAAAGGCATGAGAACACAAGGCAGTATCATGTTCTTAAAGGCATGGGAACACAGGGCAGTATCATGTCCTTAAAGGCATGGGCCCTGAAATACCACACTGCAGATACCGAAAGGTTCAAAATTTAGGGAAGCTACAACCAAGTTGATTATATCAGTGCTTGTCTATTGAACAACTTAAAGTACACAGATCAGAAGTTTTGACTAAGTGGACTAAATGTTTACAGCTGGTCTGTTCTAGTTTGTGGAGCACTGGACCTGAAACATTCAGGCCTTCTTATTACCATTTTATTTAAACCAAATTAATATCCAAATAGGGCCTTTAATAATTTAATTTATCCCTGGGATTTAATTAAAAAAAATCTAACTGGAATTTCCCACCCCTGGTACTTAACGACTTTTTTACAACAGAGAGAAAAAGAAATGAGTGTAGGAAATATTAAACCCTGTCCGTTAATCCCTTATAAATAAGGCATCAGTGCGGCAGTGATTTAAGTCTTCAAATACTTTACTGAGATGTTTGTGAAGTTCATATGGTATAAAATGTGTTGTAATGAGTAACATCTATCTCCCAGTACAACTCTTAACTTCCAGTACAAGTTATGATAGTCACAATTAAAAACAAAAGTTACCTCATCAGTGTCATGATCCGCCCCAGCCGATCCTCCCGTGTGCCACGCCCACCTCATTTCCTCGTGTGATGCCCCAATCGTGATCACCTGTGTCCTGTTAATTCCTGACCTACCTGTGTATTTAGTCTTTCCCCAGTATGTCAGATCCGTCATTGTATTGTCGTCCGATGTTCGTGGAGGTCTACCCTGTTTCTCGAAATAAACCCCGTTTCCCTGTCCGTCCGGCTCTGCTCGCCCGCCCAGCGAACGTGACAATCAATATGTAATTTACCCCCCCCCCACCCTACCCACCCCCAAATTCTTGCTTTTAGTAAAAACAGGCCAAACTAATGAAATGGATGCTGGACCGATAAGAGGTCAGGTCAGACCATAGTGTCAGAGCAAAGTTCACGCTTAACTGTATGCCATAGAACACTGAAAGCGCTGAAAGTATTTCCCCTTAATCGCCAAAAGACACCCAAGAAACCTTTAGGTCAAAGTGCTGGGCGAGGTGTCATCGACTACAGATAGTTAATATCTATAGCATAATCCTTTAGAGAACAGTAAACCCTCCTCAGAATGCAGATGAAATTTGAGGCAGCCATTAATATTCCTCCTAAATATTTGCACCATAGTCCAGATTAGTCGACTGCTAATGTACAAGCAGTCGCCAGGTTACGGATGAGGGCCATTCACTATGTCTGTCTTTTAAGTCGAATTTGTATATGAAAGTTGGAAAAATAATAACACAATACATAATAATAATAATAATAATAATAATAATAATAATAATAATAGTACGGTAATAATAAAAGTAACTACATTGCATCGCACTGCATATGACAATGCTAACTTAGGTAACACTTTACTGAAGGTCATGGATTTAGTAATTTATAACCACATTCTTAACAAATAACAAACGCCTTCATGAAGCATTATAAACATAGATATAATATTTATAGCCATGTTTGTCATGCTGTCATCACCTGCGCGTCCAGTCCTCGTGTGTGCCACGCCCCCTCGTGTGTGATTACCCACATGCATCACCCTGACTGTGGTCACCTGTGTCCTGTTATTATGGCTCGTGTTGTGTATATCGGTCCACGTCTACCTCTGTTTCCCAGCCCTGTAATTAACGTTTGTCGCCTGCTGCTCCCCCTCTGCCTGTTCTGTGAATATCGGCGGCTGGATTTACTTCCCCACTCACGCATTGAGCACAACACATGCTTAATGAATGCATTATAATGCATTATTAATGTGTCTATAAATTATTAAAAATGCGTTATCAAAAGATTTTTAAACATTTTATTTACTATTGTTTTACAAATAATAAGCGGTTTCGACAGATTTTAAAATTCTGATAATATTAAAAACCTTAGCACCCATTCCCTTGCTGTTAATTTATTAATATGGCAAGTTATTGAAAACAGATCATCACTTATGTTTGAGCCTCTTTCCTAATTAATAAATAACACTGATATTTTAATTACATCACATCATCTGACTACTGAAGAGAAGACAGCTCCTTCTTCCCTTATTCCGTTAACAAAGTACCATTTATATGTATTTAACAAAGTGATAATATTAACAGGTTAGGAGTAACCTTGTAGAATGATGACTCAATAAGACAATTCAGTGCATGATTGTAAACGTTTTCAAAATGAATCTCCAGCACAGCCGCCCATATTCCAAATCTGCAATTCATGTTAATTTCCATTTGAAAAATAACTGAATTATAATTACAAAATTCATACTTGGACCACAATATTTAAATGCATAAATCCTTGCATAATCACCCTACAAGTACATTAATGTTTTATTCTTAAAAAAAAAAACAGTGAGAAGTAATTACAGTGACAGCATAAAACATAGACTTCAGACAAAACTGTATTGGGAACAACATGCACTGTGACCAATACGATTCCCGATTGCCGGTGGGAAAACGGATCTCAAGCCGTGTCCTTGAAAAGACGTTTCTGTGGGGCCTTCCCGCGTGGCAAATGGGATTCTATCGAAGTCGCTTTTTCCTCCAATGACAGATAAGAAAATGCACATGATGCACCTTCTATTTAAGCTCCTACAAAACATGTAGCATCCATTTTTGAATGCCAAGGCCATTTCTAGGAATACCATCTCTAAATGTCATCAGATACTACTAATGGGATTGAGGTGCTTACACCATTAGTGATATATTAAAAGCATCATGGTAGGCCATGTTGATTAGATTCTATGTTCATTTTTTCATGCGCACAGATTCAATGTTTCCTTTTTTCAAGATGCATCTTAATGCTGAAAATTGAGATGAAGTATGGTTCACGGGCTTTGATGTCCACATAATTCATGCAATTTTGTGATAGCTGCCTACTGCAGAAGTCCTTAAAGGCTATTGCTGGCTGTTAAAGGCCTATGCTGATGGACAAGGAAAGTGGCACCGGAGGACAATGGACAGAACTATCAGCAGACACCTGCTTTATTAGCTAAGACCTGCACTATTAGCAGAGACCCGCTTTATCAACGAAGACCTGCACTGTTAGCAAAGACCTGCACTATTAGAAGAGTGCCAGTGTTGGTGCCTATATTTACTTTGACTTTTCAGTAGATCTACCTACACCAGCACTAAAACTAACTGTAAATGTAATTTAGATGCTCATTTCTATCTGAACTCTGTATGGTATTTTTTTCTGTTTACTTAAAATCTTCGTATTCCCAAAATCTTTGTATAAATATGTCAACAAATATTTCTTGGCTATTTGGTCAGGACTAAGCCTTCATAAATGAGTCCCCAAGTGGGCTAAAACATTTTACTTGATCAGACAAAATAAAACTTTTTAAATCCATTAGTAATTTTATTATTTTACAGGCTTGCTCTGCTTAATTTAATGCAGTGTAGTATGATTTTATTCCCTTACACTTTAAAATATGGACCTTAGTATTACAGGCCGTGGGTATGAAAATCATTATTCTTCTCTACAGAAAGACTCCAATAACCAGTTTGTCTTTCCTAATTTTTCTCAACATCACAGAAATGACCATTGAGCATAAAAGCATTTTTAATGATGCATCCTTTTCCACATTATCTAGTATACAATATGTTAAAAAAGGAAATCTGTCTGAAGTTTAATGATACGGCTTTTGCATGAGCTCTCCCTGTGCTCATAATCATTCTTGTCCTTGCTGTTGGACTCAAGCACTTCAAATATCGCAATGTGAACTTTTTCCAGTATCATTCAGCCCTAACATGCACATTCACAACAAAATAATCAATTCTAATCAATTATATGTAAATTGTCTTTTCTAGGTAAAGCGTGGAATTTGCTTTGTGTTTATAAGGGTTTATACGGTATATTGTATAAATGAAGGGTAACGCTTTACATAAACTGTACCTTCATAATGCTTTTATATTGCATTCATAAAATGTTCAGTACACCTTCATAATATATTCATTAAACATTCATAAAACATTCATAAACATCATGTATGTATACCTTAACATTCTAACATCCCTTTTGTTGTAATATACATTAATAGCAAACATTATATACTGTATTAATACCAAACATTATAATTGTATAATCATGTAATGCTTGATATTAATGTGTATTAAAGCTGTTAAGGTACTTGCATCTTGCTTATGAATGTTCTATGAATGCAATATGAATGCATTATGAAGGTGCACTGAATGTAAAGTGCTACCAAGCGTCTTTGTCCACCAGAGGAGGGTGAGGCCGGTGACCATCTCTCTTTGTGGTAATCTGGCCAGACTGTTTCCTTTTTCTGCTGCTTGTTTATAGTATTTCTGGTGCTTGTTCTTGGTACAGTTTTCCAGAATAATAATGCAATTCGTTTAATTCATACAGAAGTCCACTGTTTTTAAAATGTAATGTTTCCGTGAAAATGTCTTGAAGTCTTACATTAAAGACAAAAAAATGCCACTTTTCACCCAGAGACAGCTGCAGTTTCACCAGATTACACCCCTGATTGTGTTAAGTACTCTATTCCAGCTTTGACTGCATACATATAAATTGAACAGGTGCTGGGCACAGACGCAGAATTCACTTGTCAAGTGTGAAGTACCTGCAAAGATCCACAATGAGAGGGGTAGGTGTACTTGTGATTCATCCATGTGCTCTGAAGAGGCAGGATGGGATTCAAAGTACGTGATGGCAAATCAGAAGAGTATATAAGAGAAAATGGAAGTATCCATTGATCCTTGATAACTACTTATCCCGTAAGGGTCACAGAGATCCTGGAGACCAGCTGCATGTCTCTGGACTGCCGGAAGGAACTTGGACATGCAGAAGAAATGTGTGCAGACTTCTCACACATTCTCATACAACACAAACCCACAGATTCAGAGGTTTTAGGGTGCAGTGCCCATATTTTTATCAATCTATTTCTGTATTTTTGAGAGACATGAGGTATTTTGTGAAGTGAAGTCCGTCCACCAGACCTTTAAATTGAGACAGACTGGGAAGACAGCGGGAGTATTACAGACTGTTGACAAATACTAGCTATCAGATTCCATTGTGGGTTGCAGCAGCTTGTGGTCTATTGCCATAGTGAGGGCTGGAGGTTGAGATGAGTCAGGACCGTCGGAGGGACATGGGTACCCTGGAAGATTCATGGGTGGGCAGCAATTGACAGGGTCTCATGAATATGTAAAATTATACGTAAAATTAGGTAGCGGGTCCAAGGTGACATATTGTCTGGGGGCCCAGAATTTCTAGGTAGGCCCCTGGATAGACTGATAAAAAAATCATAAACCAATTTCGCAGGAACGACACAGTGAACACTGTGTCGTTTTTTGGTATTGCTTGTATTAGCTTACATCTCAAAGTTGTTGTTGTTGTATGTATGTGTGTGTAAGGGAGAGAGCAAGTGAAATCACAAACCCTGCTGTCATTTTTAACATGGAGGGTTTCTTTGGTTTTTCCTTTTTTGTCATTGACCATTAAAATAAAACAAAGTACCATTCTTTGTCCACTTGAAAAGCCAGTCCATATTCACGAGCTCACTGATTTGAATGGGCGGCCATTGTGTTTCCAGATATTTCCTCAAACACTCTGCTACACGCTGTTCTCCTACGAGTAGGATTTAGCGAATACGCAGCAGGCAGAATCAAGAGAGGACAAAATGAGAGGGTTTAGAGGTGAGGGAGCACTGGAGCATTGGGCTGAGACTGAGTCTCAAGGGGCGAGAGAGCCACTGGGATGAATGTGGAGATGGAGGAAGGTGGGGGTCAGCCAACCGGTTTTCAGGGATTTTAGGTGGCTCCCGCCTGGACTGCCGGCTGTTCACATCACTCTAATAGAACAAAGGTCATGCTTCCCTTGAGAAGATTAGTTTTCTCCTAGAACATAATTTGGCAACAATTTCAGACATCTAACAGAATGTTCAATGCACTTTTGATATTTTATTCTACTCTGAAATCCCATGCTGGGGCTCTCTTTGAGAAGCAACCTGTGAAATTTTTCGAGATGACCCCGTTCAGCACCGATAAGGTCATTAGAACAATTACCGATGAAAACAGTATGAAGAGTGCGTAGTGCAAACACTGCCCCTCACGCCACTCTTCCAGCTGCCTGCGGAAGCCTGATGAGTTGTTTTGGCTGGGCAGGTTGGCGGGGACTGTCTCTTGATCCACAGGCTTGTACTATCTGAGAAGGAGGCCCATTATAGCAAAGGTGAGACACACAGGCAATCAATACAATGATCAGTTACAAGTCATTTGACATGTGCTTCAAAGGCATTGCGTTGCCATGGTGTTCCAACCGGCATGAGCTCAGGGGGAAACAGGACATAAATGCAAGACATAAACTCATTATAATGCAGAATGTGGGTAATGAGGGGTGCTATACTGGTCTGAAAAGAAAGTCACGTTTTTTTATCCCTTTATGTAGAATTAGTCATAGCGTAGGTGAGCATACATGTTTCCTGCATTCTTTAAACAAATATATCTGATGAAAATACTATCAGCTCTTAAGAGGTAGTAATGTTAAGAAAGAGTTAATGGTGTTAAAACCAAAAAGGGATGTAAGTGCACGTGTTAATGTGTGGCCACACGAACAACATCCAGTCCTGTGCGTCTGCAGCCAAGATTAAAATTCAGAAGGCAAACACAGTCCCGGCCATGCCCTGGGAACTCTGACACACAGGGAAACCAGATCATTATTGTGTTGCTACAAGGGTGCTCCATGGATTTAGATGAGATGTGAAACATTAAACTCATTTTCTACTCCACCCCCAAGCCATTTATTAATTTCACAGTTTGAAATTCCAGAGCTGTGGTGGAATCACATAAACAGTGTATGCCATTTTCATTATTAATCACATGACAACTTAATCAAAGGGTTGTGTGAATTTAATTTGCCTTCTTTGAAAGGCTTGTTAAGATGCATCATGGCATTTGCTGAATTTCCTGAAAAAAATGCAGATTCTTATTCATTGTAAGTTTACCTATCAATTGCAATTGATGGCTAAGCTATATTTTTAAAATTATGCAGTTTTGCTCATATTGAAACATTGACTTTTATCTTCAAGTGATGTGTGATGGTTTGTGATGTGTCTCAGCATTAAGTTATGAAACACTGAATTTAAATTTCATTAAATCGATTGCAAAAAAGTATATACAACTAAAAATAAGAGACCACAGCACAATTTTATGTTTCACTCATTTCTCAGTTCATACTGTACAGTAGGTGTGCGTCTGTGAATGATGCACATTTTTCTGCAAACTGCAGTCTGGTTCTTTCCTGTTTCTCATTAATGAAGGGCTTCTTCCTTGCTTTATGGGACCTCAGTCCTGCTTCTAGGAGCCTGATACACACTATCTTAGCAGTGCACTTCACACCACTAATGTTTCCCATTCCTTTTGAAGTTCACTTGATGTCATCCTTCGATTCATGAGAAACTGTTGGAAAAGTTAACGGCGATCTCTAGAATTAGAATGTCTCTTCCACCTTTTACCTGGCTGGTTTCTGGTCGCTCGCAGTGTCTCCTGCTTCACCTTATTCTTGTTACTGCTATCTTAGAAATTTTGAACCTGAAAGCATCTTGTTGCTCACTGTAAGCTTCTGCCAGCAGAACCACAATTAAATTAAATTTGTTAAGCAATATAGTATAAAAGTGGTCCCTTCATTTTTTTCCATGGCTGTATATATAGGTCCATTTAAATTTTATTCAGCTGAACTCTCCGAGAGGTCAAGCAATGCAATTATCATAGCAGGAATCAGAATTGGCAATGTTCAAGTAAATTATTTGGCTAAATTAAATAAGCTGGCCATAGTCATCCCATATGCAGAAACTTGGCATTAATATTCCCATCAGACTTTTTTTGATCTTCTATGTCAGGAACTAAAATATTCTTTTTCTTCCATTCATTTTTGCTGTACTCAGTTAATCTGTCCTCCTCGAGATGGATAAAATGCCTGGGTGGTGTCAAAATGTTTATTCTCTGTACATGTTGAACTTCAAGGGAGTCTTTGTTTAACTTTTGAACATTACCATCCAGGACCAAGAGAGTAATGCAGTCAAACTTTTCAGCTGCCGTGGAATTATGTAAATGAAGTTTTGGAATACAGAATGCGACTAATGTATCTAAATAACCATGGCTAATTAGTCCACCTTTCATGTGACAGGCGTCCAGCCTGAATTACGTCATTCAGTGGTGATTTCGGTGTTTGTTCACGGCATCGTTCGGCCAGCTGTTCTGCAGTATGGAGGACAGAAGCAGATAATCACCCCTAACAATGGTACTGGTTAGGCAGCCCCAACCACTTCATTAGAGAGCACTGCTGTAACTAAGGAGAGATTCTCTAGAACAGAAAGAGGCTTCGTTGCAAGGATTACAAGCAATCACACAACAGGAGACTTATTTATTGGTTTTAGAGGCAGGGGGGTGCTCTAATCTACAGCTCCCAGTGCAAATGACCTTTTTTCACTCTGTTATGATGGCATTCATTGGAACACACGCCCCCAGTTCTACGTCCTGATAATGAGTCCGCTGCCTCAAATACCATTATTCACCACTTTTAATTGCCACTTAATTAAAATGGCTTTGTTTAGCCCGTATTATTTGCTTCAGATTAAATCTTCTTTTGGCGATAATTTAGTGCAGGCGTAAGCAGTAGCAGGCAGATTATAAATGCATCCAACAATTTTTCAATGCCTTTTAACTACTTTTGCTTGCTTATCTCCTCCCGACTGCAATATAGTTATTACGATCTTCAATGGAGTGAGATCATTAACCCTCAGCACCTGGACAGGTTTTATCTGTCTTTTTTTAGCAAGGCCAGTAGAGACCTTGAAGAATGTGTGTATTGTACAAAGCTAATTGCAACCTTGTACCACTGCCCCCCTCCAGCCATATAGGGTAACACAGTCACTCGACATCCCTACTAATGAGCATATTTATAAGCACATAAGGTGCAAGGGGTACATGGGAGATTGTTATGCTCGCACACCGATGCTTTGTGGATTGCGACATGCATGCATGGCTAACAACCAGATATTTAATGAATACCTCTCAATCTCCATGACCGGACAACCCTTAGACAGGGAGATTGTCGCTTGTTTGGTTAAGCAAATCGGCTTGGGGCAAAAATCGTTCAGTCGCTGTGCGTGATTATTTATGGTGAATATTTATTTGGCATCTTTGGCCACGGCCTGGGAGAAATTGATAGAGTAATAATCAAAATTCCCGGGTGTTATCTCAGGGTTTTAGATTTAATCTCTCACAAGAAGATTCCATTATGTTGCTTTGCTCAAAAAAGCCTTATAAATCTGCAAGCAGAGAAAAGAATGTTTTAGAAAGAGGTATTATCTACAACAACCATTAAACTCCAGTTAACTACTGTATCCTGTCTATCGTCTCCATGTTGCTGAATATGTATGAGTACTCAACAAACAGTTCCAAGACTTCCTAGATAGTACAGCATAAATAATTATTGCTCTGCTGGAACAATATAGTTTTCACAAATATCAGGGAACATGATAGGCTTGGGAGCAAGAGCACCGTGAATAGCTCTGTTGCTAAATACCTACAGGTCCAGTGTTTGAATCACACTGGTCTCTCTAAATGGCCCATAGAGTGTGATTGCATGTGCGTGAGTCATTTTATAGACTGGCATCCCGTCCAGGGTGCATACGAGCCTTGGATCCTTAGCTGCCCAGGATAGTCCCCAGTCGTCTCATAATCCTGACCAGATTAAGTTCTTAGGTGGTGGAATAATGATAGATATCGTTTTCTCAAAATACTGAATAAACAACCACTCAGTTTCAACCAAAAAAAGAAACTCATCACTCATGCATGAAAATTTTAAATGTGTGTGTTTCAAACAATATTGGTATCAGGGGTCATGGAGTAATCTAACAAACAGTGACCTGGGTGGTAACTCACAATGATCTGGGTAGTAACTCACAGTGACCTGGGTGGTAACTCACAATGATCTGGGTGGTAACTCATAGTGACCTGGGTAGTAACTCACAATGATCTGGGTGGTAACTCACAGCGACCTGGGTGGTAACTCATAGTAACCTGGGTGGTAAGACAGTGATCTGGGTGGAAGTTTTATTTTCCAATCACCTATTGACCTACAAAAATCTTATTTACTTGAATCCTGTTTAATGCTTCACAGAATGATTTTATATAAGGGAAACACTTCAGAATTATACTTTGAGTATCTTCCCCTTACCTTTACCCCCTATACCCAGTAATATTGGTGTTTGTCTAGTGATACGGAATAATATCACTCCTTTAATTATTGTGTTTCAAATAGACCAGAAATAGACAACATAATCCAGGACACATGATCACACCTATATATAATTGTCTCTAGACTACTGTTAATAACTAATGTAAACGCAAGTCAAGCCTATGTTGTGATCTATGACATAACTTGCAGCTATGTACTACAGCATATGACGCTATTATTTAAAGGTAATGAAAAGGGCAAATTGAATGTCTGCCTTTGGAAGCTGAGGCAGGAACACCCATGACAGTGCTGGATAACAAATAGCTTGAACGAAAAAATAGATCAATAAAGACTCCAATGCACAATGAGGAGAGGTCTTGCCTAGCAAGATGATCACTATCTACCTTTGCGTTTAGTCCAAGTGCCAGCAAAGAGACGTCCAACAAAACCCTCTCTTTATAGGAATGCAATTGGGAGTTATCAGCCTGGCTGTCCACACTGGCTTTTGAGGGCTGTAGAGGAGGTTCGCAAGTGTGGATGGTGAGGACAGTGAGAGAAAATTTGATGAAATGAAATGCTAGAGACTTTGGAAACTCTGGAACTCTAAATTGTGACTGTAGTTTGAATTGAACTTAATCCAAGGGGAGGTACATTGTGATCTCTCTAAATTCCATACAGTCAGCAGAGGGATCGGCAGGCAGCTGCCTTTGGCTCCCAAGAGTAAAACTGAATTGAATTCAAGTCTGCACTTTAATCACAAGTTATGAAAAGTGCAGGTATGAAAATAAATAGCGTCTTTGCCCACCCTTGACCCAAATGACTTCTCTCAAGCCTCGTGGAAGATCGTCTTAAAGAAAGCTGGTGGCATCGTGCTCCACTCTGCCTTTCTGCGTCTGGAAGCTTCACCACTGTAGTCAGCAATCTCGGCTTCTCTTACGGCAATTTGCTGCAATGTCTGCGTGCTGCTAATTCATGCCGTTTTCCAGGGACCATCAGGGGATCCCTTGACTTTTTGTTGAACAGTGTACAGTTTTATTATAATTCTGCAGGACTGATTCAGTTGTGACTTGGCATGACGTCATGCTTTTTGACATTTTTTGGAATTACCGTGTATCATTCAGATAATGCAGGTTTATGGTTCATTAAGCTTATCTGCGACGGTCCCTCCAGGAGTTACAAAACTTGGCATGCTTATTTCAGGACCTGTTCCCTCGTTCCCAGTGAGGTGAATAAATGTGCGTGCTCCTGAAAAGCTAGAGGATGTCATCACCCTCAGAGTTCTGCAAGGCCGTCTCGTATATATCAGTAATAAAAACCTTTACTCCTCTCTCATTATTCATTTAGTATTCTGCTGAAAGGGGAATTTTATGATTACTTTGCATGCATTGTCTTTCCCATCCATACCCAGCCCTGGTCCAAACTTTTTGTCCCAAAGAGATTCTGGCCCCTGTCTGATGAGTGGCACATATTTCAATGGGCTAAGCGTGTGTGTGCCTGTAATCACAAGGTCGCTGGTTCAAACCCAGCCTCAGCATGTCTGCGACTCCTTGAGCAAGGCCCTTAACCCCCAGCTCCCTGGGTGCCATTACAGGTGGCTGCCCTTCACGGACAACTTACTCTACAAAGAGTAAGTTGAGGGAGGCGTACAAAGAATTTCCCCACGGGGGCAATAAACCATCGATTATTACTAAACAAGGGGTCACCAACATTCTTCTTTAATCACATTTACATTTATATAGTATCATTAATCATTAATAACAATATATAACTAAAGGTAAACTGAGCAAATTTGTTATTTAAGATATGTAATGTTGTAATGCTCTACAAAAGTAATAAAGAACACAACAATTATAAATAGTGAAAAGAAACTGCTGGCTGCAGGGGTACGCAATATCCAGCATCTAGATAAAACATCAAAGAACAGATTAATCTGAATTCTGTTTGATTTCATATTTCCTGCTGACATCTGCACATGAATCCTGATGTCAGGTCTTCAAAGATCATTACCTTCTATTCCATTTCTGGTGATGGGTACCACAGAAGCTGAACAGGAGTCTATTTAATCATACTGATCCTGTATTAAATTTTCGAAACCTAATTTACATCTTATTAAAGGCACTAAATGAAATTAAATACATTTTCCTCTGCCTTCTGGTTTTCAGACTGTAACACAAGCTCTGACCGTGTCTTAGTTAAGCCCAGATAAGGAAATTGTCTTGGATCTTAGGCCAAGAGATAGAGAACAGGATTCCTGATCTTATTTGCTCCATAAAGTTTTGATAATTTTCTGCGTTTTAATGGAATGAAGTATGTGAAATACCTGCCAGACAGTTCTGTTCATAATATGCTGCAAAACAACACCCCAGTAATAATCTACATTAAGGAGCTAGAAAGAGTTTCTTGGTCATGTGGTCATTTATATTTGCATAGCGCATATAAGATTTTAAGTAATGCATGTTTAGGATCATCAGTTATGATGGAAATGATCATTTGCTGTACATTGTATTTCACATTTGAATTTTAAGAACATAATTACATGAAGATCACTTTCTACTGTATATATTTACATGAATTGCAAAATAGCACTAAATAATATTATTCTCTTCACAGACCACCTTTGAGTTATTTGGTCAATAAATACAGTACTGTGTCTTAGACATTCAAAGAAAACTCTGGTTAAATGTTTTTCATGCTGGTGTAAAATTACAAGATGTTTGTTAAAGCATCAGCTTAGCCATTTCAAAACCTATCCTTAAATCACCCTTATTTTTGCAGCAACCTTTGATGTAGCCAGAAAACTTTGGCTCAAGCAGTAGCACACCTTGTTTGACTAATCAGTACCTCATTGACTTATTTAACTAAATAATTAATGTGCTGAAATTTAACAAATGCATGGAATGGCTGAGGTGCCACTGATGGTTGGGTTAGGGAACTGTAGCCACGTTCATCTAGCCATTAAACAAGGTATCAGTAACTTTTTGTAGAACAGAATTCAATTCCTGTTGGTTTTTATTGTGTTACTGTTAATTTTTTAATGTTTAATGTGTTTTTTTCTGAGCCAAAATAAACTTACTACGCAGATAAATAGCTTTAAGCATTATCTTTGACTGCCTAAAAGTTTTGCACAATACTTTATACTGGATATTAACTGAACAGGGAGTAAAGATCTAATGCATCCTGAAATGGAAATTCTAAGAGAAAAACATAAGATGTGAAATAAGCTATATTTTCATTGTATTTACAAAACATTTCACAGACTTTGATACTTGAGTTCAGCAGGCCTAACTGATAAGCCGTTTGCCTAAAGCTGAATCCCTGACTGTGTTTGCAGCCTGCGGGTTTCCCTGGCGCCCATGTTGGCTTCCTTGGGTGTTCCGGGTTCCTCCCATATTCCAAAGACATGTTTGGTAGGATAACTGGGATATTTAATAATAACAGCAACACTTTATTGATCCCTCATGGGTAAATATCCCTTTCATCTACTTTATCTTTCTCTCTGTTGGCATATAAACAGGTGAGAAGAAGCTTGGTAGCCACCAACAGCAGAATTCATGGAGCTGGAGCTCAAAGACATGACTATTGTGCCAAGAGAGAGGTCAAACCGGTAACAGTCGATCACAGGCATAGAGGCTTAGCCCACTGAACCACATGCTGATAGACTTTGGAGAAAATGCCAATAGCTACATAGGTGCAATGCCTATTTTAAATCTCTTTTGATTATGTAAAAACCCAAGTAGAATCTTCAGAAGCAGTAACATGAAAAATGCTAACAACAAATAAACCCTACCATCAAATAATAAAAGATCAAAAAGAAAAGCCGGTTGTTCATCCCTCCTGCAAGCCGATGACGCATTTCCTGCCCTAACGGCATCCCTGCCTTTTTGTGACCCCTTGTCTGCATTTGCTGTGGAGGCAAAAGAGTAACATCCCCCATCCATAGAATTTGAATGTGACAGGAAATAACATCAGTAGAGCTATAGATATTCAAGTGCAGATGTAATCGAGACACGATAAGTAAAGGCAGGCACCATTTCGTTGCTCTATTATATAATAATGCATGACATGCAGTGTAAGACATAGAATAGCACCTAATTCTATGATAGGTAGCAATTATCAGAGGAAGGAACTATTTTGTCACACCATGATGTAAATAACTATAATTACATGTGTGATCGGCCGCGCTAAAGTGCCATCACTCTCGGTAATAACCAGGTGGCAAACATCACGGCTGAACCTTGGACGAAAGTCCACAACGGACTCATCTCTGACATGGATGCCTGGATGATTTAAAGTGGAAAAAAGCTTCAGTGTAGCAACCCATACATATATCGAACAATGCTTTTACATATACACACACACACACACACACACACACATACACACCACATGCACACACACATAAACACACACACAGAAAACATGAGGAGACCACAGCACATTTTCTTTTGTCACTCTTGGGTATGTGTCTGAGATTTTATACATACATTGTTTTATAAATACATACATGCACAAGTTTTTAAATTACATTCACAGATCTTTGTGGGGACCTGAAAGATGGTCCCCACAACATCAAAATTTGGTCCCCAGAATGTAATATAAATCTAATCCACATACATACCCATTGATTCATGCAGTACATGAGCGAAACGCATATGAGATCATAAGACTACGGTATCCCATCTGCCCAGAGTGTCTTTCCAAACAGAACATTACTTTTCGCGCTGTTTATGTGTGAGGAAAAAGGCCATAATAGTCTTTTCACACTGGATAAAAGTTAAATATAAGTACAATGCTTTGGACATCTTCATTGTGTTTGAAAGGGGTGACCATCAACCCCCACAGATACTGAAATCTTGGGAGAGATGGACTGTGAGTAGACTGAGGTTAGAATAGTCAGAGAAGGAAATGCAGAAAAGCCATATTACACACTGACAGATGGCATTGAGGACCAAGGATGGCCTTCATGAAGAAACGCAACTTTTAAAGCGAAGTAGCTGGTCGTCGACCAACCTCAAGAAATGGAAAACAAGAATAAGGTGGAAGTTAAGTTTTGCTCTTAAATATCTACACTTGGCCATCATTCTTTAGTTCCACAAACTAACAGATAGAACCTGCGGATTTACTCCGAATTCTGAAATGACAGCAAATGTTTTTCTCCTAAAAAATTCCTTTGGGCATGTGACATACAAGTGCTATGGTGACTGCCCCATCTATAAAAGCGGGACTGATACAGTCTCTATACGCCCTCTACCGCTTTTGCCCTGCTTTCTGGCCCCCAGTGGCGTCGAGCATCTGCCCCCCAGACCAGTCAGCAGAAGCAGCTTGTGACAGATGGAAGGTCCAACACTCCCTGGACAGACATAAGAGCAGATGCCCAGAAGACCATGTGACCTTCTCTTGAGTGTGCACTCTTCTTCAAAAGGGTGGGGGTATGGGGGGTGGGGGGGAGTCACCACAGAAGCAGCAGAATCCCAGATGTTGTTTTTTGTTTGTTTGTTTTTCATAGCATCTGAAATTCTGAATCCGCTTGGCAAGGTTTTTTCTCACGCTGTGTTGCTCTTTGGACGCCATGCTGGAAAGTTATCTGCGGCTGGGCTTGACAGCCAACAGGAAATCCCTACAAAGACAGAAATGCAAATGTCTGCATGTCTGTGCTGGGATGTGGTTGACGAGCTAATGCGAAATGTCCATGCAGCGAATGACTTAAAACTACCAGAGTTATCACTTGTGAGTAAAATCATACTGCAACCATACCTTAAGATATAGATGAAATTCAGCTGCAGAAATTATATAAATATATTCCCGCGGCTGTGAACAAGAAAAAACGTTAGCTAATGAATTACAGCACAACCTCCAGAGATCTGAATCCTCTGTGCTCTGTTGCCTTCCACTGCTTTTTATTACTGGTGTAATGAGCAGTGCAATTATATCTTTATGGAAATAAACATTAAGAAAATAAAAAATAACCCTAAAACAACACCAAATTATGCCAGCTTGTAAGGATCCATTTGTTTTTGAATGATATGATATGCCTCTTTATTATCTAACAGCAGTTCAGTGTTCACAGAACACACACATAGACACACACACACATACGTCTCATACAATAAAAGTGAATTTTTCTGATGGAGTTTAGCAACCATGTTTTCTTTAGATTTGACTAAACTGCATCACCTTGGTCTGCTTTGATCAACAGCTAAGATTACTTAAAACTGTTTAAACTAGACCGATAGTCCCAGGTGCTCCAGGGACTGGCTGATCCTACGGTCTCCTCTACACCAGATCCATGAGGTGGCCTCCTGGGATGCCTTTCCAGCTGTCCTGAAGGAGGACCCACCTATGCCGAGCTCTCATTGGCCGCTTTTCCTTCATTCTCTGGTCAAATTCATCCAAAACCATTTCTATTGTATTAAGGCCAGGTGGCCAAGTTACTCTCCTTTCTAGGTGGCCTGGCGTGTCCAAAATTTTGACTGGTGCTGTACTGTACATACATACATGCAAAGATACATATCAGGTTTGCCTTTTTCAATAAGTTACAAGTTTGGGGAGGGGAGCACTTATATCAAACAGAAGTGAAACCAATTTCTTTTCACTTGATCTCAGTTTTCTTTCCCCTTGGAAAATGATAATGTACACCAACAGATGCTGTATGCTATATAATTATGGATCTGGAACTGCATTATTGGCCTAAATATCCATTCAGTTCTAGATGACACCTGCCACTAGCTAGTGTATTGAGTTAGATTAGGCTGAGATTACGGTTCCAAGCTGTTGATGCAGTGCAATGAATGGCAATCAGATCAAATGGAGCTAAAAATGAATAAGAGATGCTAGCATTGCGGTATGATTAGGAAGGCGGCGAAATGCGAAGGTGTTAGTGATTTCCTGCAAGAATAAATCAGTAGTTGTTCTTACTGGCATTGTAGTGCTCGTCTGTCACTTAGTCATGTAGGTGGTTGCTATAAGCTGGTTAAAGCTTTTTTTAAGTTTAAATTAATAGACGTTATAGCTCGATTTATATCCGTTCATTAGGTAGAGGGCATTAGTGCAAAATTTAACCCCAGACACTAAAATAATAATGAACCTATGAGAAGCCCAGGGATGGATCTACCTAAAAACAGCCCTGAGATCTAATGCAGACAGTAATGACTATTAGCAATTGTTCATATATTCATCATATTCATTTCTTGATATAATGATTCTTCTCGAAATAGTGGCCTGACCCGGAGATGCTACTTGCAAGGGGTGTCATTCTTCATCGCTGAGAAAATGTTTCTCTTTCCTTCAACTTTGTACTTAACGTATTTCATGTATCAATGTAAAGTTTGTGATTATTTAATGTAGAGCCAAATATCCAAGCTAGTTAGAGATTATCCCAACAGGAACCTGCTCTCCCCCCCGCCGCTATGAAAATAAACTAGCTCTGTTGGCTGAACTTACTGCCATGACATCACCCTATGTGGTAAATACTCCCCGCTCCATATTACAAAGCCTCGTTGCAGCATGGCCGGCCGTGGCCAAACAACCGCTGCTAATTGCAACGCTGCACCAGCTGCGATGTTCTCGAAGGAAAAAGCCACAGCTGCTCCTGAACATAATTTAGCAATTGAAAAAGGTGCAGGCCCACATAGCTCTCCCAGACACTGATTTGGATGACAAATACACTTGATAAGTTTTGCTGTTTACATGCCCAAGCATGTGCATGCTTTGTGCAGTAAGGTGAAGATGAAATTACCTGGAATCCAAAATTGCGGATTCCCGAAAACTGCATAATTCAGATGGCATTAATTGTGCTTTTGCTCATGTTTTATTATTTGATTTTTATTTGTCCCAGCTAGTGCTCATCCAACAGCTTTTAATATTTTATGTGAAACGCTGCTGAATGGCAAAGCAATTTTTCCGTGTTTATTGCTAATGGTAACACAGTGTTCCCTTTTCAGTAAAGAGTTTATATTCTATCTTTAGGGACTTATGGTGAATTCATATAATCTTAACGTTTAAAATATAGTTCATTATTTATGCAGTACAGTGTATTGGGGTTCTAGAATGGAATCCCATGACCAGGCATAATTTTCTCAAGATTCTAGATCCAGCAAGCCTCCTTCGTCATTTTGAGGCACCGAGATTTATGTCTCCCTTCCCTCCACATAAGGGACCCATCCAAGATTCCAAGATACGGAGGGGCCCAGTGCCCCTTACTACTCTTCCAAGCAGAGATTATAAATCTTCCATTAAAAAACACAATTTCTCCTATATATATATATATACACACACGTTTTTATGGGACTGATTTGTGTAAAAGATCAAAAAAGCTGGAGGGCAGTGAAATGTTCTCAGTATACAAAGAAATCCTTTCTAGGGAGCTGGCCTCTGTCATTCCTGTTGATGGCCATGCACTTTTTTATTTCGGCCACATGACAGTTAAATCTGCATATTACTGAAGAATATTCCATGACATTTCACAAAAGAAGAGCAGTTTTCATGCAGTCGGGTGGTTAAAGGTCAGCTTTAGGTTTGCTGTTTTTGACCTCAAGGGGATCTTCTCCATGCATTGAATATTAATGCTCAGGTTGTTAGAGCAGGGTTTGTTCACAAATATGGTTGTCATTAAAATATCCATATTTGTAATGCAATTTTTATTTCCAGGGTTCAAATTTGGGTTCAGTTCATGGTTTAGAATGATAAACATGGAAGGAAGGCACAATGGACAGATGGAAAGGTGGCCTTACTGGGGATGGCTGTGAGGATTTCTGTAACAAAAGCAGGAGAAATGGAAATTAAAGACAGTTGGATGAGAGGAGGGGGGAAACACTCACAATGCCAGTGTCAGTCACAGAAAAAGCCAGACCGGGGTCAGCCACCAGCTTCTTGGGCTGAGGGACAACAAAAGTCCACGTGATGTAATTAAGGGGAATAAGGCACACTCAAAGTCAAAGCATGGGCTCAACTTGCCCTTTGACCTTTTTACATGGAGTAATTAGCATAATTAACTTGTAGGTCAGAACGACGAACATGTGAGTGAACTCCAATTTCAAATTTCTCGTTCTCTGTCTAAAAATCATGTCAAATTTGAACATGTATGTTTGTACATACTTGTGCGCATTTCCTCACGTTTCGCTTTCTGAATGGCTTATGGGATCCCAGCTATGTTCATTGATTATGAGACCGCTGCACTCAGTCAAACTCCTTCCTGCAATAATTATTATTCTGCGGCATTGGTGGTGTGGAGAGCCACTAATCTGAAGACTGGGGAACTGTGGTCAGGCTGAGATTTACTTCACTGCTGCAAGAGTTTGCTTCAGACGCAGAACCATCCTTCATCCATCAAGTAGAAGCCTACTAGGGGGCTGGCATTGTGCTGCCTCCGCTGTGAATCTGTTCACTCCGGCGGACATTGAAAACACTTAGATGAAGTGAAAAAGACTCAAAGACTGCGAAAACTAAGACACCAAGCAGATGGGTGACCGGTCGAACTTCCAGACGAACCGTCATGTCGGGATGCTGGGAACGAGTGATGATCCATGAGGCTGCTCTCACACACCGAAGGGGACTTTATTTCAAAGCTAAATGTACAAGTGACCAGAAATCAAAGGACCACGAGGGCCCAAAACAATAGGCTGGGAGAATAGGCAAGAAGAAATAAGGATTAACTTAAACTCAAGGAAATGCTGAGGAGAGCAGTAACATGGAAAACCTGCAAATCACAAACACCAAATGCACAGCACAAGCAACAGAGCGACAGCACATGGGTAGACATAGATATTCAGAGATGATGAGGTGCCCCGTCAAAGCCGTTTTTATGAATCTGAACTTTGGTGTGGATTTGACCGTACACACAATTTAAGATCAAATTTCTGCTTAAGAACATTAATCAAATGAGGCTCCAGATATGAGATGCTACTTCCTTTACAATTGTTCGACTGATGATATTCTGACTTTACAATTGTGCAAGAATGATGCACATTCAGTAGTCATCTTTGAATTCTGATGTTACTGGGCTAGTGACATGCTGTACGATACTTAATGATGCTGGGCAATGGCTTCCGGTCTCTGTAGCAATCGTAAGTATTAATATCGAATACAGCGTTTAACAATGCATTGTACTGTGTCATTTAACCAAATAAACTTGTACTCATTTATTTTCTTTTCAATTACGGATATTTATTCAGTTATAGTAATTATTTATTTACTCATTCAGTGACAGTAGTTACTTATTTACTTATCGTAACATATTCATATTTACAGTCACTTACAATATTTTCCACTCAGGACTGGTTCATCAGATCGTAAGCCCATCATATGTCACGGACAACCTGTACGGATGTATATTCTTTAATGTGTTTCATTAACCGATGGCTCTCTTCCTTGCTTTACTGCTCCACTTCTTTCTCTTAGTTCACATCATAATCAGAGTATAGTATCACACATCTCCACTTCTCTTCAGTAATCCCCGCTTGTCACTCCTCTTGTCTGCCCATATTAATACTCAAAGCTGTAAACGCTCTAGGCTTCAGATAATTGATCCCATGTAGCACTCAACTGGCACTTGGTTGAAAATGAGAATGGACTTGCTGACAGCTCCGGAGCCGTTGATTGTTTTGTCACATTCTCATTAAAGCCATCCTCACTGCGGTTATGTCATTCATTATTAGTCTTTTCTTTCCTCTTTTATATCTTAACTTTGTAATGCAGGCTGAATCCTTGGATTATTTTGGGTAGATCTTGGGCTCAGCTTGCAGATATTAACACATTTGCAGTGAATCTGGTCATAAAGCATTTGGCGCTGACAGCTCTATTTCCACTGCAAACACTTTACCTGAAATGTGCTTTGCTGTATCTGTCAACTGGAACAAAAGTCGTTCACTTCACAAGGCTTTTATTAATTTTATTAATTGCTGATCTGTTTATGTTTATGTTGCTGTGTTTTGTTGTTGAGTTTTTTGAGTTCACGTTTCATTCTTACTGTATAATGTTATTCTGTATTATTTGATCTCCGTGAAATACTCGCAATCACATCCGTGTGAAATGCGAGACAGTTAACCTGGTCTGGAGAAGACTTGTTCACTCACCTAAGTTACCATGGTAGCTCAGCGGGGATTAATTTAATACACGTCGATGGAACGGAATTCCCACTTAAATGAGCCAGACTTCTCAAAATAAGTCAGACTTTCCCTTAATCCTGCTTCGTGGAATGCCTCTCTGGAAGAAACCCATAATAATAATAATAATAATAATAATAATAATAATAATAATAATAGTGACAATAATGATAATGATAATTTTTTCTGTACCCATTTATCATATTATTATTAATGCTGTTGTTGTTATTATCTTGTGAGACAAAAGACAAGCAGGCAGGATGTGAAAAATGGAAATAGTGCACGGAAAAGAACAGGAACACTAGGGAACAAAACAGGTGGACTGGGGACAAGGAAGAGAACCAGCAACAGTGGAGTGTGCGAGTACGACATCAAAGCAACCGGGGGAACACAGAACTGGGAAGCACTTATATACAATACAGACAAGGGAGCAAACTAAAGGCAGCTGGAGTGAAACAAGGGCAGGAACGAGAGGAAAGACAAATGATTACCAAGCGTGGCTCGTAGGCTATGCCAAGGAGGAAAGAGTAGGGTCACATGCGCAGGGCATATCATATTGTCCACAGGATTTTCTGAAGAAAGAAGACTCAGGACTGCCTAACCCAATAAAAATGAAGCCTGACGTTCAATGACTTTTAGATGAGGGCAGCATGCGTAATGACAGATCATGCTGAAATCTGTAAATGTCTTTCAGGCCTGGTGACAAGCTATTTGATATTCTGGCAAACCACGGCTACCAGTTTGGCTCCCTGTAATACTGAAGAAAGATCATTATTCAGTGCCATAATGACAGTGCCATCTATGAAGGCGTCGGCTCTTTCAGAAATGCACTTTTATAAATGAATGCATTTTTACCAGGGGTCTTTTTTTTTTTGTTGGTCTTGACCACATTGAGATTTGTCAGGGGCAGCGATTATTTCATAAGATATGCAGCTATTTTGAAATGTAAGGGTCAGTCTAACGAAAGGCTGACCTGGACGCCACGTGCAATTTCAGTTTTTTTTTTATCATTATTATTGTGTATCGCTGTTGCTGTGCAGTTGCTGGTGCTCATCTTGAGGGAAAAGGTCACCATGCTTGTTTTCAGCTCTGTGGATTCTGTTTGCAGCTGCCGCCTTAACTGCCAATTCCCCAGCGACAATGCCCCCTACCTGTTGGAAGTTGCATTACCATTGGGTGTTGAACCTGTGCATTCACACCCATTCATGCATTTCAGCTTCTCCCGACCAGTATTGTAAGTGGAATTCAGCCCTTTTTCATCTTTGTGGACGATGTTCTGGAATCAATGAATAAAAGTCCTATGAACACTGTTAACCAAAGTAATCTGTTATTACATAGCCCACATTATATTCATGATTACATGGTATATGGCTGACAGTCATAAACTGACCCTGTAGTGTTTAAAACCTCGTTTTAGGCTGTAATCAAGAACTGCTAGCATATCCACATATTATTTTTCACTTGCCCATAAATACGTAAGAGAACCAAAGGGCAAAACAGTTGGAGAGATGCGGGGTCCCATTCTTTAACAGTGCACGCTCACCCATTCAAGTAACTGGTCACCATTACTGACAGTTCTCCGAGACACGATTGCCGTGTCCTCTCCCCCTCACAGAGAAGCTGGGGGGGGGGAGGGGTGAGGCTCCTTCTGTCAGTGGCGGGAGCACAGAGGCGCAGCGTGCCGGGGGGAAGTCCAGTGGACAGCCTCAGACCTCTCTGCTGCTTCAGCCTCCAGCTCCAGCTTCCCTGCCAGGGACAATGCTGACTAATGGAAATGGGATGCGTAACGAGCAGAAACCAGTGCGTCCTGCCGGCTCTCTTCCAGCAGCTCGAAACTGGAGAGGTACCTTTTAATTAATCATCCATTGTTGCTACCCCCAAACACGCACACTCCACCTCAGCACCTGGGGTACTGTCCAAACAATGGCAATATATAATAAATGTAGCAGGGCCTAGCCGGGGTGCATCGTTACCTAATTACGCTACTCACCCCGGATTGTTCTGGAAAAAAAAAAAAATCCAGCAAGTGTGGGAACTGTGAAAATCGTGCGCTGTGTAAGTCACTTTGGACGAAAGCATCTGCTCGGAAAGACAAAAACAGAACGCAATTTCCATCTGCTTTGTGTGGTCTCGGCTTTTAATTAAACGACTTCAGGGTTAAACCGTGCCTGTGGACCTGAAGGATTTTCACAGGATGTCACACGAATAGAACACGGAGTGGCCTGGCATCAGGACACCTGAATGTCATCTTATTAACCAAAATAATTGGATTATTCTGCCCCAAGTGTCAAGAGACTTGGTCCCCCTGTCACATAGAATTATAGCCTTTTGCTTTCATTGGGAACAGCCAAATGCTATTTATGCCCATCCGCTAAACGCACTTTTGGACGCCTGCTTGTTTACATGGTGGTCCTAATAAATTCATCAGCATTGTTTGTCTTTTAACTTTTCAATTAAGGCATTTTTATTAATATTCCTGTGCATAATGTAAGTTGTTTATCCATTCGTCGCTTGTCTTTCACCTCAATCAATTATGCTTCCTAGCATTTGACATATAGCTAATCAAGAGCTACTTAGTAGCATCAACAAAAGCTAATCAACTGTTTAAAGAAAATAGTAAAAGACTGTGTAGTCCATCATGCTGCCTTTTGCATATTTTATCATGCCAGTGGCTGAGATGTATACTGACTGGAACAAGCTGTTTTATAATCAATTAGGAGCTTTACCCATTGTCACTAAAAGGGGAAACTTAATACTAAAACTTAACACTAAAAACAGTACGGTGAGCTTAGCGACGAGCACTCATGATTGGTGCTGCTAAGGGATGATTATCTCTACGTTAGTTTTGCATCACCAAAATCCATCATCCATCCATTCGTTTTCTATACCTGCTTGTTCTATTTAGGGTTGCAGTGGGTCCAAAGCCTGTTCTGGAAACTATGGGAGCATCGCAGGAAACAACCCAGGATGGGGCGCCAACCCATCGCAGGGTGCACTCACACACCATTCAATAGCTAAAATATGCGGGTTAAACATAATTTAAAATATATGAAACTATGAAATATGCAACTGGACCCGCAACTGAAAAGAAAACAAGATATCCTTATTACCTGAGTATTTATTGAGAAATTTCAAGTTGAGCACCATGCTCAGTGTCATGCCCGGCTCATCCGATCCTCGTGTGTGCCACACTCCCTCATTTCACACGTGTATTTCCCTGATTGTACTCGCCTGTTGCCTGTTAGTTTCTACTTGTCTACTTGTATATCAGTCCACGTCTTCCCCTAGTTCGTGAGATCAGTCATTGATGTTTGTCGCCGTTTACTGCCCTGTCTCTCTCATTAAACCCCGTTTACCCTGTACTCTGCCTTGCTCTGTCCTTCTCTGTTCACCTGCCTTCCCCGGTCACAACACTCAGAATGTACAATAGTGTGGCCTGTTTGGTAAGGTACCCGTTGTACCAATATTAGGTCCCAGTAAGTAAGGATACATTTTCATTTGGTTGACCATTATTTTAAATTAAAATCCCCCTTTAATGAACAGTAACTGCATTTGAGAAGACTGCGTGGTTATTATCGTGATTATGGCAATAGATCTGTAGAAGGTTAGTAGTAAAATCTTAAAGCAGAATAACCTGAATCACTGAAAGCATGCAGCTTTGTAAATCGGTTTAAATATTAAACAGATACAAAGTGCTTTAAAAAAAGAGAAGCTTTTGAATGGGGCTCAGACTTTTATTGGTTGAGTAATATCTGGCATTTGATCAAAGCTTTCTGTTTGCAGTCAACCTCTGATGAAAATGAGAAGTTTAGTTTCTGGATGCTTGCCACCTTTAACAAAGTTACCCAGTAGTGTCTGAAACGTGTTCTGTTTCAATGAGAATATAGGAAACAAGCTTGCACTTATCAAATTATTCTATGAAATCTTCATTACCAGGGCAACTTTACAGACCAGAGACGCTGTAGAAATCATCAGGAAGCTGTTGTTTCAGCCACACTTTGCCAGCGGCAGAAAAGAGCATTAGAAGTTGGGGAATAATGTATGTGGGTATAGACTTTAAACTCGGTAGTTAGCACTGGGATCCCTCTGGGACGAGGATTTTATTCTATGTGCGTCTAGTCTATGTGTGTGTCTAGTCTATGTGTGTTTGCATGTTCTTTTTGTGTTGTTGTGAGGTTCCCCTCACAGTCCAATGACATGGTGGAGTTGCCAAATTCCCCACAGCTGTATACTGTTACTCTTCTGGATGTGGAAGAGACAGTGAAGGTGGACTCATCAGTG
>JAODKE010000037.1:19147154-19165064 GCA_026779605.1 Mormyrus hasselquistii | reverse complement strand
TAATAATAATAATAATAATAATAATAATAATAATAATAATAATAATAATAAAGAATATATGTTTTGCATTTTTATAACAGGTAGATCATTTTGACTTGGTCATTTATAAGTATAGCTCACAAGCTGAAAAAGTCTGGGCACCCCTGATTTTTTCCTACTAAAAATAACTCTAAAATTAAAACTTTGTAAAACAGAATCATTACTAAATAAAATAGAGACTGTATACCTACTTTTGGCTCACCCTGTACATTCCTTACATTACATAAACACATTTTAAAAGGTATGCCCATGTTTTAAAAAGCTGCTGTGAATTGGCCACTTCTCACCATTTCCTTCATCTGTACTTTTGGACGTCATTGTCCCTTAATTGTCCGTAAAGCACTCTATACCTGCCAGACTGCGACATTCACCTTCCCGTCACATTGCTTCTAGTCATTTGCCTCATTTAAATGAACAGTGGCAGTGATTGGATAGTATTCTGAAGCTGCATGTCGTGTCAGAGGTCACTACTTATTCAGCAATCAAGTGAAACACCCTGTTTGATATACAGCCCTTCCCACAAGGCAGCACAATGTGCAATATGCTAACCCTTTGCTCATAATCAGCCTGCGTTGCTGTTTCAGAAAAGCCCTTTCATTCGCTGAGGCAGTGAGGGCAATGTCCTGTCAATCAGCAGATCTGGACGGCCAGGAGGACAATGTAGCAGGATTCAGCACCAGGGACAGCAATCGCACACAGCTTTCTCGGGGTAGCCTACCTAAAGGAGGCGGGTCTAAATGGAGCACAAACCCAGTCGTGCTATAGATAAACTGACGCCAGTACAATCATGTCTGGACTAAATGACAGTTCCTAAGAATAACCAAAGCAGAATGTACTTCTGACAGCAGGGACACAATACACGTATCACGACGACAACTGGTGGGCGCTAGAATATAGACAGAACTAAATACATCACAGGGCTCCTAAACGTTTTATGACATCCATAAACGGCCACTTATCCTGTGTGCCTCGCTAACAGCAACGGCTATCATTCACTGAGGAATCCATGTAAAGAGACTTAAACACCATGCAAAGCTGGATACGCCATTTTGACATTGTATATATATTCACGTAGACTACGAAACAAAGAGACCAGGAAAGGTGCGTCACAACACCACCTGCACTAAGTGATTTGAATCTTTTCTTTTGTTTCTTACATGATTAACCATTTACGCTAAATATTGACAGTGTCGTCCAGAACATCTTATGCACAAACCTTTCTTTCAGTATAATACCTTCATTTTACCGATGTTTTAATAAGAATTAGCATACTCTAATACCAAGGAGCAGTATCACCTTCACACTCTACACTTAACACAATGATCAGAGCTGTCATAACATTTTTGGAGATGTTAGAAGGTTAATTTCTTATTTTAAAGATGAGTAAAAGGATTTCCATAAAAGGAGATGAGAGTTATCCAGTAAACGGCTCTCTTTTGTCCTATAATAAAGTCATTCCAGTGTATTGTATCCTAAATCCAGTAACTCATGGGAAATTTTAGCTTTTCGGTAACCATGACATGACTGACAACATCCATCGTGCACCGAATTCCTATTGGTTGCAGGACTGGCACCATAAAGCAGACGGGTCATAGGATGGACAAGTGCCACTATGCAGGGCTGGATGTAGCTACGCAGCCTTTCCTATCAGCTTGCTTGCACGGCCTCCTCGAACAGCCTCAAGGAACCATCAGGGCAAAGATCTTTGAGGTTTTCTATGTGCTTCCTGAAGAAAAAAAAAAACTGCCTTTGAAATCCAGCTTTCCCTGTCAATATGTCCTTGCTTGTGGCTCTCTTGTTATCATGGGGAATAAAATGGGGTCAGATGAACAAAAGGTCAATTAAAATAAGTGAGTTGGGAGCAGTCATAACCTGCACTGATGGGAAAGCCTTTTTAACCATGGAATTTTTAATAACAATATGCTGATTTATTTTAATGTGAATGTTGCCATTTGACCTCCTAACAACTGAATGTCATGAGTGTCATTTATAAGAAAGTGTCTAACATGTTTATACTAAAAATACAAAGAAAGAATAACTCAGCTGAGAGCCTTGGGGGACTTTAAAGGAGCAACTGAAAGTTTTCTGAAATAAACACGCTGTACGTCAAGTTCTGCACATCAAAGTGCGAAAATTATACCGGCTATTCTGTGCACTGTCTGAAAGTATTAATCGAGGATGCCCAAATTACATTTAATAACTGTGTTTTTTTTTAATACTGAAGTTCTTATTGAATTCCGGCAAGACGAAATTTCAAAATCCTAGACAATATCCAGAAATAAGCAACTGTGGCAAAATTCAGCAGCATGACACTGAAGATGAGCCACGGAGAACAGAGAAATTACTAGAAATTAACAAAAAGATAAGATTATGGACACTGACAACTGAAACTGCTATACAGGCAGGGCTTAAGCAAAAGAATACTCAGGAAGGATGTTAGAAAGACAGACAGAAAATAAAAGAATATAGTAACCCTATGTTATATGTAAGGTGTTCAGCTTATCAGACACTCAGTCCTTGACAGAAAACTCCCACATTTACAAATCTGACCCTACTTATTAGCCCTGTCAGGATAATGAATCAAATTACCAGCTAGACTACAATGGTGGTCACGTGCCATAAACCACCTTCAAGTTCTATTTTAGTAGAGGGTCACAATTAGCCTCAAGCCTCCAGCAGGAAGCACATGGCCTGAAGCGGGGACACGCTGGGTGGGAGGCGGCCCAATCGCATGGCACGAACTTGCGCACAACATGAGCAACTTAGAGACGGCAGTTCACCATTTTTCGATAACACATTAAGCAGTCATCATAATGCGTGATAGATACCTTCATAATGAAATGTAATTCATTCATAAATCATTATAAACATGGATATAACTATTTATAAAAAGGGATAACACATTATAACCATGCTTATTATGCATTCTGAATGCTCTATGAAGCTCTCATCTATAATGTACTATATTTACCTTCATAATGCATTATTCTGGTCAGTAGAAGCCACTATAATGCATTATGAAGGGATTTATAGTGCATTATAGATGAGAGCATTTATAATGCACAATAAATATTGCTATATTGTGTTATGCCTTTCTTATGAATAGTTATAGCTATGTGTGTAATGTTGTATCAATGC
This sequence comes from Mormyrus hasselquistii, assembly GCA_026779605.1. Taxonomy (NCBI): domain Eukaryota; kingdom Metazoa; phylum Chordata; class Actinopteri; order Osteoglossiformes; family Mormyridae; genus Mormyrus; species Mormyrus hasselquistii. The sequence goes on along the minus strand of JAODKE010000037.1, from coordinate 19,161,887 downwards.
ATTATGATGCATTATGACAGTATCTATAATGCATTATACATTGGCGCTTCAAGTAAAGTGTTACTCGTTTTTGGACTGCACTAGCAAGCTAGCATAATCCCCAGCAAACACGGGGAGAACATGAAAATTTCACATTAGAGGGAGACAAGGCCAGGAATCAGAGACAACCCAGGGGGTAATATGGCTGCAGTGCTATCACAGAGACACAGAGCCCACCCTCATGCTAGCAGCAGTGTACATATAATCCCCAGCAAACTCGCTCCACTCCCACACAACCCCCAGCCAAGCTGCTGCCGCTACTGCAATTGAACATAAACAGTCGGCCGCATGTCTGGCTAGAGAACAGAATGTTGTGCTGTTCGAAAAAAAATGCAGAAACGGTACGAGGCTCTGTGCTGTAAGTTGTCTGGGATAAGAGTGTCTGCCAAACGACGGAATAATGTAACCTAAGCATAAAAAAGGCTTTTCCCATAGGGGTTTTCATCGAGTCTAAATGGGCACAATTTTAATTACATTTAAGGGGAAACATGACCCCGCATGCCTCATGAATTCTCATTATTGTATTGAGCCCTTTCCTAGTATGACGATTACACTAATTACACTAATATGTGCTACCGAGAAAAAAATCTTGGATAGTTAATATGAGAATACTTGGGCATGTGGCTAGAAAGCAGTGGATAAGCTCTCGACATTTATGTGTCGAGTTTTATGTGTAGCTTGGTAGAGAACAGGAGTCACTCTGACATTATTTTTTGTGTCACGAATGAGAGATACATTTGGCCTGATTGATATGTTGCATTTCTCAGGCTTTCATTTGTCTATTGCCCATTATTTTCATAATTTCTTGTGTCTGAATAATGAAGCGTTATAGTAATTGATAACAGGGCTACAGAGATGAACTGCTTCCTATGACAAATGTGCACGAAATTAATAGCTGCATGGAGAAATTTAAAATTAATCAAACCCTTTTTTTTATTATGTGCAGGATAAGTTGATAAAACTTGCAGGAGGCCCATTCAAGGACGAAGAAAATTGTAACTGCCTCAAATCCCACTTGGGACAAAGAGGTTGGAGATAAGAGGGATGAGGATAGATTTTCGAGGCATGATTGGGTGTGAAAGTGAAGGGTAAGCACAAGGCGTCATTTTGGAAGTGATTTTCTAAAGTGTTCCAATGTCAAAAAGAAAAAAAAAATTAAAATTGGAAACAGCTTCCCACTATTGTCAGACTCCTACCATGAGATACAGCTTTAAAATAAGGAAAAAGTCTTGTTTCATGACAGGACAAGACTCATCACACTTTTAATGCCCACATAAATATTGATATCTTTCTGCTACAACATCTTTACTATTCACTATATAAAAAACATGTAAGTATTGTTAGGATTCTACGCCACTCCTCTCCTAGATTTCTGCTTTAAATTCCACCCTAGGTCTGGGTTCTAGAGCAAAACGTTCTATTATCTGCCATGTTATCTTGTGCTTGCTCGATTGTTTCACATGGTTGTGCACATGTATAACCCTTACAGACAAACATGCACATGGGATCACAGCACTACATTCTCAGAATATGCAACTGAACATATGAAGCCTCTGTGCATGTGGCAAGTCCAGGCAGGACTGAGTCTGCTGATTTATCCTTTATACAATTACCTGACTTTTAGATACAATGCATATGACCGCTACTGCAACACCAGCCAACACTACTAATTGTCAAGGTTGCATGGTGAATAGATTTCATAAATGTAATTGTATTGCTTTTTTTTTCTTTCCTGTGACAGCTATCAACGTTATCGGCCCATTTTTCTTATTGTCTTATTTTATTTATATTCCTAGTTTCCCAGTGCTCTCGTCCTCTGGAATTTTGCAACAAATGGTGCACAAGCCCTGACTCAGACTCACAAACTAAGGGGCTAAATCATTAAGCTGGAGGACTTCATAATATTCACCATCAACAACAGTAATAATGCTGGCTGGCATGGTATCTGCTGCTAGCAGGCCAGGCAACAGACTTGGACCATTAAACGGACCTGGCAAAGCACAGTAAGCGTATTGAACATAAATACATTTTATTTATTTATTTGTTACACAAAAATGTTCTTTATTAAATAAATTAATACGACTCTGTTTCCAGTATCTTCTATGTGTATTTTTCAATGTATTAAATAATAAATATTGAGGATTCTTTTGTACTCAAGAGTTCAATTACTGTGTCTAAAATCATCTTCACTTTGTGTTTTTTGCCAGCATTAAAACTGTTTTCACCAATGCTGCACATAAAAGAAACAAGTGCAGATCTGTAATCTTTTGTGTTGCTCTGCATTGTTTCCGGCAAATAGACTTTATCGCATCTCAGCTTTGAGTCCTTGTGGGCAGCTCCCGAAATAACAGTCGAGTGAAGCATGAAAAAACGAAGACAGGAGAGTCACTGTCCCGTCTCCTCGGACGGCTTCCAGGGAGAATGCAGGGCTGAAGCTAATCAAACCTATAATTCCCTTGATTTAACACTGTCCTTCATAGTTTGCAGGTGTCCTGTCTTCATTCTCGATAAACTTCTAAATTTTACAGTGGCTGAACTGGACATAATTAATTCCCCTGTGCTTGATCTAGTGCCCTCCCTATCATTGTTACACTAGACAACAAACATCATAAAGAGGAAACACTGCCCAGTTAGCTATGACTGTTGGTCTATTTTTGCACTATATGGCCATAAAGTGTGTGTGTGTCTGTATGTGTGTGTGCCTGTGCATGTGTGTGTGTGTGTGTGTGTGTGTTCCATAGCCCTATTTAGAATAAAGTGGAAGGTGTAAGTAATCACTGCACAAGACTCAAAAAACCCTCCATTCATCCATTCATTTGCCTTAACCACTTTTCCTATTCAGGGTCACGGGGGGTTACGGAGCCTTTCTTGCAAGGCAGAGAATAACATTTGTTGATATTCCTGTCATGTTTACGTAAAAATGACAGCCACCTCCCTAAAATTACAGCACCAATTGGTGGGGTCTCTGTTTTGGAATAATTAATGGGTAATTGATGGGTTATTTGTACCATACCAGCTTGGTTGCCTGTTTTCAATGTCCAAAGTTGGGTACACACCAAACCAGCGGCAAACCAAGGTCGATGAATGGTCTGCTCCTATCTGTTGCCGTCGAGTGTGAAATTTGTCCTGGAACGTGCAGGCATGACATTCAGCCCAATCAGAGAGCTCAGTTTCTCAGACTAGCTTTGATGCCTATTGAACAGGCTCTGACGGGGACCAGCCGACTCTCATCGACTCATCGACGGTGTGTGATGCCTTAAAATCGGCCTCAGTGTGTCCCAGGCTTTGAAATGTATCATAGTTATGGAACCTGTGACTGATTCATTCCACTTCTCTTACGCCATGAGAAGCGAAATATTTCTTTCCTGTAACAACATTTAAATATGAGCAGCTGGCCAACAGCTGAGGTTTATGTTACCATATGTCTGAACGAATAGGATCGGATTGGCATCCCATTGCGCTCATGTGCTTTTTTATGTATATGGATCAACACACTGCATTTCATTCTTTTCCCAGAACTTTCCATTTGGTGTATTTGAGCACCTAAAGGGAATAAACAACAGTATAATTCAGACAAGCAAAGCTACTTTTCAGGTTCTGTAAGGTGAAGGTTACACTATGACCTCTATACTTTAGTTATATTTTTGATTTAAGGTATTCATATATATCGAACCAAAGCAAACACAAGTTTAACACAATTTAATTTGTCAATACTGAATGGAAGAGAATGGATTCTTTATATATATATATATATATATATATATATATATATATTTAGTCAACATCTTTCTATCATAAATTTTAAACAATTACAAGTAAACAGTGATTCCATTCATTACAGATTGGGTCGGGTTTTGCCTTTTTTGGCAGCCGTTATACCAAACATATCACTAAAATCTATCCCCTTTTGTTTTGATTCAGATTTTCCTCCCATTTCATGCACCAAATTTCTATGTTTTGTTTTCACTTAAGAGCAATTTCCCCTTGAAAGAATCCGGACCTGTTCCATTATCATTTTAACCAAATAGTGATGACATTACTGTGTTTCTTAGCAACACTAGCAGGATGGCAACAAACCCACATTTTCTCCTATTAACTGGACATGCAAAGTGATAAACTTTTGGTACCCAATAAAGTATACGGTGAGTTGTTTGCTGTTTAATATCATGAAGCATTAGACAAGAGAAGCATGTATCCATTGTTTCTGAAGCACCTTTATAGCCAAATGACATCACTGTTTTGTTTAATGACATTGTATAATGACATTGAATAATGTAAACTTCATGGTCAGCTGCGTTTGCATGGTTCTGCTAATGATGTTTAATTTGATCTCAAAACATAAATCTATAGTATTGCTACATAAATAGTTATGGACACTTTTGGTTTTGTGTTGATGGTGCTAATATAGTAATTAATGTGCAAAAAAATAGAAGAAAGATACATTTAAATAGTCATTAATATATTCACAACTTACATAATTGTACGCCGAGGACATTGTAATACCTCAACACAAACAGGATTACTTTAATTTACTTTAATTTTGAACAAGCCAGGAATGTGTCAGCGTTTCACTGACTTCATAATCGTTCCATTAAGTATTCAGTGGACAACGGCTGTCATCTACTACAGAGAATCAAAGGCATAGATTTGGATTTGATGAGATGCTCCTGCATTTGACTCCAGACTGCAGGTGGTTGATAGACAGATCTGAGGAGGGGAAAACAAGCAGGCCACCTGGAGGAAACCTGCAGGTCTAGGTGTATACTTCTATCTGAGGAGTCCGCTATGTAGGGTCAGGAGGGCAACCTTCAACAAACCTTCTGCAATGTTTTACATGTATGCGGCTGCATTATATTTCTAATATTTTGTTAAAAATAATGCAAATTTTACAAAGCTACATTTTACATTTAACTGTTCGTAAGAAGTTAAACTGCAACCAGGTTCACAATTCATCTATCTTTCATCTACCTCTATTCTGTATAGGTTGGAGAATGAAGTAACCAAACCAATGTTTAAACATATAGTGATTCAAGTGACTCCAGCAGAATGAACTACAAACCTAAGTACTGTAAACAATTGATAGCAAGCCAATAAGTATTAAAAAAAGCATTGCAAAAACATTACTGCTTTTAACAAGGTATGATGTGTTAACATTTATTTAGCTTTGCTGATGATGATGATGATGATGATGATGATGATGATGATGATTGCTACTGTTACTTTCAGTATTGTTCACAAGTGATACCATCATGGAATAATACGATGGTATTAGTAGTATTAGTCATGAGTAATATACATTGGCTGTATTATCTTTTAGATTCTTGTGTGAAATGAAATAGTGTCGGGTTTTTATCAGGTGGCGTTTTTTTTATTAGACAGTAGAATATGTTGACTAAGCTGCCAAGCCAGAATAGTCAGTAAAAATGAATTACATTCTCTTCACTTTCCTGAGCTTCACTTTCCTGTTTCATTTTTTCCCTCATTCGGCTCTGGCTAACATGAGAAATGCTGTCTGTAAGCCACAGGCCAGCATTTAGTCGAGAAATGAACAGAACCTGAAGAGTGGCAGAGTGACGGCTGCCCTAGAGGTAATTACAACTCAATAAGTGAAATCTGAATTTTGCATTGTAATTGTGTCCATCATAGAGAATATAAAGATGGTCAACAGAAGTGAAAAATGGTCCTGAATTCCAAAGAATTTCCCCATAGGATCAATAAAGTATACCTTCTCTAATCTTATCTTGGCATTTTTGGATAGTTTACAATGGAAGCACATTCTCTTAACCTGGCCATTTACCATTGGGTAATTTAAGTTGCATATTTTTGTTGAAAACTGGATCATAACATGAACAAACATTTGTGGTGGCGACTTAGTTACAAATCGTGGCAGCATACACATATATAAATGTTATTTGAGGTTATTTTATTAAATATTGCTTTTTTGTTGTTTGCTTTTGAGTTTTCAAAGAATGAATGAAAGGCGGCTCAAAGAATATTATTTAAATCATCATTATGTACACTGACTCAGTTTTAGAATTTCAGTATTATTTTTCTGTGTGATCAATGAAATGTCCAGAAATTATGGTAGCAACCTGAAGATCCTGTTTCCCATTATTTTGCTAGACCCCTCTGCAAAGTAAATTTATTTAATGCAAATTTGTATGTAAAATGTGAAAAGCAGTAAGTAGTACAGTCACTCCATGATGAATGAGAGTTGCGTTATTAGATCATATGAGGATCGAGCCCTTAGGGGTTCCCCATGGCTCAGTACTGGGGCCCCTTCAAGTTTTTCAGTGATATTATTGCAAAACTACATGAACCTGAACTGACTTAGCTACTGCCTAAATTATCAACCTTATGGAATTTTTAAACTAATCCACACCAAAACTGGGCATCCCCACTAGGCCATCTGCTACAAGATTTTTTATTTTTTTTTTACATCTAAGCCATCTTTACCAATCACTTAACACTCAACCAAGTACTTTCCCCAATAATTGCTAGCAGTACTCTGCTGTCATGACCACTGATCCAGTTTCTGTACGTTAACCATGGTCACAGGGATCTGGAGCCTGTCCTTTTATTTAGGCATGGCAAGGCATGGAAAAACCCGTCAACCATTCAGTGCGCACGCACGCACGCATGCAGGCAGGTGCACACACACACACACACACACACACACACACACACATAACTCCAGTTCATCCTAGCATGTTTTTGGATTGTGGGCAGAGAAACAGCAGTGCTGACCCCTGCACCACCATGCCGCCCCCTGATCCTGAGTCATTATATGTAAATAAATAAATCCCATAGAGGCCCAAGCTTATTGTTCCAGTAATCACAAATCTAATTATTCTGCATTTCATATAATTAATAGCGCATTTCATTTACTTCTTTTTCTTTTTTTACAAAACTGTTTTAGCAAGTATGGGCTAAAAAACTAGATACTGTCTTGGGTATCATGAAAGATTAGAACATATATGATCCTCCAGTGACCCGTGTCGTGTGTTGCCTGTGCCTGAGCAATAAGGTGATTTTACTAAGCAATGTGATTCCCATAAAAAACACAAATCACTGTAAATGAAATGCATTTACATCAAGCCATCCAAGCGGGGGTCTTGTTTTGAACACAGTACAGGAACCGTCAAGTCTGTCAGCTGCTCGCAGTCACAACACTTAGAGAGGCTGCGAGGCGTGAGTATGCCGCATCAAGCACTCGCCGCTGGCAGAGGCGGGCTGCACGCACGGCTTAGGCCTCTGGAGGGACGAGCCGTCACTAAGCTCCACATCGGCGCGGCCTTCAACCGTCTGCGATGCGTCTATGGAGGCCCATGATATGTGCTTAACCAGCGAGCAGCAACAGCCTGTGAATAGAATTCATAATAACATCAATATTTTCTCATGTCTTCCCTGTTTATCCAAGGTCACTTATAATTTTTTATCTTTTTATACAGCTGGATATTTTATTGGAGCAGTTCAGGTTGAGTGGCTCACTCGGGTGTGCGACAGCAGAATCTCTCTTGGGGTTTACACAATTCACATGATGGCTCTTTTGCCTCTATAGTTTTACTGCTTGCGTGTGCTTACTGCTTTCTGTCCATAACTGGTAAATAAATTTAGCAAGGCAGCGAGTGGCTGCAGATTGAAATTAAAATAGTGTGAGAGCTGGCTAAGTATTTATTTTGAAATGCTTATAATAGGATTTTACAAATCATAAAGCAAAATAATAAGCATTATACAGTGTGCAGAATGCAACGAGGTCAGTGCTATAGAGTACAGCAACTCATATCGCAACTTTGTTTTTCAAATTATGTAAAGGCAGAGATCGTTTTATGCGCTATCCAAATTCATACGTTCTGCGTCTGCAGAAGAAGCCTGTATCTTTTCGATCTCAGTCTTCATGATAATTGTTTTTATTTTTCTGAGAATGTTGTGTCATCATAGTGTTTCACCTGCTCCTGCATTTCTGCAGGGATCGCAACGTGAACAAACATGTGTGGCGGCGACTTAGTTGCAAATCGTGGCAGCATATTGGCCTTTTGTGTTGCCACCACATAGACATGCCAGATAGCGACGAGGCATTATTCAGTTTAATCAACTCTGCCAGGATGCGGTTAGCCGTGATGAAGTATGTATCTTCAAGTGGGTTTCAAAATACAGAAAGCCCTGGGCAGGAGAGCTCTCTGATGCAGGCCTGTGGTTTATTTAGCCCTGTGGGTCTGTGCAGAATCAAAGCGCGTGAGTGCATACCGCAGTATAATTCTTGCTCCGGGCTGCTGTCTTATAGCGGAATATTATTGTGACTCTGTTCCCATGCTAATTTGCCTGGCAATCCTACTCACTAAGAGATGCAGAGGATGGGGGGGAAAGCAGACAGCAGAGGAAAAGACAAGAACAGCTGACGGCAGCTGAAGCTTCGCCCATGACTCTTTAGGAAGTGCAGTAGATGGAATTGGCCACCTTGGCTGCCTTTAACTGTGCCCCGTGGACACAGGTTGCTCTGGTGGCAGTTGGGTTAGATGACATCAGCGGGTTCTGAGCCAGCACTACCCTGCCAGTGATCAGTAGGCTGGGGAAGTTGGACTGGTGTAAATAACTGCTGACTCCCAAAACGAATGGCTTGTGTAAACCAGCAGGCGGGGCAAGGCCTCTGTGTTTGGCTTCAGTAACGCATGGATGTCTCCAATAGCATTCTCAAAAAATAGTCACATGATATCTTTAAACCACGCCATGTAAATACAAAATGTAATTATTATCGTTGTTTTATAGTGTCACTTAAAAGAAAACCAGTATAAAATGTACATCATCATAACCATATTTATTCAAATGAATTGTGATAAAGTTAACTTACGGCTATTTTCCATCTTTCTCTCAAAATGCTTTGTCTTGTCTCCTTATAATTCCTCTCTCCTTGTTGTTCTATTTGTTCTTTGTCTGACTCGCCATTGGTTGTCGAATTCTAATTCCACTCTGATCCAACTGTTGGCAATCAGCAAGTTACCCTCCAAAATGCAATTCCAGTGATCCGTTTGCAGGAGCATAGGAACGGGGGAATGACGTGGATTTACCCCACCTCCTCCCGGATTGATCCATCCCCCCCAATAAACCAACCTTTGTATATAAAGTCCACCCCCCACCCAATATCAAACTCTTTTGTAACTCTTCCTCCAACCAGTAGGAGGAGCCAGTTTTACACCTGTGCATCTTCTGTAGAGAGGTATAAAACAGCAAGAGAGGGGAAGAGGAAGAAAAGAGTTTAGAGGGTGAAGCGCCATATAGTCTTGAACCTGCTTTGAGGCTTTGAACCTTTTTTTTCAAATATAAGGAGACACCTAGTGGGTTTTGGCAGTGATTTGCATATTTACCCTAACAATGTTAGCAACTTATACAGTTTGAACCACGCAACTGAGTCAGATTCTAACAGGAGCTTTTGGGAAACGTACCCCAGACAATAAATTTTCTGCATTTGCAGTGAATGAGTAATGTTGCTGGTATGACAGCAAGGTCTGATTGTGTTATGCTAAATATACTAGGAGTGTTTACTTGAGTTTACTTATATGTGTTTTCAGTAATTATGTATTGGCAATAAAAAATTGTGATGGATCCAGAGTAGACTCATTAATTATTGTTTAATTAATTTTTACCAGTTAGGTGCTACAATGCACTGACTGCGTTTCTGTGACCGTTTTCACCTGTGGAGTTGAAAGGTAAGTTTGTGAACAAGGGGGACAGGGGACTGAGGAGAGAAAGTATGAGGTGTTGATGCCTTAGGGTGTATCTTGATGGCCTCTCGGGGGCAATGGAGATATTTAGCACATTTAGGATGTGTTATTGCCTTATGGCAGTTGTTTAGAGCAATTGGAATTTGGCTGGTGGAAAAATGATGAATGATACGAATATTTTGAACTGATATCGAACTGAAGAAGCCTTTCAGATGAGAGGTGAAAGGTTTTCAAGAAATTGAAAAAATAAGTACTATTACCTTCGATTCAAGTCCTGGACGACTGAGAACCTACACAGACATTCATTCATTCACTTTCCAACTCACTTTATCCTATTGGGTCGTGGGGGGTCCGGAGCCCATCCCAGAAGCAATGGGCACGAGGCAGGGAACAACCTTGGACAGGGGGCCAGCCCATCGCAGGGCACTCACACACTGTTACCATTCACTCACACATGCACACCTACAGGCAATTTATTAACTCCAATTAGCCTCAGCATGTCTTTGGGGGGAAAACGGAGCACCTGGAGGAAACCCCAAGACGACACAGGGAGAACATGCAAACTGCACACACATGTAACCTGGTTCAGAGACTCAAACCCAGGTCCCAGAGGTGTGAGGCAACAGTGCTAACCACTGCACCACCATGTCATCTCCATATATAATAATTTACATTTATTGATGTGACGGATGCTTTTATCCAGAGCAATTTGCAACATGGGAATGGAAACCAAGCCTCCTGTGTGGCAGGCGAGGATTCACCCAATGAACAATAATAATAATAATAATAATTTAGTATTTTGTCAAATAAATATTCATTCACAAACTCAAAATGTTCCCAATCATCTGAGGATTCTCTTGCCATTTGTAAAGCCAACTTTCCCTGATGAATCAAAAGGTGTTGTATGCAACGCAAACTGTATAACAATCAATTGCAAAAATAAAAATATAATTTAAAAAAAAAAACAGCAGACCCAGAGGCTTCATCTCGCTTTTATAAAAGTTTTGAAGAGCTGACAGGACCTCTGACACCTCAGGATGTATTATAGTCATGTGATATTTGCCAAATGAAGAGCTTTGAGTCGCTGGGCTTTACTTTGGTGAGACAAGCTTCGAAGTCTCAGTATCATCTATCCCTTCACTAATAAAGAGTAGGGTCTGTAAGATAAAATGCTTGTATGCGGTGGGGCCGCTTTGACCTCATTGCAGATAATTAGATGAGTATGAAAAGGGGTATCTTTCATATCTCATCGTATTTCTTAAATATAAAAGAGCTTCTAGCTCTTTTGTTTGGAAGTGACACAGCAAGAGTTGCACTGAAATCACAGCTGAGGCCTTCCATCAGCTACTCATGTACAGATTGACGAACGTATCCATTGTTCTTGGCCTTCATGCAGTGCCCTGCGTTTGTTTGCTGAAAGTTACTTTATTTCTGTATTCTGAATTGAGAACTACTCCGAGAGCTGAGCCTAATATTGTATGCACTTGATGGTCTGAGATATTTCACCTAGATATGTGTTCGTATACTTTTGTTATTTTTTGTGAACGTTAATACAATCTTGCCATGTGACTTTCTGTTAGTTTTGTAAAGTTTGTTTAAATATATCCTTTAGTAATTAGCATATGGCTCACAATTCTTCCGTATACTATTTTACCTGTATTTAGTTCGGCAGTGGGTAACCATTTCCTCAAAGCCAAACTCAAGAATAAACGCTTCACCTGGACTCACCATTCACCTCTCCTGGTTACTCCAGGGTGTTTCAAAATACCAGTCAATCTATTCCCTCTGTAACATGGCAGCCCTTAGCGGCTGGATTTACAGTGAGGAAGACCAAAACGAATGCAATGGAACAACAAGTATTTATTTTCCATGCAGCTCTTCTTACAAACAATTCACACATCGAGCTTCTTCACAGCACAACAAAAGCCTTGTATAATGACAGCTGGCAGCCTTAAATACTTTCAGCTGTCACATGCTAAACCATTACTCCACACAGGTAATTTCTTAAATCCCAACCTTCCACCATAGCACACAACACATCAACCTGAATAAATAAATATATAAATACATTTCACATTTTCATATTAATAAATATTTTACACTTTAATCTTGCACCAAACCCCATATTATAAAAACCCAAAAACCCAAGCACAAAAGATTCCCCACACTCCCTTAACCCATGGTCTCTCCCGGAACCTTTGAATGGTGTCTGGACCCCCGGGGAAACATTTGCCCAAACACCTTGGAGAGAACACATTCCTCAATCACCATTACTTTTCCTTTTCACAGACACCACCACATTCCTTGATGAGGAGCAGCTGTGCGGGATCTGAAACAAGGCTACCAACTAATTTAATAAATATTCAATAAATAATTAAACTTCTTATGTGCAACTGTTCTTCTGTGCAAATCCATGGTTAAAGTGCGACGCAAAATGAAGTGCTTGATAAAGTGGTTTTAATAAAGTGAAAAGTGTGCTGCTAATGTGCTATACAGATTACAATATAAATAATAGTAAGGGAGTCCTCTTCCTTACACTCCCCTTTTATCACTTAAATTCTGAACAACAGGAGAATGCATCCAGCTTTTGGGGTAGTCTCAGAATGATTTGCATTACACATTGGTGAAGAGGAATGGAGCTTATCTTGGCCTTTATAAGAACTTTTTGAACTGGAGGCAGGACCGAAGGAACTGGGAGGTTCCAGAGATACCAAGTGTTTGACATATGCCATATTTAATCTTTTTTGGAGCTTAGGAATAAGGTATGCAGCCAATACTTTGTTATTGTTTTATTAGTGCCGGATTAGTAAGACAAGAAGAGGTCAGATATGGTCTCTCTGTGTAGAAGAGCACATCTCCTTTTTTGCTTAGTTACAGAATTTTTTAAGAACAAAAATACAAGTTTGTTGGTCACAGCAACATCCTGCCACATTGTGGATGAACGATTCGCATGTACGTTTGAAAAGCAGAAAAGCATAATACAGCGACCACGTAAGAGTAATTAATCAAACATGTCAGGTGTAAGGTCCATGATTTTCAGAGCCAGGTTCAACAGAGGGATGTACATGTATAGTGAAGGAATATTCCTACCCAGACCTAAATGTGGAGCTCGCACGCCAGGGGATCAGAGTAAACTCAAAAATGAACCGTGTGCTATTGCCTATAACGCTGGGGTTTTGTTAATGGATGCAGAGATCTACTTAAACACCTCCTGACCAGCCATAGTGAGACAGCGCTATACTTTTTTGACAGGTGCTTAACAGAATTCTTGTTCTGGGCACCGGGCAGCGCTGCTGGAATATTTCAGAAGGATCATTATTGGTGCGACGCCACATAATCCCAGTGGGTTTCGGAGTACTTACATCGTAGAGCCCAGCGACTTGCTGTTTCCAGAGCAGTCTTTCATTAGCATTATGGCTAGCTACAGTGTCACTCTGCACAAGGCCACACGTAACAGTAAAAGGGACACACATAGAGGAAAGCTGATTTTTGGGAGCCTTAAGTAACATACTTATAACATTTATATGCTTTGGTAACACCTTACTTGAGAGGGCACAAATGTCTTAGTTACTCAGTCACTACTCAAGAACAACTCATGAAATAGTATAGTTCCTGAATGAAATTCGTGAACCGTCAAGACTGATGAACAGACATGGGATGAGTATGTAACACTTAGTTACTGGTTAATTAATGCATTAACTAAGCGTGTACTGCTATAGTATTTTTGTGTCCAAGTAAAATGTATCTGATGCTTTTTTGATGCTTTTCTCAGAAAAGATGAGCATGTTGTCATTATAACAGGAACTGGAGATGGATGAACCATATCTTACAAAAACGCATGTGATCAAGGCTGGCTCTTTCTGCGATGTTCAAGGGGACCCACTCCTCTTTATTCCTCACTGTCAAGGCAGGGATGATTTCAACTAGCCAGTCTATCTATCTATCCTAATTCTCCAAAACTAGAATCAAAGTATTTTATGCCTTGGACATCAATCATTAAATCATGTGCCTGCAGGGAGTTGAATATGTTCTAGAGGACCTCAAAGTCCACAACATTGACATGTTATATATCATAAATATATAGCGTGTGTATGCATATACACAAAAACACACACACCTAAGGTCTAAGCGACTTCCACCTCCATAAATTCTCCATTATGAGCTTGTCTGATTGTGCTTGTTATTTAAACGTTATTAAATCTAAAGTGATTAAAATGGAATGTTTTACACACACACATGCACATATGCATGTATATAGCAATCACAACAAATAGCCATTACAGCAATTCATGGTACAAGGATGGCATCATTAGCCTTAAAGCCACAAAAAATATTATGAATGAATGTAACCTTTATATAGCGCTTTTCAAGATACCCAAAGGGCTTTACAGAACCAATGGGTAGCCCCCACCTGGATGATGCGAAGGCAGCCATTCTGCACCAGAACACCGACCACACAGTAGCTCAAGTGGTGAAGGAGCAGGAGAGAATTTACCGGCGAGATATATTGGATGATTAGGAGGCCAGATTTGAAAGGGCCAGAGTGGGCAATTTAGCCAGGACACTGAGGTACCACTGATACTCTTTTAAAAGATGCCCAGGGATCTCTTTTTAAAAAGGTGTAGGACACAGAACACATATGAAAATATTTAAGGGTTTTGCCTGTAATATCCAGGGGAGTAAATGGAAGGACATGAGTGTAATATGATGGCCCTGTTTAGGAAAACATTGTCCGATAGGAATCTCGCCCCTCAATTCTGCAGCTGGGCTATTTTAATCCATACATTAAAAAACATCTGAAATCAATACTGCCTTAAGTTGGCGAAAGGTTTTTAAATGAATGTTGAAATGGGGGGGGGGGGGGGGGGGCGCCAACGGGGGCATTTTTTAAAAAAAAAAAAAAAAAAAAAATACACTAATTTATCATCATCTTTTTTTCTTCTGTGGTAAGGGGGGGGCCGGTCTCCTTAAAAAA
>JAODKE010000037.1:19124659-19134812 GCA_026779605.1 Mormyrus hasselquistii | reverse complement strand
AGATAGGCCATCCAGTGCTCACAGAAAAGAATAGAGGCTGTTTGTAGTCTATCCAGTGCTCATGGTAAAGAATAAAGGCTGTAGATAGGCCATCCAGTGCTCACAGAAAAGAATAGAGGCTGTTTGTAGTCTATCCAGTGCTCATGGTAAAGAATAAAGACTGTAGATAGGCCATCCAGTGCTCACAGAAAAGAATAGAGGCTGTTTGTAGGCTATCCAATCCTCACAGAAAGTCTTGGGATGCTTGCTGACTTCATTAAAACTTTGCAAATTAATTGCTTTTATAATAAAAATCATTACATTGTTCATTTGTTTACAAACATTATGCATCACATTAGAAACAACCAATAGTTTTAAGAATAACATTAATATCAAGTAATTAATTGATGCTCAAATTATAATTCTAAAAGAGCTGTTGTAAGTTAAAAAGTTAATTGATACACAGTCTCATTAGGTGCTTTTTAATTAGTAGCACCTTTGCAATAACTTGAAACACTAAATATTTGTGTTCAACATCCCTTTGGGAACCAGTAACTACAATTGTAATTAATAACAAGATGGCAAGAACAAAACTGAATGAGTCAGTCAAAAAATGACATTCAATAGAAAGAAAATGTCATGACCTGCTCGTTCGATCCTCATGTGCCACGCCTCCCTCATTAACATGTGAATTCCTGAATGCTATCAGCTGATCCTCTTGTGTGCCACGCCCCCCTCATTAACAAGTCAATTCCTGATTGCTATCAGCTGATCCTCTTGTGTGCCACGCCCCCCTCATTAACAAGTCAATTCCTGATTGCTATCAGCTGATCCTCTTGTGTGCCACACCCCCCTCATTAACATGTCAATTCCTGATTGCTATCAGCTGATCCTCGTTTCCGTCATTAAATCCTGTGTATTTAAGTTTGCATTCAAGTCAGTTTCCCAAGGTCTGTCATTGATGCTGAACTGCTGTTTGTTGTCTGGTATCTTGTCTGCCCACATCAACCCCTTTGTTTTGGACTTCTGTCCGTCTGACCCAGATTCTACGCGCCATAGTCTCTGCTTGTCATACTGTGCAGAAGATGTGGGCAAATATGATAAACGTGGCTTGTCAACAGACTTCTGTTATGGAGCCAATACATTCGCAACATTTTTACAGAATTAAGCATGCATCCAAGACCTTCTGTGAGCTCTGTGTATAGCCCATTTACAGAGACTATATGTTATAGCGGCTATATATAGCCCTGCCATAGATGCTATTTGTAATAGGGACTATATATAGGAAGCGGTTGGAGATTATAATTCATGTTATTCAGTGCTAATCGCTTTACTTTCAGAACCACACAGCCTCATGATTTAGAAGTTAGACTTTGTGCAGGACTTGGACAGAGACGCGCCCTGAGGGCAGGACTAGGACAGAGACACGTCCTGTAGGCAGCAGGCCCGTGCTATACTCCACCAGTCGTTTTTATTGGCACAGATTTATGCAGCTCAGTGCTTACAAATGCTACGTCAGGATTTCGAGCTGGTATTAAAATGCAAGATAAACCTATATCAGTGTGAAGTCCCGACAGTGTCATACTCCAGCACAGCTTACAGTATTTCATACTTCTGTTACTAGTACTACCTCGGCTAATGAGCTAGCATCAGCTAGCATTCTTCCAGAAGAATACGGAATATCCTCCAGAAAAATAAAATTCTAAGTTAGAAAATTATGTATATGTAAACGGGTAACTATTTCAGTCAATTAAAGAGTCTGGACTGCCGCTTGCAAGATTTCTGCATTATGTAGCAAAAATACCTGTATCTTTGACAAAGTATTTATCCCATCTCTCTGAATGCGAAAGATAAAGATTTATTAATCAAGTGTTATTGATAAAATAAAAAGTCAGCCAGCAGCACTTCCTGATTCTTATTTTTATTTGACATTCTTAATTAGCTGCAGCAGCCAAGAATGAAACTTATAATCATGTTCTAATCTCCAGAGGGTGTCCTGTTCAGAAGCAGGGAGAGAGGTGGGGACACAGTGGGGGCATGGGGGGGTATGATGGTGCATGGTGGGGGTATAGTGGCAGGGCATGGTGGGGGCATGGTGGGGGCATGATGGGGGGGTTATGGTAGGGGCACGGTGGAGGCGTGGTGGGGGCAGATGTTACCACATTGTCTGGCAACCTGGAATTCAGGCCACGTAGTTCACGTCCCAGGAATCACCCTGCTGGAGCAACATTAAGCAAAATAGCCAAGTTAAAACCTCCACACAGTACTGTATAAATAACAGTATCTGCTAAGCCAATGAATATTAATATATTTAGTCCCTCAGCATCAAATGTAACTCCCACCACCCCTTTAAAGGTGCTTATTAAGCTGCCCTGTATAATGGTGAGAGGAAGCCTCAAAAATATGACCTGTCTTCATCTCCTCCTAATCTGTATGCTACAGTCGTCATGTGGGCTTCCTTTTCATCCTCATATAGCCTCATATTTTACTACATTAGCCAAGTTTTGATTCATCTCGAAAAGGGGGTTGGCATACCACTGTTATATTTTATTTAATTGGAGTCTCGAAATTGCCCACAGTGCATGACTGTGTGTACGTTCCACGCGATGGAAGGGCACCCTGTCCAGAGTGCATCTCAGCCTCGTGTCCTGTGGTGGCTGGGATAGGCTCCAGGCTCCACTGTGACCCGCGAGCTTTTTATTTAATTCTAATAAAAAAAACAAACCGCTATATAGCTGACATATATGCTGTAATTGGACAGCAATTCCAAAACTGGGTTAGTACCAGGGCTTCAGAAACTGCTTACGACAGTCGAATGTTACTTTATAAAAGTAAACCTCTTACTGCAAAAAGATCAAACTCTAGTTTTTCCAACACAGTTTTCTTTTATATGTACATCCTACTTTCAGGGGGTCATCAGGTAGTGACTGTGACCAATCAAAGGCCTCCTTTTAAACCTTTTAGTAGCCTGCAGCTAAAAGGAATTTTCACAGCTGTTTTTAAAATATAGCTCTTTTGAAAAAGAGATAGGGTTTCATCTTCAAAATGATTGCCATCCGAGCAAATACATTTTACGGTACTGCAGCAATAGGTAGTACTTATTTTGTGAAATATATTACATTAACCTTTTCGTAGCATTCTGCAGCGCTGAAAATCAGATATAGGAGATGTTTGTAAGTAGATTGTTGTAATTACAAACAGCAAATTTAACGTGATGTGTTATGCGTTGCAGAAGAAATGTCAAAACAACAGTACCGCATAAATCAGTAGAGGTACCTTAAATTCCATTACAAATGAGGAGCTGAAGAGGAGTCAGTGATTAGCAGACAGAGGTGGACATTTCAGGTCCAGAAAGTAAAAATCCAAACCAGGATTTCATTTCAACCAACCAAATGAACATAAAGAGCCACAGTCACAGAGTATGTAACTAATTGGTTGAAACAAAATCCTGGTTTGGCTTTTTACTTTCTGGACCTGAAATGTCCACCTCTGTTAGCAGAGCTCCTTAATCCCAACCACCACAGTCTTCCCATCGTTATGTAGAAAAATGACTTGGGATTGTGGCATATGTGTGATGTGAGGTTATGGGTTAACTCTTCAATGAGGAGCACACCTACTTTGAAAGGAGTTTTAGGTATGGCGATTAACTCGGATGCCCTTTTCACATTGGGAGGAAAGGCATATAGACAGAGGAAGCACATTCATCTGCAACCGTGCGACACTCTGCTGGGGGCGGAATGCACTTCATGTGGAAACACATCGTAATACAATCTCATTTTAAATTATACATACAGTCAGCCGAATGGATCTGCGTTACAACTGAAAAGAAGAATCCTGAATAGAGAAATACACTAACGCTGCTATTACGTTTATGTCCAGCTATATATTTTAACAGACAACACAAAGAGATCAATGAGAATATTATACTATTATGGTTATGCTTTTAGATACTCAGTGGAAAGACAATATCGACAATATTACTTACACGAGAAGATTGTCTTAAAATATACAGCTTAATTCATGTTGGGTCTAACCAGATACTACTGACTGTCATGCCGGCATGTTCAGTGGCCACAATGGACCCCAGCTTCTCTCTGTCTTGAATCGTGAAGCTTTACCTGACTGTATGCATCTGAGTGCTGGTGGTTGACAAATACCAGCATCACCAGGGCTGGTGAGCGGCTCAGTGGGCTAAGTCTCTGCGGCCATAATCTGGAGGTTGTTGATTTGAACCCCTGGCCTCAGTAGAATAGCCATATGCTTCCTGGTGTGATCACCCAGCGGGCAGGAAGGCAGCGAAGTCATGAAGTCGGGAATAGGGGTTTATTAGCACGAACAGGGTCGACAACGACGAACATCAATACACAGGACAGGTTGAACATAACAGGTAAAAGGTGATTACAATCAGGAATTAACACGAGGTAACGAGGGGGGTGTGGCACACTGGAGGATCGGACGAGCAGGTCATGACGCTTGCAGGCCCTTCAGTTCCAGGGCTGTCACACATTGGCTGACCCTGCACTGTAACCTCCGAACCATGGACTACTTGCTAGAGTAGGCAAAGAGAAGCATTCTAAAGTACCTATACTTGTGCAAATGGTAAATAAGGGATCTATCATGCATTGTTAACCACCCACACCAATAACAGGAGAGGAATCATGCACATCTAGTAAACTTAAAATTCACACACCTCGGCCTGACACCGACTCTTTTCCCTGTTATTTTTTTCCCCACATTCTTTCCAAGGCATCCTGACCCGCCCTGTACTTCATGATATGCAGTTTTCCCATGACTCTGTACTGAATAAGCAATTGGATGTAAAACAGATGGACAGACAGGCAGATTTCACCTCAGCAACCATCGAAAGGAAGCCCCCAAAGCGTCAGTGTACTTCTGCACTCCAGAAGCACAGTTTGAAAACTCAGGTCACTCCCAGAGGCATCATTCCCCTTCACCGTACATCCACCCATGATGATTTGGGAGGGGGCGTGTTGCACGTCCAACAGAACCTTCCCTACAATCAATCTGCGTGCTGTCAGGGCTCACTAGCATTCTAGCAAGGGCTTGCTTCAAAACCACTTGCCCTCTGGGGACAATAAGGTTGAAAGTTGAAGGTTTGGGTTTGGACTATAGGGACATGCCTCTATAAACTGTGGGAATACCTTGTGTGTCTGTGTCTGATTTGTCGTTTACTGATGTTGAAGCCAAACCGACACCCTTACATTCTGGGTTTATATTTAACTAGGGTTTTAACCACTGATCCACTAACTGGAAGGCAGCCTGCACCCTGGTCTACAGGCTGAGCTTGGATAGTGGCCATTCCCTTTGGAACCTGGACCACAGTGCCCACAGTTGTAGATGATGTGTGTGTTTCTGGAAACCGATGCACGTCTCAGCCAAAGGACTCACAGAATCCCAGATTGCATTGTGCTGTTAGTGGCAAACACACTGTGTCATTTAGAAGTTGTACATCCTGTTTTATACTAAGCTGAAACTATCAGGAACAGACATCCTGTCCTAATTTCTCAATATAGATCCCTGACCCTGCTGAGTTAATCAAGTGTTCCAGTGCCCCAATACATTCTGGTGATTGAAAAGTACCTGTCGAGAATCACCATTTCGCTGTTTTTAAAATTCGAAGCATCAAAAGTTTACGCAGAAAAAGTTTGTAACCTAGAAAGCTTTCAAAAATGTTTTGTAAGAGTAAAGGTTTACTGATTATCATCATTAGCTTACCCAATAACCATGACAATGAAATGAAATGTCTTATATAATGAAATATTTAGTGTTTGTGTTTTAAAAGGATTCATTTCCTGGTGGCCATCAAATTAACAGGCCAAATGCAATGTCTGTCATGCAGAAGTTGATCTCAAAATCTCAAAAAGTGTTGTTTTCAGGAGTTGAGTGGTGTGATGTTAAAATCAGGATGGTGTTAAAATCAGGATGGTGTTAAAATCAGGGCAGTGTTAAAATCAGGGTGGTGTTAAAATCAGTGCAGTGTTAAAATCAGGGTGGTATTAAAATCAGGGTGGTATTAAATATGTATGTGTTTTTCCCCATTTCAAACTCACTGTGGAATTCCATTAGAGCTGCTCTTTACCAAAATATATCTGCACTGTGTTTTCCCCTCTGCTTTTTGTCAGAATCATTGATTATTTCATGAATGCAAGATGATATTTTTTTTTTAATCTGTCACTGTTTGCATGAGCTTTGTCTTGGTTTTGGTCTGCTTGTAAGAAATCGTCATCCATGTTTTTGCTCATCTATCCTTCCGCTCATTTCCTTACTGCTTGTCCTGGTCAGGGTCATAGGCCAATGAAATAAAAAAAGTAAGTGTCTGATTCTCTGAATACAATGTCACATTAGTCCTGCAAATATTTTTAAAAATGGATTAAATTCTTGTAATCGACGTGTATTGAAAACTATTACTTATTCCAAATAAATGTATCCCTATGGACATTAAAATTACCATACTGTAGGCCTAGTTTGGGATTTGAACTGAGAACAGCCATAACTAGAGGTTACAATCGGTGCGATTGTATCGGCCAATACAACAACAATCAGCTGTTACTTACCGCTGATAATTCTCATTAAAAGGGTGACCCATATTGCTTTGCACACCCACGGACTAAACAGTCAGAAAAATGTCTGCTGTATGGAATTATTTTAATGTTAGCGAAAACAACGTTAGAAATGCATTTTGCAAACATTGCTCTGCTAAAATTTCACGAGGATTAATTTCAACACAGCAGATTTCATTGCTCAGCTTTAAGGTGAGACGGTGAAAAGTATGAATAGTTTCAGAAAAGCAAATCTGTTCCAATAAAGAAGGCGGCAGTGTTGGCCAATAACGCCGGTGTGTCAGCAACGCAAGTGTCTGATAACAAAAGAAAATTTGGTGCAGACAGAGTAAAATCAAAATATATTACTCCGAAAATTGCGTTTGAAATTGAGTTTATCACACTTGATGATCAGTCCTTCTCTGTTATAAATGTTATAAATATATAAGATGTATATGTTATAAAATATAGTGCTCTTGGACTTA
The DNA here is from genome assembly GCA_026779605.1 of Mormyrus hasselquistii. Lineage (NCBI taxonomy): Eukaryota > Metazoa > Chordata > Actinopteri > Osteoglossiformes > Mormyridae > Mormyrus > Mormyrus hasselquistii. The sequence continues at coordinate 19,127,788 of JAODKE010000037.1, read as the reverse complement.
TTGTATGCCCGAGTTGTTTTCTTACCAAAAAATAAATATTTTTCTATATTTTTTTGGAATGTAGTTTATTCATTTATAAATACTTTAATTGGGTGGAGTGTATCTAAACTTATTGAAGGAGAACCTCCTAAGCAATCAGTCACTTTTCGAAATAATGAGCTATCGGTATCGGCCAGAAATTTCCTTATCGCTGCATCGCTACACATACCCAATGCACTGGAACATACTGAAGAAGCCTGTAGACATTGTCTGGTTGCCTAACCTCATTTTTTTCAGCTGAAGTTTAAGATTTTGCGGTGTACACATAGTAGGCAAAGACACAAAAACTTTTTAAATGTATCTCCCTGTAACTGTTTATTTTAGACATATCGCATATATAGTGCTACATTCTAAAAGTGTACTTGGTTTTCTATATCAATCCTCAATTCACAATCAAAATGCTTCTCCGTTTTTAAAGACTGACATTGTTTAATAAGAACATTCCTGCATATAGCAACACTTAAGATGGATAATTACATACAGAGGTGAAAGGGAAGCAGATCTGCTGAAGACAGAGCAGGATAGCAAAAGAGAACATAGCATTCCGAACACAATGAAATATCCTGGGAATAGCTTATGGCTCCAAACACTGGCCCAGTACATCCAAGTCTGGCAGGATATAAAGCTCCATTAGCATATCTTTTTTGCTGAAGATGTTTCCATTTTGAGGCTATGGAAATACCCAGATTAACTAGCGCAAACCATCAGAGCATAAACACGTGAGGACAGGTCAGCTCTTCATTCTCTTCCTGGGAGCAATCAATGTTCCTCTTAAGGCTATGGTGCAGCAGATTGTTCTTCCAGTGCAATTAGGGCTCGCCGTTGTACCTTTGAAGGAGGTACTTCAGGTTTTTTTCTTCTTCTCAGCTGTAACAGGGTGACACACAGGTAAGGCCTTCCCAAGAGCTATACCCTAAATGTAATGCTTAGGTTAATAAAGCCAGAGGCTTCCTGAACATATATACATCAATCCAGTTCCTGGTCAGGGTTTTATTCACCAGAATTAAATTATTAAATGAACCTTGTACATAGAAAAAGAGCATTTTGCTGTATTTGCTGAAAATCTCAACAGTGCAACAGTGTTCGCTGTTGACTTGGGACATCTTGTTAGCATTACAGTTCTGTATAAAGAAACCATTTATATTTCATAACAAAATCATTGTCCTTCCTCATCTCTAGAAGCCACCTTCAAATGTCCAGGGTTGCCAACTTCAGGCAGCAGACTGGAGTAAGATTTTCAATTAGAGATAATTCAGCATACCCATGCCTACTCATTTACATGTATGTAACAGTTATATTACCTTGTAAAGAGTCTGTAAGGTTTGAAAACTACCCCAACAGTTTTGATGAAGCTAATTTTAGGTTTATAACGGAATAATATATATTTGCCGTATGATTTGTTGCATGAGCGTGAGAGTCTGAAAGTGTGAGTCACGCCAGATGCGTCAGAGTTGACAGGCTTATATCATATTTTTATTCAATAAACACATTGTTTTTATTATGTGGAGCATGAGTGATGTTTGTCTATGGAACAAAAAATTTTGAGGTACTGAATACATATATAATATGAGCAAAACAAAAATGTAAAATAAAGCATCTATTATCAATGCCTAAATTGAGCAAAATATCAAAGTCCCATCTGCTGAAACAATTTTTCAAATATGTGGGACTTGAATCAAAATAATGTTTTATTTATGTAACAGCTTTCTATTTCTCAGTGACTCTTTACAAAGTATCAACAAGCTCAAACACGCAATATGACTTATAGAAGTATGTAAAGTAGCCTACACAGATGCTACAGTATAAATTGCAACATCCAAATTAAAGTGATCATGGAAAAATACATACAGTTTCAAAATAAAAAGGAATAAAGTTACAAAAACATATCATTAATTGCATGTGATATTGATGAAGATAAGTAAACATCAGGCAATGACATTTTACCGATATTATTCAAAATATAAAGGTAGCAAATACAAAATCTGAAAAACTGTCACAGATCACATCTCAGAGGTGTGGGACCACAAAGAAAGACAACATTGAGGTCAGCACAAAACGGGCTACAGAACCCAACAGAACACAGAGAAACTGTCTGCATGCAATAATTTATCTGGCCTAGGAGGTCTATTCAGCACAGTCTTATTATTGTCATACTTGACTTATTGTATTATGAAAGGCACATGAGTTTTTGCTCTATAACACAAGCTCTCAGATCGACGTAGGATATTATAAAATAGTGTGTGGAACAGCAAACAGCTTAACAAATATTAGATAGAAATAGACTTGAATTCACTCATGCAAATACAGCAATTATCATCCAGTGTTTTAAGAGATATATTTTTTGGAAAATAAATTTCTTAGGCTTACAAAAAAAAAATCATGTTAATTATTCATTGAAGACTTGGCAAAGCTGGATATATTATCCAGAATCCAAAAACGGTTCCACCCATTATCGGGGGGGGGGGGCAAATTCAGCCATATACCATACAGGTCTGTGCAGCCAGCACTGTTTACAATTACATTTTAAGTTATGTTTTTGATGTTGTTTTAAAGAGAAGCACCATATCATAGCCTACTGTGTATTTTGCCATATTTTATGCATATTACAAAACTATAGCTATTTGAGTATGGACTGATTAGTGTGGTCATGTGGTCAGCCCTCGTGCATTCGCACTTCGTGATTTGCAGATTCACAGATCTGCGAAAATTTCATTCTACTGTTTTTATATAAAATATTTTTAATGTGTGTATGTATTTTTGTTCTCTCTTTTTCGTGGTTAGCGCACACATAGTATTTTTACAGCTTATTATTTCTGTATATCTTTACGTAATTTTTAATTGATTGAATACCTGTAACCTGTACGTACAGTACACGTTTCCTTTACGTAATTTATTGATTTGTACCTTGGTCACATATATGACTTCTGTCAATAAGTTGACAGTCCCGTTTGTTTACTCATTTCGCCTTATTGTGAATGCAAAAGAAAATGGCAGCCAATGCCATGATCTATGAATTAGTAGGGGCAGGGGCGTCAGAAGTATTTTGAATGTGGGGGGAGGGACACTGGCATAAAACTAATATTTTATGTT
>JAODKE010000037.1:19098000-19115716 GCA_026779605.1 Mormyrus hasselquistii | reverse complement strand
ATAGATAGATAGATAGATAGATAGATAGATAGATAGATAGATAGATAGATAGATAGATAGATAGATAGATAGTAATGTACACATTGCAGTGAGTTTATTAAGTGCATTTGATCACTAAAGCAAACAGCTTTTTCCTCCACACAGGAAGTCATGCAGCTGTAACTGAGCTCATATTTACACACAGGCAGGATGAAGAGCTTCACTTACTGTGCGGTTAAGAATTGTAACATCAAAGGCCCCTGATGCAAGTGATTTTAACCATGGCATGATTTCTGCTGCCTGACTGGGTGCTTCCATCATCTCAGAAACAACCATCCAGCTGAGATTTTCACACACTGCAGTGTCTGTGGTTTAAAGTGAGTGGTGAGATGAACAAACAAACAAGCAAAAAAAAAAAAAAAATCCAGTGAGCAGCATTGCTGTTACTGAACACACCTTGGTAATGAGAGAGGTCAGAGGACTCATTACAGCTAACAGGAAGAACAGAAGTGCAAAAATAACCGCAGTACAGCAGTGGGGTACAGACTGGTTTCTCTGAATGTACAGATCATTTATTCTTAAAGCAGTTCCGGAGGCAAAGACGTGACCAACCCAGTGCTAGCTAATAATCAGGTGTATAGACAGAGCATACAATCGCTGAGCACTTTATTAGGAACGCCTGCACACCTGCCAATTCATCCCATAATCTAATCAGCCAATCATGCGGCAGCAGCACAATGCATAAAGTCATGCAGATACAGGTCAGGAGCTTCAGTTATTGTTCATATCAAACAAAATATGACCACAGTCATTTTGACTGTGACATGATTGTTGGTACCAGTGGAGCTAGTTGGAGTATTTTTGTAACTGCTGATCTCCTGGGATTTTTCACACTCAGTCTCTACACTTTACTCAGAATGGTACAACAAAAAAAAACCCAAAAAAACTGCAGATGGAAACACTTTGTTGATGGAAGAGGTCAGTGAAGAGTGGTCAGGCTGGTTCTTGTCGAAAGAAAGGCTAGAGTAACTCATAACCGCTGTGCGCAACTGTAGCGAGAAGCAAAGCATCCTGTCTGCCAAAAACAGAACGCCGAGGCCCCAGGCTCACCAAACCTGGACAGCTGAACACTGTAAAGTCATGAATCTCAATTTCTGTTGAGGCACACAGATGGCACGATTTGGTGTCAATAGCGTGAATCCATGAACTCAACCTGCTCTGTGTCAACAGTCCAGGCTGCTGGTTGTGTGATGGTGTGGAGAATGTCTCCTCAGCACACTTTGTGCCCGCAAATACAATCCAATCATTGCTTGAAGGCCACAGCCTATTTGAGTATTGTTGGTTTCATGAACATGGCAATGAATTCATTTCTTCGGTGGTCTTGCCAGTCACCGGATCTGAATCCAATAGGACACCTCTGCGATGTGGTAGAATAGGAGATTCGCAGCATGGATGTGCAGCTGACAGATCTGCAGAAATTACACGGTGTAATAATGTCAGCATGGACCACAGTCTCAAAGAAATTTTTGCGGCTTCTTGTGGTATCCATGCCTTGAAGAATCGAGGCTGTATTGAGGACAAGGGAGGCCCTGCTCAGTATTAGTATAATGTTCCTAATAAAGTGCTCAGCAAGTGTATATTAATTCAAAATACATATTATATAAAATGTATCAATTAACGTTATAGCTGTAATTAAATTGTTATAACGGCAATATCACCTTGACTGTGTCACATCTGAAAACAGTTCATCTGATTCCTCTTAAATATATGCAAATTATCAGCCAATCACTTCCTAGATCTTCCACGTCGTACCTCATTATGACAAAACAAATCTAGTCCTGCACAGCAGGAGAGCAGCACGTTACATGTCCAGCATTTGATTCATGGTATTTGCTAATAATAATTTATGCAGATTCTCACTCTGCAAATGGTCTCGCTGAGTTCTTTACAAAAGGTGTTGGTCCATACATGTGCTTTTAGAGCATGCAGAGGATCAGCGATTAATCTTTTTTTACTCATTAAATCAGATGAATCGGCTAATTTCCCCAAAGCCATTGGGTGCCCGCTAACAGCCCTTCTTTTTGATTGGCCCAGGGCGACACTGCCACCCCATACCTTTCCTATTAAGGAGGTGATGGGGCTCCTTTGCCAGCAGGTGGGGGCTTCATCCAGATCTGATTGGCTGCATCACTAATGATGTTTTTAAGCCCAACAACAAAATATAAACATAAAGTGCGTTGTAGCATTTCTGATGGAAACTTCTGATATAAACTGACTCTGATGCTTACATTTATATAAATATTTATATCTGTCAATTTTCTCCAAAATGGCACACAGGTGTCTACAGAAGGGACAACGCAAGCTCATGGTCAGATAGACGTGGCATCATGAGAGACATTATGATCTATCCATCCTGTGCTTATCACATACGGGTTTGTAAGACAAACGTTTACAGGAAACGCAGGGCATATGGGCACCCAGGACAGCATGCCAGTCCATCACAGGCCAGACAGTCACACCATGTGGGCAGGCTAACGGCAGCAGTTCACCCACCTGCATGTTTTTAGGTGGCGGCCGGACACCCAGGCAAACATGAGCACATGCAGGCTCCACATACACAGGCAGAGAAGAATCGAAAGGTCTCTGGTTACAGTGTTAACCTCTGAGCCACCTCACCGCCCCGAGATACCAAAATATTGGTTTGTGAAAACAGAGAACACCATATGAAGCAGACCAACTGAAGATACAATATCTATGGTGTAATAGATTGAAATAAAGGCAAAGGCAGCAGCTGTAGAGATGCCTGCATCCAGGCTACTAAGCCAATGGGTCATAGAGGAAAACAGGGGTCATAAAACCAATATTGAAAACAATATACCTGCTTTCTGTTCATACATTTATTACAATTCTGGGAGTTCTGCAAAGGTGTGCATTAATGTATTTATGTCTACATATAAATGTGTATACCTAAAATATTAGTATTAATTCAGTTTATTATTAAACGTTAATCCACTTAACATTTATATGATCTTTATATATCTGGTTTTTGAGAAAAGGATTTTATTGCTCATGTGTTAAAATGGTGCATTTGCTTACAAAATGTAGTGATCAGTTTCTTCATTGGGAAGATCTGTAAATCTGCATTTTGGGATTTCTTCGGAATAAAATTAATATTTACATAAATAAATAAGAGCCAACTAAGGCTGCAATACCTTTCTCAGAATTTAATCAATGAAAGGGAACTCAAATGAATAATGAATTTAATTTCTGACTTTTTTGGCAAGCCTTAAATGAATCCATCTTAATTTAGAGCTGTAGTGAGAGGTTTAATGTTGGCTCATTAAGATAATTGCCGAATGATTAGAAAGAGATTCCATAAAAAGTTTGCATCAAGATGATAAAAGTGATTATGGAATCAAAATATATTCCAAATTACATCTCTTAAAATTATATTGCCTAATAAAGTGACCATAGGGTGTATATATACAACTATGCCATACTACTATTCCATAGGCTAGCAGTATTATTGTTGTTGTCATTCCTGTGGTTGTTGTTGTTACATTGGTAGTGCAGCCAGCTAGCCTGTTGCTAACTGGAATACTCCAACTGCGCACCCCAAATTGACCATCCCAGCGCATTGATTGGTTTTGGTTGCTTTGACTGCAATGGTCCAGCCCACAGTATGTGCCGCGAGTGTCGCAGATTTGTGGGAATGGGTTCTCATTCAGCTGCAAGTTAACCGGCTACGTCAGGGTGGATAAACGCTCCATATTCTCCGGGGCCCTTAATGTAGGTCAGACTGGCCATCACTCTGAACTGCATCCCCTGGTGTTTGACTCATTGGGATGGCCTGTATTAGTCATTTCCACAGTGAATGTTCACAGTCATTAGCAAAGCACAAATCACCTTGCCTTAAGGGTTATAAGCGCTCTGCATGACATCAGAGGCCTTTATGCAAAACCGTTAAGCACATTTGCATGAACTACTACACATAGCGATCCAGCTGTATCATTTCCTGCAGTAACAGATCTTTATCCTAATTTGAAATATTATCTATTAGAATCACATGATTACGCATTCACTCCAAACAGGAATGACCTAATTGGTTTGCTTTTTTTGTATGAACATGTCTGGTAAAGTTTTACAGCATGTTTGGCCAGCCATCCATCCATCCATCCATCCATCCATCCATCCATCCATCCATCCATCCATCCATCCATTCATCCATCTTCAGTGTTGCCAGCTTTGGTCACCTGGCTGGCTTACATGTATACAAACTTTTTTTTTCCTTGTAAATAGGCTGTAGGGTTTGCAAACTACTCGAGACGTTTGTCATGTAGCTAATTTTATGTTTATAATGGATTTGCCGTAAGATTTCTGAAAGCGCGAGAGCGGACGACCCTGCATCTTTCATCTGCTTATCGTAGACAAGGTCTCAGGGGGGTGACCCTGCTTTGTTAAAAGGTGGTTTATTAAAGTCTAAAGCAGGTCTTACGTGGCACTTCAGCAAATTCATGGCCATGGCATTTTTCACAAATGAACCCATCCTCGCTGCGGACAGGAATGCATCATGTGCATTAATAAATCGAGGACCAGTCTACTAATGGTACTTTCACTCCAGGCTTAATTACTGGTCCCCAGTGTCAGCCACTTTCGACAGCTCTGATTTAATGCTGGCTGATTCCTTTCCAGTGGCGCAGGAGTGTTAATTAATGGCAAACAATTAAGCCGAGGCACAGGCTGCGCCACGGACAGCTGCGCGGTAACAGTGTGTCATGGAGGTGCAGGGGGAGCGGAGGGCGAGGCGTCGCTGGCCTGGGAGCAGAGCGAAGATGTCGGGGAGAACGCAGGGGGACTGGCACGTCTCATGCCGTCACCCCTAGATGGGTGTGGCTGTAGGGAAAACACTCATGAGGTTGAAGAAAAAAAAATAACATTGCACAGACACACACAATGGGAGATGCCAATTCTTCTGCCTTAAGACTATGGAAGGAAACTGGAAACTCACAAATCACAGGAAGAGCACACCGACACCATACGCATGGGGCAGGGGTGGGATTCAACCCTTTGACCCTAGAGATGGGGGCCAACATCACTATCACATGAGCCAGATTGGAAAGCAAAGAGTTCCTGGTCATGGAAAGAGGAGGAAGATTGATGTTCACGAAGGGTGGGAAGCCGTTTGCATTGAGTGGGTCGATCGCAGTCGGCGGTTAGCGTTGCGAGAAAAGGCAGCGTTCGGCTCTTTAAGCATATCATGACCTCCCCACATGCCCTCAACGTATGAAACACGTCACAAGCCGAATGCACTGCCTCAAATACTGCAAGGGCGTAAACTGCAATACAGACAGCAGAACTGTCCATTAACCGCTTGGTTGCTAAGCTTTCACTTGCTAATATGCACGATGCTGACAGCACAGCATAAGCTCAGCCAAACGGCCTTTTGAATCACTTCACAGGCTGAGAGGGACATTTACTTTTTTTCATTTTTGTCGATGACAAGAGAGAGCAGAGGGACATGAAAACATACCAGTACCTGTCTTCTTCTATTCTGGCACCAAGCAAAACATAGAAAAGGGTGCAACAGAGTTTCAGAACACACTGTGTAACTCAAGTTATCATGGAGACAAATAGCATGTATGGTTGGTTGTATGATATAAACATAGATAGTGTGACAGAGTGTGTAGTAGATATAAACACACTATGCAACTCCTTATGTTATAGAGATAAATATACACCGTAGCCCTGCATGTTACAGAGATTTTTGTACTTTGTATCTCAGGGTTTTGCTGTAATAACCTCACTGTGCAGCTGGGTGTTACAAAGATAATCGCACGATGTGGCTGAGTGCATTCTAAAGACGATCATGCTGTGTTGCAGCTCTGGGCATGGTGTTCTACGTGGTACAGGGAACCGCCCTGCAGTTGGCAGTAGGCACAGAGGGGTTGTGGGCAGAGCTTCAGCTTTTGAAGGTGAAGTTAATAAAAGCATCTCAATCACGGTGGGGACCAGACTTGCAACGGCCCATGAAACTCTAGGATAGATTAGTCTCAGCTTTTAAGGTTTATGGTACTATTAGGAAATTTGAATCCTTGAAGGGCACATGGGACAGACACAATATCTATCTCAAAGGCTCCTGTAAAATCCAAAAAAAAGACATAGTGGAGGAGAAATACTGATTTTCTCTAATGGACGGTTGTGTGTGTGTGTGTGTGTGTGTGTGTGTGTGTACTGTTTACACTACATAGATTATTTGTATAGCACATTTTCATAAACAAAGGTCATTCAAAGTTCTTTACAGAAAAAGAGAAATTTATTTCTTCCCCCAGCAAGAATTTTTAGGGATAGATGCATGAAGTAAACAACCATTTCACAGCCTACCCTGGTCCCCTGTTGTACATCTGTGAAGGTAACCTCTATACTAAAAATTTTTAGAAAACAGAAAGGAGTTGGCTGTGCAAGTTGTTATGCATGAAAGTTGAACAACTACAATAACAAAAATAAGAGTAGTTCCATTTTTACTGTATTATTGGTATTTTTAACTCCGATACAAAGATTGACTGATTGATATGAAAGCAACTTTGCTACTTTAAAGCTACTTTGTAGCATAGTGATTGAGTAAAGATCCTGAGACTCCAACTCCCATAAAGCCAATGCATATCTGGCGGAGCCATTCATCTGGCTTGTCCGATTACAGAATGTGCATAACTACCACACCATTATTTTAACGAGGAAAATGGGCTTTTGGTTCCATTAAACCTCTAAGCCTTTTATTTACGAGTGAAGAAAAATCTGTATTTCAACGCAGCGCCTGGTCATTCACGATCCCGAGTTTTTCTGTGTACTATGCATTCAGGATCCTTTAACCCTTTAATTTTTCATTCATTCATTTTCCAACCCACTTTATCCTATCGGGTTGCAGGGGGTCCGGAGCCTATCCTGGAAGCAAAGGGCACAAGGCAGGGAACAACCCTGGACAGGGGGCCGGCCCATCGCAGGGCACACTCACACACTGTTACCATTCACTCACACATGCACACCTACATGCATCTATTAACTCCAATTAGCCTCAGCACGTCTTTGGACTGTGGGAGGAAACCAGAGTACCTGGAGGAAACCCCACGACGACACAGGGAGAACATGCAAACTGCACACACATGTAACCTGGGCAGAGACTCAAACCCAGGTCCCAGAGGTGTGAGGCAACAGTGCTAACCACTGCATCCTGCACCACCACGTCGCCAACCCTTTAATTTGTGACACGCAATGCTGTCTTAATTACTATGTTACACACTGGCCTCCTTGCAGTGCCAAAAGAACTGAATTCTCCAGTGAGGAAAAAAAATTGCATTGCTGCTTCTCCTGGTCAGAGTTGAAGGTATAGTAACTCTCCCAATTGTGTCACATCTGTCCTCCCACCCAAACATTTCCAGTGGCAGTTTAATTTCCTTACCCATTCGGCCATCTGCTCCAGCATATCTGACTCCTCTCTAGTCCCTAGGGGGCGCCCTTGGAATCCCTCTCTCCTTTGTCTTCACAGTATACCCCTACAAGCTGACCAGTAAGTGAGAAGTGTCTCGATCATCAAACCCACAGCAGACACATTGCACCCTTTCATCATTGTTCAAAAGCAAAGGCCTCGCTATCGCAATTAAGCTGACACGTATTTCTGCAGTTTATTCATCATTTATATATTTGCTGACTTATTCATCGCTTGCCCTTTGTGAGCTCAGGTTTTGAACACAGCTGGGCAGTAAACAAAAAAACGCCGTGTCTTGTTATACCGCCGGCCGTTTCTGTGGCCAAAGCTTTGATGCATTGGTGTGTTGACGTGCCCAGATGAGCTTTAAATCCAAATAGAAAAAAAAATCTCATATCACTTCCACACGCTGTGGTGCCATAACAATGTCACTTCAAAGGAGTGATTGAACAGCTTATATTCACAATGGGATGGATGATAGAAAAATAGAGATGGGTTATATACATATAGGAAGGGGTGATATAAACATAGAGATGGGTGATATACACAGAAAAGGGTGATAAAACATAAATATAGGTAATATACACTTAGGGAGGAGTGAGACACTGGACCTAATGACCAACAGCTCACAGAGGTCACTTGCTGATGGAGAACATGACACAGTATAGTATATAGCTCCAACAGCACAGGTCTATATAATGTTCTTTCTCTTACAGAGATTGGTAATCCTATGGCTTTTGTAGCAAACAACAGCGAAGGATGGTGAAGATCAGTCTGCGCAGTTGCCTACTCAAACACACCTACTAGACCTGACAATTAGCTGATGAGCTGAACAAGGTGTGTTCGATCAGAACTGTGATGCAGACTGGCCCTCTAGGACCGCAACCGGGGAACCCTGGTGTAGATGATAGACAGGGCACTAAGCAGGTCTCCAAGAAGGATATAAAATTCTGAGATGACGCCCTTGTAATACGGAATGATTTTGGTTGGGGTTATGTAAACATATTAAATAAACGTGGCTACCATTTTTGAAAGAATATATTGGCATTTACAGAGCTATAGCTTGAGTAGTGGAATGGCACCATTATTATTTGGTTGCTTATGTGACCTGGTACAGGGAGGTACACGTGATTGGCAAGGGAGGCCTCAACGGACATGACCGGGAGCCCCCTGCAGGCATTCGCTTGGACTGTATCGGCTTCCGGATTAGTTCATCAGTGGAGGGTGAAAATTCTGGCAGACAGAAGGAGCACGCGGTCCAGCCAAGGGAATTAGCCAGCTCGGTACTGGAGAGCACTCCTTGCTAAGGGTCCCTGCATGGGCAAGTGGCCACAGTGAAAGTGGAAAGCAAAGTAGAGGCCGGAAACACGCAGGCAGATTCCTCGGCTGCCAAACCACTGAAACGCTCGCCATCATCACGACCAAGAGCTAACTGCTTCTCAGTTGGGGACCCGCTGTTTTATTTTGGTTAATTCAGACACTTAACCTGAATTATATCAGTACCTTCTAGCAGTGGGAAATGTAATACTGACTTCCTTTGTTAAGCAATGACTGTACCCAATCAAAAACAAAATGTAAATAGCAGGGAGACGGCATGACGGCAGATTGACAGGGTAAAATATCTATTACATCATACAGGCCCTTAGTGTATACATGCAGTATTGTGGAACAGTCTTATGTCAAAGACAATGTTTAAATTATCTTCATGTTGGTGTAAAACTATGACATTATGTCTAGCAAAGTATGTCAGCTTAGCCATGTCAAAACGTCTCCTACAGTCAACCCAGTATTTCCAGTAACCATCCAATACATCAACGTAATTTTTGACTCTAGCATTATCACTCTTCGTAAGGCTAATCAATACCTCATTGATGCTTTAAACTAATTAGATTAATTAAGTGAGCTGGCAATAAAATTTAGCTAATACATGGAATGGCTGGGGTGCTAGGAGAGCTTTGGGAACTGAAGCCATATTCTTCTCGCCATCCAACGATATATCAGTAGCTTTCTGGAGAGCAGAAGAGATGCTTGCTAGTTTTTATTGTGTTACTCTCATTTGCATATGTTCTAACGTTAAACTGTGGTTTTTTTTTTGAGCAAATACACACTATGCAGGAAAAGCGTATCAACTGTCAGCAAATAAACACACACGGCACACAGGCAGGGTCAAGAGACTCACTTACTGTTCAACTGAGCGTTAGATCAGCGCAAAGGGTGTGTTGAAGAAAAATCATTTAGTCTGTGGCTGGCTGTGGCTGAAAATGCCAGAGATCAGAGGAAAATGGCCAGACTCACTAAAGCTAACAGGAAGGCCACAAGTGCAAAAATAACAGCTCAGTACAACAGCCGTATGCAGAATGGCATCTTTGAGTGCACAGCTTGTCCGTGCTTGAAGTGGTTATGGAGGCAAAAGCGGTCCCTGAATTAATATACAGCACTGCTCAAAAGTCTTAGGCAGTCAAAGAAACTGATGTTTAAATGATGTCTGTATTGGTGTAAATCTACAATGTTTGTCAACGTGTGTCAGGTTGGCTACTTCCAGACCTCTCCTAAAGGGACCGCGGTTTTTGCAGCAACAATCCGATACGCCAACCACTTTTTGGAGAACAGACGAAATTCTTGTTAGCGTCCATTGTGTTATTATTCATTTGCATATGTTCTAATGTTAAATTATGCATTTTCCTGAGCAAATATACCCTTACTGTTCAGATAAATAGCTTTAAACATTTACTATGACTGCCTAAGACTTTTGCACAGTATTTGTGTGTATATATGCAGACAAGCGTGTGTGGGAGGGGGGGGGGGGGAAATGGTAAAAGAATAATCCCTAAACCACAATAAAGAATAATGCAGAATGTTTTTTGTCTAATTAAAGAGCTTTGACCAACAATCTAAATGCCGCAGATGTCAGAGGACGATTGAAGATGGCTTTTGGAGGAGATGTACCACAGTTATGAATAATAGTCTGAGGGCCTGAAGCACTACGCTGGGCTGCAAATTATGAGCACATTAGTTACTAAGGGAAGATTACGCTCTTTTGTCTCAGAATTATATCAGAGTTGGAGGTCCTCTTATTAATTAACAAGAAAAATTACAATATGAAACACACAATGCACACTGCGGTCTGGGTGAAGACCAATTAATGGAAAAAAGAAGAAACACAATGTAACCAAAATGTACTGGCCTACACTAGATTGAAACACTTTCCCATTAACGCAGACATACACAAGCAGTGCTCAAAGCCAACGTGTCTCATAAGGAGAGGACACAGTCCTTCTGTGGGCTAAATTGGTTCAGCTGTTCCTTATTCCTAATCATTATATAAAGGTGAGCTTTGTTTCCGCAGAAAATGTAGGCAGATCCCGAATCCTGACCCCAGTCATAGCCGATTCTAGTTATACATCTTTAAACAGCCAAATTTCTGTGGCCAGTCTTTCTTTGGACGATTTAATATATTATGGTTTATAAAGTCTATAAAGTTACGTTTGCATCAGCATTAAAACTTCGGGCTGTTTTTGCCCGGATCACGGGGTCTAGCATGATTGCCATATAAAATAGCTCTGTATTGCTGGAAAATAAATTTCAGAGTAACAGATAATAAATATGATGGGGTATTTTTTTGTAAAAAAAAAAAAAAAAGGAAGCGTGGAGAAATGAACTCATTGCTCAGTGATTGCAGTCACATCCTCTCATAAACACGCGCATAAAGGAACATTCCCTTTACGGAGCACAGAGCCTTACCTGTTGCTCCCTCTCAGATTGCTGGTACCCCGGATCAATTGCACGCCATGGTAACCTCACAACATTTCCTGGAGCACTGCAAATAACATTTAGAGCGGGTAATGGACCTCAAGGCGTTGGGCATGCAATTCCTCTTTAACTAAATGACCTTGTAAAGAGCACTGCAATACAAAAGACCCAGCACACGGGATGGTACACAACAAAAAACCTGAAGGAGGCTCTTTGCGAAGACGCTAAGAAGCGCTGACCCACTTCAGCATGTCGGAGGCCACGGCGACTTTGCTCAATGCGTTCCGGCTCAGGTGACGGCATCAGGTGGGGAGAAGACGGGCTTAATGAAAGCTCACAGCTGCAGGGTGAGCTGGTTTATTGTCACTGCTGATCCCCTCTGTGAGTCATAACCACACCCACTCATTTGCCATGGACACAGATGCCATCAACTCCACCGTCCATCCATTACATGTTGGTTTACTTTAGTTGCCATTTCACATTCTCTACATGACATCTATGGCCATTTTATTCAAATGAAGTTTTACTTGCTATTATATGTTGTTATATTATATTATATATATTATATGTAGTTAACGCAATTCCTCGATAGCACCCATATAAGAATGACCGTTAAATATATGATACAGAAGAATTAGATATAGTGGTTCTAATTATTTACGGTAATTTTATTTGTGACTATTGGGAAAAAATCTACTCTCTTATTGAATGCAGTTTTGAATTATTGTCTATATTTTTTGTTCTATTACCACAAGCCAGATTCCTTTCATCATGAAAATTTACATGTCATTATCACAAAAAAAGCCCTGCTTTCTGGTGCTCACATAACAGAAAGTGCCCCTCTGTACTGGCTGCTCATTTAACAGCATGTGAAGATATGTATGCTCAACACACACGCCTGTCTCAGCCCTGAAAGAACAGCCTACCTGTTATTAATTAGCGGTGAAGCATATTTACAATTCGCCTGCTCACAAACTGTGCCAGGAGTTTGTACAAGCAAGAGCTTCCTCATAGGCCAGACTGTTTGCATGCCTTTTGTTACTGGCATACATAAATAGATGGTTAATCCTCAAGATTAATTAAGATCACTGCAAAATACATATTGGAAAAGCTAAGACGTTACAGCTAGGAGACCAATTTATCACAAAGGTTATTTTTCTTTCAGTTTACTGAAACTATGAGTAAGCAACGTGAAAATAAGGGGGAAAGACTCTGTTTGTTGCCTGAGTTCAGTAGAGGTGAGGAGTTTATGCTGTTATCGCATGAACAGTCGCATGAGTGCCATGTCTGCAAAGCTCACCGGTATATTAACGAGTCATTTTGAGATGGGTGAGCAGTTAAGCTATGTGCGGGTTTTGCATGTGAGTGAACAGTGTAGCAGAGTATTGCTCGCCGTGCAGAAACAGGCTGCAAGCACACGGTTGCAATTTACATGCCCGAACCTCAATGGTGCTGCAAAAAGGGTCCAATTTTCCTCATATGTGAGACAGTAAGGCAAAGCCGGGGCTGTTTGTGTCTCCTCTGTGCTCTGCGTTTTCCCTTCAGGGGCAGAGAAGCATGTTATTTGGGCAGGGAGGGAGATGAAAGTCTGCTGGCCAGGAGGTTTTTGTTCCCAAGCATGTAGTCCCTGGAGCTGGCCCCTTCACAATCCTGGGGGCTGCGTCCACAGACTGCCCTGCTTCATCCAGAGTCCAGAGTCATTAATCTGAAACAAAACTGTTTTATGAAGGGTGCTGTTTTGCCCTTAGTGATCACAAAGGAAGTCTGAATATCAAGTTTTTTATTATTCAGTTTGTTTGGTAATATTTTACTTAAAGCAGTCATCGTAATGCACTATAGATACCTTCATAATGCATTATACTGTAATGGTAAGTAATGGTACCATTATAAGGTATTATGAAGGTATTTATAGTGCATTATAGATGAGAGCTTCATAGAGCATTCATAATGCATAATACATACGGTAATAATGTGTAATACCTTTTTATAAAGAGATTTAGCCATGTATATAATACTTTATGAATGCATTACAATGCATTATAAAGGTATCTATAATACATTATGCATGAATTTTTTAAATAAAATATTACCAGGTTTTTGTTTTTTTTTGAGAGATTGAACCGAATACAAAGTCCGAAAATTGTGCTTTACATTTCCAGTGTTCAAAGCAAAATTCATTAGCTTCTTTATTAATTTAATTATAATTTGAATGTCAAACATTAGCCATGTTATCCATGCTAGCCTTCTGCATTACAATTCAGCCTGTGATCATTTAATTATTGCAGATCTCTACTGGCTGTACCGCAAACAAGTGAGATCACAGATTCAAATGTCTTGTATGCCTTCCCTGCTTTTGATTGTTGTTCTTAGTTTATAATATCGTAGATGATCTCGAAACCAGCTGCACAAGAATGCAATAACATAGAATTCTATTTCCATATGCGCCGGTGTGTTACGTTTACTCCTCCGTGGAGTTTACAGCTACAAGAGGATGATAAATACATCCGTAGCATCTACACTAGACACAGCATGTGGTGCAACAGGGACAACACGGTAACGGGCTCGTAAGGAGAGCAATCCGAGCATGACGGAGGAAGCAGTTCACTCCAGGAACAATGTAGTTCAAGTCTGCCAGAGACTCTGCTGCTTCCTGCTAGTCATGAGAAAATAGCCAAAGATTTCTGATCGGGTCATTTGTCAAGCACTAGAGAAAAGGAAGCTAATAGCTTTGTAATGGCACAGCCTAATGGCACAAACCTAATAGAGCTAACAAGGCTTTTTTGGAAGCTGTAACCACTGCGATCCTATTCCGCTTTGAATGCAGTTTGTGATTACAGGATATAATAGATTTCTAAACTGGGATAACATAACTCTGACCGAGGCCTGGCCAAATCATGTGACATAGATTAGATACAAGCTCACACTTATCTTCGTAGTGGCACTAACTACCACATTTTTAGAGCTGGTTTGACTCGCTTAAAAAATATTCAGCTTACACTGCAATCACTGCCAGTAAAGATCACCGCTAAGCTGCACCAGCTGTGGTACGTTCTTTGATTATAACATTCAAAACGTGCAACTTTACATTCCACTGTTCATTTTATACACATAAACGGCTCTCTACCACCTACACCCAATTACCATCGCTCTGTTCAAATTCTGCACCTTATTTGAATTCCGTTATACACCCCTCTCGCTCCCTTATATCGCCGAGGTTTGGGGAATGTACATTAAAGAGCAAGATAATTACTATGAAACCTTTGACCATGGAAGGCTGAGAGTGGCTTGGCTGTGGTAGGATACACTTGTGGCAAAGCTGAACACATCGTATCCTACACGGGAGTGGCCCCAATAGTGGCCATGCCCCTCCCCCTCAGAAGGAGGAGCTTCCCCTCAAGGTAATTGACCAGTCATGGGAAACACACCATCAGGATTGGAGGATTCCATCACATTATGCGTGTTTGGAATTTGCATCATTCGCCTCATTGGCTGTGCATTGATCTCCTCCTGCTAGAGACATTGAATATGCTGTGCCTCTCTGTATGTGCCCTGTGATGGACTGGCATCCCGCCCGGGGTTTACACCAGCTTTAAGCAATGACTCCAGTCACGCCACAAACTCATTACATTTTTTGTTACATTGATTATTAAGCACATCTACAGTGAGCATCACACACACAAAGGTCTTGGATTTGATCCCCAGGTTGGGCGTAGAAGCTTTGTGTGTGGAGTTCACATGCTCTCCCCATGTTCACGTGGGTTTCTGCCAGGGGCTCCGGTTACCTCCCACAGTCCAAAGGTGTGCATGGTAGGTTAATTGGCGACTGTAATTTGGCCCCGTAATTGCGTGAGTGTGTGCGCCCTGCGGTGTGTTGGCACCAGGGTTGGTTTTTGCCTGTGCCCCTTGTTTCCGGGATAGGCGCTGGTCCCCCTCGCGACCCCACTTGGGATTAAGCGGTTACAATGATGGATGGAGGATTGGATTTAAGCTCTGTTTCTTGTTTTCTTGTTTATACATATGTATATACCCATAATGAATAAACAAGAAAACGTGAAATAGATCTGTGGTTTGCCTTGGCCGTCAGAGAAGTCACGCGGCTGTCCAGGTTCCAAACAGACCGTGTGTGGCTCTGAAGCTAGAGATGTGCATTTGTGAAATTGCCAGTATTATTGTGTTTAAGTCCATAAAAGCTTTTCAATTTGGCAAGCGGAGAAGGGCTGGCCTCTCTTTACTGTCATCAGAACTCTTCATCAGATAGGGTTAAAGGTCGCTCTGATACAGCCTGCAAGGATTTCTGAGGAACAGATGAACTGCTAAGAACAGCAATTCATTATTTCACTGTACCGTCAGTGTGATTACCTGTTTAGGATGCTGTATTTAATCTGGGTGCGGATCCCTTACAGTGAAAAATGACTCCGATGTATTGCTAAATATCATATTCCTCATTATCACGTTCTAGGTGTAAAATACACTCCCACTCGAGCAGGGTGTCACAGCACAGATTGATAATGTATTTTTGAGGACAGAATAGTGTATTTTATGGTGTGTGCGGGTCGCACCAGCCTGGATCAGAACCGATGGGGAGGTGTGGTGAGAAACGGCTATAGACTAGATGGTTTTGAAGTTTTGAATATGACACTTCTTTTGTTATTCATTTAACCCTGCGTTGCGTTCCCCCCCGCTGTGAAAAGCGCATGTTTGATGCTGCTCTACATCCAACACCTTGCTAATACCTTAAAGCCTAAAACGAAGGCCTAGTTCCCCCCTTTTTTTTTTGCTTTTTTTCTCACAATCTTAAGGTTATCCGAGTTTGATGGTGTCATTACCATAGAGACAGTGGCTTGATTTCCACCACCCCCCCGCCCCCCCTCCCTTGCTCTGGTGCAGGGACCACGGTCCAGCATAGATCATCCGAGGCAGAGATGGGCATTACATTCACACCCACACACGCAGCTGTACCGTGTAGCGAAATGATGCATTTGTTCCATTAACGACTTGCTGTGAGGCAGAACAACAAGGCAATTGCACACGAGTCCAGTGTAAACAGCATTTTCATTGTACTAATTAATTCCTCAACGACTTCTGTGAATCTTGGTCGCCATATGAGAAAAGGGATAGAGGTCAACTGCGGGCATGCTCCTGACATAATCCTAAACATATTAAACAGATGGTCACGTGACTGGTGTGGCTGAACTATTCCTGGAGGAGAAATCGATCCGAATTCGAGTCTTGAACAAGGATTTTCCCACATGAAACCACAGCCTGGGAATGTTCAGGTGACCCAAGGCAGAATGCAGTCTTAGAAGGGGTCATTGGGACAAGGGAGACGCAGCAGAAAGCACAGCATTCCTAACATTTCTAACGGGCTCATAGAGGGACTCAGCGTACACTGCGTGTCGCCCATGGCTGAACAAAACAACGGGAGGCTGAAAACATGGAAATGCAAAGATTGCGGGCGGGAGCATAATGAGGGTGTGACAGGGTGGAGCACGTGGCACAGGGATTCGGAACGAAGGGAGCTGAAGAACTCACTTATATCTGGGGAACGGGGCGGGTGGGTTTAAATAAATCCAGTCACCTGACTGTGGCCCAGGACAGCTGGAGGTTTCTTAACAAACTTCCCCTGGATTAAGGCAAACTCGTGCCAATGTTTTAGCTGTTATTTGTTACGTTTTAGTCTTTGTCTAGTCTCCCTTTTGTAAAGCTGCAGCTCAGAAAGCTACAAAAATATACTCTTTTTTTCCAGAAAATATTAGTGTTTCTTCAGCATTATTTGTATGTAACAGTCCACCCTCGTCCTGTGACTCAGCCAAGACGCAGACCTACAGCGCGAACCTGCAGCTGCAGTCTACGTTTGCCAAATGAAGTTCTGAGTTGAAAAGAAACTTTCTCGTGTTTCTTTGTTCCTAATTTGGACATCATTGTTCATACTCTGACCATCAGTTTGACACGGTTATTGCAGCTTTCACCTCTCAGTAATATGGTCAGTGCACCCATTTCCATTTGCCATAATTACTGCTATGGACCACAGTCTTGGGAATAGGGTCATATGTTATGTCTGACAAGTGTTCTAGTGAGATGATAAAGACCTAGAACATTGCTGTGTTATCATAAAAAGAAAACAAATGAGCAGATAAAGACTCCTTTAAAACTGAATTACATATTTGAAGATGATTTAGAGAGTTTACGTAGATGTTAACCTGAATCCGCATCCCAGTCAAAAAAAACGTTTGTTTGTCATTTTCTGTTATGATTCTTTTCTCACTTGTAAAATCTGCAATAGTGTCCATAAAGGAGTTAAAAGTTTGGTTCCAAAACTGTGTCATTGTTGTTATTATCCATCCATATCTGCTTGTCCTATCCTGGGTTGTGGGGTTTGGAGCCTATCCCAGAAGCTACAGGGGCAAGGCAGGGGATAATCCAGGATGAGGCACCAACCCATAGCAGGGTACACACACCATTCACACACACACACACACACACACACACACACACACACACACACAC
>JAODKE010000037.1:19072212-19083945 GCA_026779605.1 Mormyrus hasselquistii | reverse complement strand
GTGAAATGTCCCCAGGCCCTGCCTTTCTTATTAACTTTAGGGTTGCCATATCCTGGTTTGTTCTGACTCCTATGCTGGTGTGAAATGTCCTAGAGCCTTACCTTTCCTATTAACTGTAGGGTTGCCATATCCTGGTTAGTTCTGACTCCTATGCTGTGGTGAAATGTCCCCAGTCCCTGCGTCTTATTAACTTTAGGGTTGCCATATCCTGGTTTGTTCTGACTCCTATGCTGGTGTGAAATGTCCTCGAGCCTTACCTTTCCTATTAACTGTATGGTTGCCATATCCTGGTTTGTTCTGACTCCTATGCTGGTGTGAAATGTCCTCGAGCCTTACCTTTCCTATTAACTGTAGGGTTGTTATATCCTAGTTTGTTCTGACTCCTATGCTGTGACTCTAGTCATATCACTAAATACCCATTTATCACCTTGTTTTCATTTGGGAGAGAAGTACAGTTCTGTCTTAGGCAGTCTAAGACAGTGTTTAAGGCTAGTTATCTGGGTATGAAGTGTACATTTGCTCAGAAAATGAAACGCAATTCACCATAAACAATACAAAGTTAAAGATATGTTAAACACTGCTTTGGTTGCCAAACTTCTCCTCAGGGGCACCCCAGCCATTCCATATATTTGTTAAATTTCACCAAAAACTCAATTAATTCATTATTTTAATTAGTTAAAGTATTGATTAGCCAAACATGGTGGGATAGTGGTCAAGCCAAGGTGTATTGGACGGCTGCAGCAAACATTGTGGTGACTGTAGAAGCGTTTTGAAATGGCTAAACTGACACAGCACCATCGTTTGATGGGGTGGGGGGGGGGGTCAAACACAATGGCACATAGTCATGTCAACTCTACATCATTTTCAACAAAAAAAAAAATCACAGTTATTATATTTAGTCGAGAGCAGTTTTCTCAGATGTATATTTACTTACTTGCATTTAGTTTTTGAATATTTTTTTCATATTTGATTAAATTACACTTGGACTGAAAATGTCGATTTCATGATCACAAATTTGTAGATCCAAAGATATTTTGGTTGATTACCAATTCGGGAAAGACTGTTTCAAGTCAAGTCAAGCGCTGCTTTATCGTCACAGCAACCATATTCAGTAGATGCTCCCCAGACCACGGGGCTACCCATGACGTCCTTGGATAGACAGGACAAGTGAACAAGGTTGAATCTACGAGCAGTGGGGACTAACACATTTGCGGAAAAATAAATACTTGAATCAGTTGCTTTCTCTGACGTATTACGGATCCCAGGTTCCTCGTGGTGCTTCAGCTGACAAGGAACTGACATTCTTCTCAGAATGAGCCTCGTCATCTCTGCACCAGATCAAACCGTGATGAGGACACCTGCAATTCCCTGTTTTTGTTTAATCCCAGTGTAAAACATCACAACGCTTCCTTTCCGCAACCAACCCAATTTGTGCAGTTGACATTGAGCGAGTGGAGATCCCCGCTACTCTTTTCTTATGTGTTTTGCTTCCCAAATCAATTGAAGCTTTTTTTTTCCTCTTTCCTCTTATTTAACAGCACATTTAATTACGGCACTTCAACTCATCACATTCCGGTGAGTTTATTCCTGGCAAGAAAATTCCTGTTCAAGTAGCCTTGAATTTCTCAGCGGTTGAAAGTGAGCCAGCTTTTAAAATACCTTTATTCATTTATTGTAACCATCACACAACTCGTGTGCTTTTCATGGACTGCTTCTGTTTTGGATTCTAGCTTGATCACTGTGTAAAATCTAATAATTTGCCCAAGAATGGGCTTTTAAAATGATTTAATTAATCCATAGAAGCAGTAAATCGATAAGCCCTTTCTCCTTATGAGTCTTGTCTAGTGCCAAGAAAATAAACAGCGTGAACTTTAAAAATTCTGTAAATATAAATCTTACTTTGATTAGGGAATGCATTTTTATGTAATCATAAAATGCTGCTATGGCTTCATTGCTCTTGGAAGTCAATGTAAAAATGAAAATATGTGTAAGATTCTTCCATTTTTGAGGGTCATACCTAGTGGATTCAAGAAGGTCATTAAAGACAAAACCCCTGGGGCAGTGTATGCGAAGCCCCAAGCAATGTACTTAACCTGGGTCAAACAAACAAGTCCGCTAACAAGGTAATAAAAATTCTCATCACGGTTCTGCTGTCACTTCCTAATCCCGGCAAAGCTATGCAGGTATATAAACCCTTCTTATGACAGTATTTTATAGTGAGAACTCAAATGAACAACAGACTGAGTGAAGCTGACACAGTACTAAGGACTACAGAGAGTTATGGCTTATATAGTAATATGAACGCTACATATGTGTTGGCTAGCTAGCTAACAAAATCCGCTGTTTTGTCAGCTGTCTTCATTAAATCCCAAAACTACAAGATAAGACTTATGTTCCCCATAAGCTTAATATTTACGGGCAATGAACTTCTATGGCCCAATGACAAAGAGTGAACAGGATTTATCTGCAGCCTATGTACACTTTCTAACAGAGTTGAACACAGAGCAAAATTAGCGTATCCCATTTTGCTTCGCACTGTAATGTCAGAGGTCAGTAATAACCAGATATTGGACACGTGAGCATAAGACGTCCCTGATTTAGCTAGGGGTCCAGCATAATCACACGATAAGGGTGTCAGCTACCCTCAGAAATATACATGAGAAAATATACAATTTTATGGCAAACTGGGTTTCTGCAGGATGACTGTCAGTATTACCCCAGTTGTTTTTTTGTGTCATAACCTCCAGTCCAGGAATTTGCTGGAGGAGTTGCATCAGCAGAAACCGTTGTATCTATTTCCCTGTTAATAGGTTCTCCTCTGCCTTACCATTCAGTGTAGTGTTTCTGATAAACACCGGGTCACCCGTGAAACCCCCATGCACAGAGAACGAGGAGGGAAATGTGTGCGTTCATCTCTGCAATAACAAAAGGCATTTTAATGGGCTCCTCCAGTCTGTCGGTCACGGGAAGCCGATATTAGGGCTTCTACTGAGATTAGGAAAGATTAGATTATAAAAAGTCTATTTATTACCGAATTCTGTACAGCAGTACAGTATTGTACACTCTGCATGTCAAATCGTCTTGTCATTACTTATCTAGACTTTTTTTATGTAATTTACAAGCCAGCTAAGTTGTGCTCCTGTATGTACAGAGGTACTGCTGGGTGCACCGGGAACACCACTTGGTTGGACCCATTGTTAAAAATTCAAAGTTGCAGGCACTGAAAGTTTAAGTGCAATTCCACTGTTACAGAAACTAACAAGTCAGTGAGGCTGTTTGCCAAGACTAAGATGCATGGCGTACCAAAGCCAAGCGTCTGGGACTAGGGTTCGAGTCTGCTCTATGTGTGGAGATTGCTTGTTCTTACTGTGTTGTCCTGGTGTATTCTCCAGGTTTTCTCCAGTGCCTGTAGCAGGAATAGCACAAATAAACCTTTCTCCGAACTTTTGACTGGCACTGTGTATGTGTATGTATATGAATATATATGACCACCCCCACGTAAAGCAAATAATGTTTATCTAGCAAAAGCGGTGCGTGTGAAGGTCTGGGTTAAATCAGACAGTGAGCTTATATTCAGTGCTTGTAGTCGACATGTTCAATGACCGACCGGGACTAAGATTGGTGTAACTTTGACAAGGACTAAATCATTATGGCCAGACAGCGTCACTGAAACGGCAAGGCGTGTGATGTGATCACGGTCCGCCATGGTGAGCACCTACTGAGAGCAGTCTAAGGACCCAGACATGAGATGTGAACAAAGGCTTTCCCATGTGGTACAAACCAACGGAAGGCCTACAGTGGCACAAATGGCACACAATTTTGATGATGATCATGAACATGATGCTCCATGTGGCTGCAGGCCAGACAGAGTGTCCATCTGCCATCAAACGTGCTTACAGCCAGTCCCCAGGTTAAGAACGTCCAACTTACCGACAACTGGGAACAGACTACTAAAGCCTATTATATAAAAGAATTCAGGTTAAATACAATGTTTCTTGATAATGAACAAAAGCACTATTTTCTGATGCTTGTGTAAACATTGCACAGCTTCAGTGATTCGTCGGCTAGAGGTACAGTACAGTATGTAGTTACATTTATTATTACTGTATAATAAATATTATTATTATGCACTATATTGTTTTATTCCGATTTACCTGCAAATTGGATTTAAAGACAGATGTAGGGAATGGATCTTGTCCGTAACCAGGGGACTGTCTGTATTCCAGCCTTAGAGCAGACTATTGAATGTCATGTGACTTTCAATGGCGGGATGTCTGTCACCTTCGCCATTGAGTCCACTTCACAGTGAAGGAATGGAACAAGGAGCTTCATAACAGGGATAGTCCCAACCATCAAGAATTCAGTGTGAAGATTCACAGCATAGAGGCTTGACCTCTTAAAAAGACTCGACTCTCTTAAAACTGCTGTGTCACGTTTTTGTTTTAAAGCAAGACAAAGTAAAATTCTGCAGGTCTGGTTATTGGCAGATTTGGCACACACGGCAAATTGGCACAGAGGAGGTCTGTTGACTGAGGGGAATGTTTGGTTTTGCGAACAGAATCTAATCACATAGGTTTACGAACAGCAGGTGGGGGGTTCAACAGGTTGGGTAGGGGGGACAGCTTGATGTTCACCATCACCCAGGTATTCACAACTCCAGAGCCTTCCTTAAATCATCGGAATACCGAATAAGAGTTATTGAGAATAACAGATCACAGAAAACGTACGGCTGCATACATTTAATAATAGAACATAATTTTATATGACTTACGCCATAAAATGATTTTACCCGTAGGAGATAAAACGAAGCCTTGTATGAACTACTGGCCTTCGCGGTACGACTGCTAATCTAGTGCGTGTTTGATCAACTTCTTGAAAACTTCAGTTGCAGATGTGGTACTCTTGAATAAGTTACTTGGGTTGAATTTGTTGAGGACAAATATCCATCTCAATAAGGAGTTAAAACTGTTAGCCTTTGCTGAGTAAATGAATAGCTAATAATTTATAGCAGTCTTACCTCCAGTTCAGTACAGCATAAACAAAGATCATAAATCAAGATCAGACACAGAGAAGCAAAAATCTGCTGCTTTGATAAACTGGGAGCAACCAATGATCAGTATAAAATTAGATAAGCTACCGACAGATGAGAATGCGAGTTGCTGATTTCATGGTAGTAAGTCCAGTGGGGTGATCACTCTGATGGCGATTGGTCATGTCTAATTCCCAGAGTGAAAAATGTGGAGTTACGTGCTTGCCTCACAGATCACCATCCATCATAACAATACGTGATGCATTTAAATGAGCATCTTTGTAAAAGACCCGCAGTCATGAGCCTGGCAGAGACAATTAAACTGATAGTACCTTCGCTCACTGTAAGAGGACGAGCTGCATCCAAACGGCCCATTGGGATTCTCTCCATCAATAGATGCATTTAATTGTTCTGGCCCACGTTGGTTCATTGATTCCTGATGACCTTATCTCCCCACCCAGGTTGACTCAGTGTTTTTGGTTCGTGGAAAGGCAGATCTTTTGTTTTCATCCAAAATGTGTTCTTTAGCTCTTTCCCTGAATTCATTTCCTGTGTCAGTATTGAGGACAGCATTATTGCTACTATTAATGGAAAAACATAAAAGGTAAAAAGCGTGATATCTTGTGAAATGGTGTCTTCACGTGGAAGACTATTTTTGTAAGATGTGAATATAAAGACTGCTTTTGCACTGTTCGTTTTTTTCTTTTTTTCCTTTTTATGCACTTTTCTTTAAAATGGAGACGAGTAATGTAGAGTCTGTTACCCTGCATGTATAAAATTAGCAGGGATTCCATCATGTAAAACACAGCCCGAGTCAGTCAAATCAGGGAAGAAAGACTCCTGTGAGAGTTTAATTGCAGGCTGCCACCCTGCATTGTGCTGTACGTTATTGTCACAACGCAGCGTGCCCAAGGAGTCATTAATGGCAAATTATATCAAGAAAGATTTACCCCGTCCAGTTGTGTGCGTGCCAGGCCGCGGCTGGGTTTCGGGCCAGCGTTTGTCAGCAAGGACGGAGGCAGCCAGAACGTAATGAAAGTGCGGGCGGCGTAAACACAGTGCTCTCCCCCCTCCCTGCCTCTCTCCAGCCCTCCCCCTGCGAATGGTGCCGCTGTGAGGCAAATAACGAGGTGCACTGTGTGGTGGCGGACTGTGCGGCTCCAGAGTGCGTCAACCCCGTGTACGAGCCGGAACAGTGCTGCCCGATCTGCAAACACGGTAAGTCTGCTTCCGCCGCCATGGGAGAACCTCGATTACACTCAATGGCGGGCGTTTTCCTTCACGACGTCTTAAATAGCTCAACTGCTTATAGCCGGTAATCGATTCCTTGTTTTGTGCTACACTGCTAGGGTTGTATCCTTGCAATGACATCAGCTGTTGACAACTAAGGTACTAGACTCATGAAACCTAAATACTCCAGCACAGTGGATGCATAACAGCTAATAGCCTTAATGCTATATTTTGCTTAACTTCTGCATCCCAGTTTGTTATATCTTGTCTACTATCCTGTCTTAAATAATCAAAGTAATGCCAAACGAACCCGGAATGTGCTTAATGCAGTAACAGTCTTTTACTCCTGATATAAGGTAGTAACGCGGTTAATTACCCATATGAGACAGACTCCTCCACATGCTAGCGTATTCATTCAAAACTTCTCAGTTTGTGGTCATGTGATGTAGCTCTAGCTCTATAATAACGTTACATATGTAGGATATACTTAAATGCAAATTGCCTTATACCAGAAATTTCCTATTTTGTTCACCTGCATATTTCAATTACACACTTAAGTACCCTGTTATTGTTATTTCTTGTCATGAATAGTACGGCTTGCTAAATTAGAGCCTTCACAAAGACGGGCTCTTTAGAATGTGCCGTTTCACACTTTAATGGCTTTCACGCTGCACAGGGGACATTTTTCTTATTTGCTACGAAGTTACAACACAGGCGATGATCAAAGAAGCAAAAGGACGGCCTTGTCACTTGGGTCTGACAATAGTCATAAATGACAGAGAGGTCACTGGTGGAAATTCACATGAAGCCCTGGGGGGAGCTGAGTGTCGCAGTCGCTGATGGAAATTCATTCCTTAATATTAGAAGATTATTTCAGGTCAAGAGTGCAGAGTAGCGGGAGCCTCTCATTGGTGGTCAGTTTCCCAGATAAATCTGATTGGCTACTGCACTGTTAAAAAGAACCAAACCTATGATGTTCTTCTACCTTCACACAGCTGATTCTTGTATCTGAGCTGCACTGGCAACACAAGAAACTTTTAACTCCTATTTATCTTTAATGCCTAGTGCCTTTGCGCACGCCAGTTTACGAGCTTTAATACGACCTTAAGAACCATCCGTCTTCCAGCCTCTTATCTAGTACATGTCTTAGTGACCTTGCCGCATATCCCAGGAAGAACAGGGCAGATAGACAGGATGCCAGTCCATCGCGGGGCGCGCACCCTCTGGACAGGATGCCAGTCCATCGCAGGGCGCGCACCCTCTGGACAGGATGCCAGTCCATCGCAGTGCGCGCACCCTCTGGACAGGATGCCAGTCCATCACAGGGCGCGCACCCTCTGGACAGGATGCCAGTCCATCGCAGTGTGCGCACCCTCTGGACAGGATGCCAGTCCGTCGCTATAGACACTCGTTAGCAGCCACACCAGCTGCAGTTCAGACTAGGTACCCGACCAGTATTTGGATAGGAGACAAACTAGGAAAGCTGGGTTGCTGCTGGAAGAGTTGCTGGTGGGGCCAACTGGTGGAGCCCATCCTGTGGTCTGTATAGATCTCAAAGTGACGGGGACACTGTGCTGTAAAAATGGTACCGTCCTGAGATGTAAAACCGAAGG
The DNA here is from genome assembly GCA_026779605.1 of Mormyrus hasselquistii. Classification (NCBI taxonomy): domain Eukaryota; kingdom Metazoa; phylum Chordata; class Actinopteri; order Osteoglossiformes; family Mormyridae; genus Mormyrus; species Mormyrus hasselquistii. Next base: position 19,076,073 of record JAODKE010000037.1, on the reverse strand, counting down.
TTCTGACTCTCTAAGGTCTTAAAAGAGTAGGGGTGGTACCCAGATGTCCAGGCTAAAATTGGCCAATGTGGCCTTATCAGATCTGGCCTCCTAATCAATCTCCTATATCTAACTGGTGAATTCTCTCCTGACCCTTCACCTGAGCTACTGTGTGGTCGGTGTTCTGCTGCAGAATGGCTGCCGTCGCATCATCCAGGTGGGGGCTACACAGTGGTGGGGGTTGAAGTGGCTCCCCATTGCTTCTGTAAAGCACTTTGGGTGTCTTGAAAAGCGCAAGATAAACGTAACATTCACTCGTATAGAGGCCCAGGTTACTGTTAGTACCAGACAAAAAAAAATTGCTAAACTTTAACACAAATGCTAATCGAATACCTGATGGTATGTAAATAAAATACCTTACGTTGAGATATTTCTCTTTGAAGCTAATGCTTCCTTACTGCCTGTTCATCATGTGGCAGGAAGAGAAGATTCAGCACAAACACGACATTCATCAGCATTCCTGATGACAGCACAAACAAGCTCAGGCTAAATGATGGATCTAATCTAGGCCGCCTGCAGGGGGCTGATTTCTGCACCGCTGCCCATATATCATATCTTCTTTTCCCTCCATAAACCCGTTTCTGCCCCTGAAACACCCAGTGAGACCAGGCCATGAGAAGGATGCCATGGTCTGGCAGTCCTGTAACCTCCGTAGTTGGGTACAGGCTAATGAGGGCAGACGGGCCAGTTAACACGCGCTGAAGGTGCAGTTATTTTGGGAGGATGACTTTACGAAGCTTTAGTACCCGGGAGATGAGTATCCTGCCTCCTGCAGCATTCACAGCATGCCTTGCACTTGCCTTTATCTGCCTTGTCATCTCTCCTGAAAACAGACCGTCATGTAACATCTATGAGGGACAGGATGGCATGAGGCCATTTTATGATAAGTGCAAAGGTCTCTGGCCACCAGTTAAGTAGGATCAGTCGCACCACATTCTAATGCTGCACATATTCTGTATTTGGAAAGATAGCAATCTTATCCTCCTCCGGAGAAAACGAATAGAGCAGAGCCTACAGCGTGCCCGCATGCATGCTTGAGTAAACACATTAATTCACCTGAAACAAGGTGGAGCAGTGTTTGTCGAGAGCATCAAACATCAGCCTTCCTGTTTCCCACAATATCATTATGTTAATGATATTTATCTGCTGGAAAATATATTTATGCACTTGATTTTATTTTTCTTACTTGGTGCTTTAAGTCATACTGGGTGTTATCCTTGAAAATTTATCACTGGGGTAAATGCAGTGACTGAAATTCACTTGCGTAGTAAATGCAACAGATGACTGCCTAACAGATAGAAATATTTTACACTTATTTTCCTACTTATACGGCAGAATATATATTTACTGTAGCAGTCCAAGTTAAGTACCTTGGCCAAAGATACGGCAGCAATCTGCTATTGGGAACAGGTAATATTTTGGGCTAAGTTACTAGGCTACTCGCCTTTATTCAAGAGCTAATTTTTCACATCTGTTTTGCATCATGACATACAAATTTTAGGATTAGATTAGAATTAAATCTCAGAAATCTTAAGTATCCATTTAAGACTGGGTGGCTTCATAGTCAAAGACTGCCCTCTGCAAACAAAGACCCTAGATTCACAAAAGTAAGTGCTTCCATCCACTTAGGGGACAGGGGAAATTGCATCCCTGTGTGGGAAGGTGGGGGGAGGCTGCAAGGGCTACCAGCTGTATGCCTGGCTGCCTCGCTCTCCCCCTGCTGGGGTTTATTTATGGCCCCTGCCAAAGGATCAGCAAATCGATACGTATTAGTACTTGGAAACAGCTTGCAACATCACCCCCACTCACTGCTCGGTCTCACCAATGGAATTTTCTTTGGACCGGGGCTCACCGGGAGCGCTTCAGGTCTCCATAGGAGGGCAGTCACAAGACAAAACCCCTCAGCGCCGGCTTGAAAGGGTCAGAGAGGAGACTATGGAATAAAGGGTCACTCTGAGCTTATCCTGCGGTGCTTCACTCGCTGAAGTTCAGGTTTACGCAACATGCAGCGTTACTTAAAGCGGCGGAGCTAAAAATTGGGTAGCCGGGGCTAAGTCAAGGCATAAAGAAGGATTGAGCGCGCAGGAGAAACCCCATTCTGTGCCGCCTCCCACACTCCCGTGCTCTTTCTCTTTCTGCGATAGGCCCAAACTGCTTCGCCGGAACGACAATCATCCCAGCCGGCATTGAAGTGAAGGTGGATGACTGCACCATCTGCCGCTGCCACACCGGGGACTGGTGGAAGCCAGCACAGTGTCTGCGGAGGGAGTGCCTCAATGGGCAGACGTTGTCATAGGAACAACCCAATGCCCCGCCCCTTGGGGCGTGGTCGAGATTGGGACCACCCCAACCCAGTTGATACAGACTGACTGGAGCACAATCCGTGTGGAAAAAGACCGAAGAACACTGTTGATACCTGAAACACAAACTAAATATACTGCTTAAACCATCAGGGGCATGGAAAAGCTGAAAGACAGCTGATTTTTTTTCCTGTTCACTTTACAACTTGTTCATTTTATCACTTGCTAATGCTGCTTACACAGTTTATATTTTATTTGTTTATCGTGAGCTGTGGACAATAACATTGATAACAAGGACAAATTTTAAGCAGTATGCTTAGACTTGCATAGAACGGTGGAAACATGAAACAATATAAAGTGTTGAAAGACCATGAAATAAATTAAAGGAAATTATTACACATTAGCAGCCAGGTAGTGGTATTATTATAAGAGTCTGACATCCAAAGACTAACAAGCCGATGACGAACTGTCTAGCCTTTACATCGAATCGTTGTCTTCTGAAATATGAACAGAAGAGAGCTTTGAGGTTTTCAGAGACCCAGTGCCGCTGGGTGAAACCATGAGCAGGTTACCCACTCATTGGCAGTGTTGAGAAGTATGTAGGAGAATGTGCAATCAGACAGCCTCTTCTCCATTAGGCAGATCTTATTTTTTCCCATTAACGGGCATCGTGCAATTACAGGGACAGTAATCCAGCCACCTTAGACAGACACAGAAAGAAGACAGATCACAGTGGCTTAGAGGCGTCCGCTCTCTTTGCATTGCAAATAAGCCTAGATCAAAGAGCGTGTAGGTGGAGGGAGAGAATCAGCCTTGCTTGGAGACGAGTATTAGCAAAGTGGGAGGTAAAGGCCAGAAGGAAGGTTATGGAAACAGGAAGGAGATTAATACCTACGTCAAAGATCTGACAGGAAGGTGCAGAAACGTGATGCAAAACTTTTCGAAACTCAAAGAAAAAAATTTCAAGTGGGGAGCTTCCATTTTTAACAGATAACACTTGACGTTAATTATTCCATTATAACCACAAGGCTGGTTATAAGCTTCAACATGGAAGTTGCGTAAAAGGGAGTCATCTCGATCTCCATGCAGCAAGCCGGATTCAGTGTTAATAGGTGTTAAAACAGCGTTCTGCCTGCTAAGGCGGATTCATTAGAAGTCACACACCCAAAAATAAAGAAAAGTGGATACACGTGGAACACTCCTGCTAATTGCTCTGGTTATCCTCCTCAGCTCAAGATTACAACAGGCTAATAGCTCCAACTCGTTATCTAAGCAATTAAGTGAGAAACAGCCTGCCTTTAATTTCAGTGTCGCTATGTAGCGTTTTGATAAATGCTTAGCTCAGGGCGGGCAGGACAGCAAGATGTTCCGCGAGCAGAAATTCGGAAAGGAAACACTTCTTGTCGGCATGAGGACAGAGCTGCAGGCTTCTTCCTGAAAATGACAGGCATCTCCTTTTATCATCATATGGTTTGAGAATTGTTGATGCTGGCCTCCACAATGATTTCTCTTGCAAGAATGT
>JAODKE010000037.1:19038691-19063978 GCA_026779605.1 Mormyrus hasselquistii | reverse complement strand
CGATCCGTACTCTCCTGGTGGGTCTGAGAAGGGAAGTTCCCACCAGGATGCTTCTTCCCCATTGGTTCAACCATATGCTGCACCACTGATTGGAAATAGTGGTGCACCCCAATCCTCAGGGACCCTGAGACAGATCACATTTTTGCTCTCGCCCAATTCCCAGCACACCTCTACAATGTGTTTGGTTTTCTTGGCTGCTTAATCGTTTTGTTCGGGTGAGTTAGCAGCTGGGAGGGAGCAAAAATGTAGGCAATCTGGTCCCTGAGAACAGGGTTGAGATACACTGATTCAAGGAATACTTAGACAGGAGGGTTGGGTTTGGGGAAAAAATAATCTCATGGGAATTATGAAAGCAATAAAACAATAATATCAAGAGACCAAATTGACCACCCTGAACGAGTTGCAGTCCTGACTTGGTAGAGAAGGTCATTCCTTGGCTGAAAGTTACAAGTATAAGAAGTAGAAGGGCTTATCCAGCAAGGAGACCAAGAGTAACTCCTGTCCAGGACACGTGAGCAGGAAGAAGACGCCTTACAGCTCCTTGGACGACGATTTTTCGGCACTTCCTAAAAACACGGCAATCTATCCATGTCCGTATAGCACGGCTGCCCACAAGGCACAAAATCAATATCGCTTCAACTTGATTCTGATATATGTTCCCTATGAGATAATGTTCATGCCATGGTCGACATCTCCATCCTGGCGGCGCGCTTCCGTGGACGGAGAGGAAACTTAATTACCCGGGAAAGTGCTCGGTGTTTAACGCCCCATCGATTTATCCGCACAAGGGGGCAAACGGTGGCATGCCTGCACAAATATTTAATTGGAGTTTGAAAAGTTACCAATGACTCCTCCTCAGAGGATGCACTCCCTGGCTACGGTGCTTTTAGGACAGTCAGACGTGTTCCCACAAATACGCCCAGAGTTCTTTGTCAGGAAAATCCTTTCATGTTTTTTTTTTCCTCCAGAAAAACAGAGGGGAATTTAAAGTGCAGGGTCTGGGAGAAAAATGGTGACGTTTCCTTCAAAAATCCTTTCATTTTATCATTATTCTCAAAAGATAAAAAGCTACCTAATATAAGAGCAGAAGACTGAAAGGCCCGGTTCTGCCACTGATGTTGTCTGGACTGCATTTGGTGGTTGAAGCATGACACCAAGCCAATGGAGATGTCAAAGCACAGAACCCTTCAGCAGAGGTAATGACCTGAGCCGAGATGGTGAAGTTTCCTTCATGAAGGCTTCTGCATAATTCACCGCCAGGAGTGAAGAGCATCTCCAGTCACAGAAAGTGTGGCCACTGCTGTATGTGCAACTGCAAACATATTGACAATGATGCACTTCAAACATGAACGTAGCGACTGCTGGCTAAGAGGACCTGAGACAGTCACTGTGCTTGTGCCGGTCACGCCGTGGGCTTACATTTAAAGCTCAGCATCCAGCAGCCGTTGAGGACCCCGTGGAAGCAGGACATGGTTGTGGGCATGGCGCTGTCCGGCACGATGACGTGACTCACTGAAAAACAGCAGGAGCGTCGCTAGATACAACCCCAACATTTATTTCCCCGTATATTTTCTCTAAACCGCCACGTAACGTCATTTTGGAGGCCATTGGCAACTAACAGGCTTCAAGACAAAAAAAAAAAAAAAAACCTTAGAATGGAACAAAGGGGAAGACATTTACCACGAATACCATGAAAGCAGGGCATGCGGGAATGCCAGCGACACGGACACTGCCCCACGCCACCACCCCACATTGCTGTACTTAACTGCCCGCCTTTTCCACAAAACGGCAAATGCAGTACACGGTTCAATGGTCCCCCCCACAGCAGTGCCAGAGCTCCCATCTGAATCAGGCACATATGCTCTAAATTCCTTCTATTTCCGACAAACCCTCCATTGCCATGCAGCATTCGGGGCTGTTTCACATAAAAGTGAGCATTTCTTGAACCACAGAGGGATTCATATTCGAGGAGGGGCCCCCCCCCCCCCGATTCATTTTCAGCTGTCCTTTAGCAGAAAGATGTTCTTAAAAACAGATGTTTCATCGTTATGCAAAATGAACACCTTCATTACGGAACATATTTGTGAAACGTCACTTCTAATTACTGCTATTCCACTGAAAGTTTAAAAAAGAAAAAAACAAACAGATCTGGTAATTCTGTTGCTTTTTGTGCTCTGAAAACGTTAGAAAGGTGCATTTGTTTTAGGAAGAATAATGAAATTGCTGTTTAGAGTCTAACACTGACCACAAAAGAAAATATTAGGGTACTTTGTGTTTTAGTGGTTGAAAGGTCAAACTGCATACTTTTTACTAAATATGTTCACTAATGTCTATGGATGCAAACATCAGTGAATCTCTACTGTCAGGTAATGTCTATGGAAACAAAAAAAAATAAAAAATCAATGAATCTCAGATGCATCAGAGTACCAATACAGTGAAATTTTCTGCATCTACTGCGATTTTCTGCATCTACAAGATGGCACTATTGTGTTCCGTCTTTCACCAGCAATTTTATCCCACTCCCCACTGGTTCAGTCACTGGTCTCCACCCCACACTCCCCAGGAGGCCGATACCGGTGCTGGAGAAGGAGTCCACATGCTGCCCTCCGAGAAGCCTGGCCAGTTGGGTCATCTGGTTCTGCTGGGTCTTGGCCAAGCGGCTGCCCAGCAGTCTGATAGTCCCCTCCCTCTGCAAAAGACCCCCAACCTGGAAGATGGTGGTGCATTTATTTTAAACAGGCACAACTCCACCACAGGGCTATATATGCAGACACTTGTGCATATGTAAGGACAAAAAACACATTTTATTACATTCTGATAGATACTTCAAAAAGTGTACCAATACTGGGTCATACAGATATAGATACAGACAGAGAGACAGATATAGTTGCAGACAGAGACAGACAGAGAGAGACAGACTTAATCTCCAAAGGGAAATTCAGGATAGGGTCAATGACAAAGTTCTATGATTTTTCAGGTTCAATTATTAAATAGTATTATTCCTACTTAGGCATATCATAAACAATTGTTGATACCTTTTCACCGGAATCTGACACGTCTGCTTCATCAAAAAGGAAATGAACTGCTGAATGGGAAAGCAGTAACCGTCGTACCTTCCGTGTCCCACCCGGGGAGCTGAGGGGAGAGCAGGGAGGGGCGGGGTCTTTGCGGACGTTTTGAAGGATTGCCCGCATTTCCTCTGTCCTGGCACAGTCCACAGGGCGGAGCCCAAACATGTTCCTGCAGGAGTCATCATAGCAATATGGTACAGACAACGTATCGTCAATATATCATCTAGTTAGCAAAACTGTGAAAATAAAATCGATTCAAATCAACTCTTCAACAAGACACACAGCTATTTTCATAAGCGTTCTGCAAAACCTTCTTCAAAAAGTCCAACAACAGCCATACATAATTTATTTGTTTCTCAGGCACCTTTTGTCAGGGGCTCAAGATTATAGGGCTTTAGCCTGACAACATTCACTTGAATGAAAAATGATTGGCTTAGCGAGAGAACCATTCAGATTGTAGAGGAGGTGGGTCCAAGCAACTACAGGAGGCGGACCAAGACTTCTGATTGATTGGTCCTGCCTTCTCTAGTTGCTTGGACCCACCTCCTGTACAATCTGAATGGTTCTCTCGCTAAGCCAATCATTTTTCATTCTGCCCTCGAAACATCTTTGTGTAAGTAAAACTCCAACAAGCACAACCTTGAGTGCCTCATTTCTGTTGTCTAGCCTATGTCCTGATCTGGAGTGCTCCGCACTTAGGGAGATTGAATTTCCTGAGGCTTTTCAGGCAAAATACTCAAGTAAAAAGTGCAACTGACTAACTCGCAAGGTCCTAAGGCTACCAACAGTCCACTTTAGCACTCAGACCCCTGGTGCAGCCCTCGGTCAGTAAGGTATGTCAGTCAGATCCAAATATGGGAAGCCCCCCCGCCATTACCACGAGGATCATGAATACACACACGCCTGGCCACAGAGGATTTCTCCTACGAAGGCCCACACACCATGATTAGGGAGCCACAATGAGCCTTTGACCTGAAGCATGGACACCTGGGATGGGTCTTGAGATTAAGCAGTCACATTGTGACGACAGCAGAGGGACAATTAATAGGTCCACTGGTCCATATAATATTTCATTTGAATTCATGAAACCCCAACTCCGCCCCACAAAGGTAGAAACCTGACACAACGGGTAAAATATCGGTACAGGCGAAAAATATATAAACATGTAAAGAGAGAGAAAAGTTGAGCCCAAGGCAGAGATTGGATCAATGCAAAACGCCCCTCTTTAAATCAGGAGACGTATCTGGTATTTCCTAACAGCAACGAGCCACAACTGATCAATTTACCACTATTCAGTTAATTTCCTGCTATTCTATTGCATGCAAAATAAAATTGACGTGTTCAGAAATAACTAAAAAGCTAAATAAATGAAGGAAGTGGGATTACCAATGTGTATTTATCAACTAGCAAAGGGGTGAGCAATCTTAGCCACATAGGGCCAGTGTGAATGCGCATTTTTGCTGCAACTCCCTAATTAGGTCACTAATTAGAGGACTGATTGTCTAGAGAGTCCTCACACCTGGGTTTGGACAGCTGACCTACAGGTTATCCAAAAAACCTGCGCACACACTGGTCCTTTGCGGATAAGATTGCCCACCCCTGAACTAGCATCTTGTTCACCTAGCTGACATTTCTCTCGATATCCTAACCCTTCACTGCCCTACAACACACAGGGTGAGAAGAGACAAATGTGATAAAAAAAAATAAACGTTACTAAATAGAAAGCAGGGAAAAGCCTTTGTTTACCCTAAACCCTGAGCACAACCCTTGGACAGACGGACTAACCTGGTATTTTTTTTTTAAAACTACGTTGGCAACTTGCGCGGTTTAACCTATGTAAATACGACGCAGGCGTCTCCCGAAACCATAGTTCGAACGAACGCTCGTAAACACTGTCGTTAAGTTGCGTAGTTTGAACTACAGCTGTCGAAGCTTAGTTCTGGGTAAATACATCAGCGATGGTGGAAAATGCAGTCTAAGAAAGGTAGTCACCGTGTAAATATGGTGAAAATATTAAATAAGCTGCACACTTATGACATCAAGTAATCACATCAAGTAATATTACGATATTTATATCCGTAACATATATAACTTATATCAGCACAACTGTAATATTACAAGGTTTGTGAGTTTTTGCAGGTGACCTGATGTAAAAGTTAGACCAATATTACAAAATATGTTAGTTTTCGCACACAACTCGCCGTGAGTCAGACCAATCGTCACCGGAACCAATGTCGTTCGACCTACCATAGTTATTACTGAAGGTACGACGGTTTTGGGAAACAGTCGTACTTCAGATGTCGGTTAGTCTGAACTACCGTAGTACGATGCATCGTTAATGCTAACTTCCGTCACTGTTCGGGAAACGCACCCCTGATAGGCTACTTGACATCCAATCATATCCTTATTTCACGTTATTAGAGATGACATGTGCCACTGCACAGCTGAATGGATAGACAAGCCAGCCAGCTGAAAAACAGCAGGCATCCACTTTGCGGGGAAGCCTATGCAGAGAATTTACAAATGGGGTTGCAATGAACAGATGAGAAGAGACCAAGCTCCAGAGTTCCACCTCATCTCCCCGGGTGCCTATCTGTCAACCCTAATTAACATGCTTTTTCACCACCTGCGTAACCAGCATGCACTGCAGCTCAGATCGACCGTGCATCCTGCCGGTCACCAGCGACGACATCGATCGTCGCTCCCAACCCGAAAGGTTTCTCCCGGCTGCAGCGATCTCCGAGGCTAAACCCATCCCGAGGGCCGTTTAATTACACACAGATGGTAAATAACAAGCAAACATTCTCCAAATATTACCCTGTAAGATCTGGCTGGGTGCAAAATTGCCTTTAAAAGGCCACCGAATTATCTCTGAACACATACACGTGTACCGCCTGTCTGAGAAAAGAAGGAAATCTACGACCCACTTCAGGGTAAATATAATCACAAACAGGTTGAGGTTTGCTCCTTAATAGTTGTGGTGCTTGCAATGTTTTAAATTCCTTCCATATAGTACCCATAAGGCCATTTCAGAAATTTCATATAAAGCTTTTATAAGAAACCTAACACTTAATTGACTGAAAGACGAATAATGTGGCAAGAAAAACCGGCACTTTTATATCTCAGGTGCTCAGTCTTTCACTCAGGTAATAAATTTCATTTTCTCATTCCTCAGAACTTAAAATCGCAACAGTCATAAACTGAAAACCTAGGCGGGGAGTTAGGGGGCGCCAGATGGGCAGTGTTTTTACTTTTGATATACTTTGGTTAGGCTTGTGACTTGAGGGTATACTCACAGCACACTTTGGGAGGCCCCGTGCTCCAGGAGAAGTCTGACCACATCCACATGGCCGTTTTGCACTGCGTCGTGTAGCGGCGAGTCATTGTGGTAGCCAGGGGCATTCATCAGCGCGCCCTGCTGGAGCAGCACTGCCACGACACGCAGGTGCCCAAGATTACACGCCTCATGCTGAAACGCCAATAAAAAGCAGCTTAAAAACTGTGACATGTTACATTTCACCCTCCGTAAAAAAACCATGAAGAGACAAAGACCCTTTATTGGATGGCCAAGAAGGCAAATTACCTAACCCAGCTATTCTCATAAAATACCAAAAATGGTTCCATACAAATATTTCTTCAGGGTGCATTAGAGCTGTAATGGTACAAGTATTCATTGTATACTATTCGGTATATCATTTCCGGTTTGGTACATGCGACAAAATGACGGGCCAGTGTCGGGCTAGTGAGGCCTAAGCGGTCAATGTTTTTAGCAAGCATCTGAATGTTTTTAAGTCATGTTTAATTCGTTATTTGTGGAACTTGGTTAATGGTTGTCTAGCCAGTGTTAAAGCATACCAACCAGGCTGGGGGGGCAGGGAGACGGATCAACGGTGCTGATCATCACTTTTTAATTTCAGTGGAAAATGTTGGATCGGCAAGACAGATTTAATTGTGATTTAAAAACATGTTGCAGGCCATCTAAAACTGTATAGAGCAGTGGGTCATGAACTTTATACACAGCATACCACCTCAGGAAGCATTAGGCTCTCTGCATACCACCACTGTGAAATTAGACTTGAACAATATACTGGGTAAGAGCTTCTGTTATTTTCTCTGCATGACGATTATTGTTTGACAATTTCTCCCTTCATGCTAGCGTTTGCTGCAGGGTGGGTTGTTGCATGGTGCCGCAGGCGGCAATTTCGTCATATTCTCTCTCATGTTTAGTTCTTAGATGTTTAATTAGATTACTTGTGCTGAATGAACTTGTTTTCATACCTCCTCTTTATATTGTAGCAGAGTACTGTTTGCAATCTGCTCTACTTAGTTTTTTTATTGTTAACTTTAAAGCACAGGTATTCCCCCATGTAACGAATGTTCACATTATGTCTCTTTCCTTTTACGAAAGACCTGCCTCTTTTTGTTAACAGAGAAAAACCCAGAAAGGATTTTCACTTTTGTGCGAAAATGAGAAAATAGCAATTGTTTATCAGCAAGCCAATTATAAACGCACGATAATGTGCCACATTTCGTCAACAACAACAATGGTAGTTCAATAACGGAGTTTTATAACGGAGCTGAAAAATTCCTCTCACCTGGCAACATCATAGCCAATGTAATGTCATAGCTCAACGCATTTCTCACGTTTGTGGTGATGCTGCTGTAAACAAATACTGTGCTGCCAGATGTATAATAATATAGCGCATATGATTATGTATAGTACACAGTACCAGATAATAAAAATAATAACATTTACTTACTTATGCATTTGCCATACTGCATTTTTATACATTCTTTAAGCTATCCCATACAGCCTGGGTGCATAGTAGACAAATCCATCGAGGTTTATTCAAGTATATTCTATAACGATCTCACAATGGCTAAATCACCCAACGACACATTGATCAGAACGTCTCCCTGTCGTTAAGCGACACGTGACTATCGATTCTGGTAAGTGAAACTACATTGATACGTAAAAACGGGAATGATATGATAAATGTACAGCCTATATAAAGTAGAAATAATGTGTTATTTGGTATGATCTGTTGTTTTTTTTCAGTCTGGGAATGCTCAAAAACATTCTCACATATAAATTCATACTCGCTTCATAGTTTTGTGTCATTTCGCCTTACGAAAGGTTTCATAAGAATACTTGTAAATCCACACCCGCAGACATATTGTGTCAGCGCTTGTTTTGCGCATTAACGATATTGCTGATACGTCATGATGTGATATTGGTCATAGGTATCGGTGCATTATCACAAGAATGAGTACGGGTACAAGAGGACTCTATCGGACCCTACTACTAAACAGAAGAAAGTGACTGTAAATACCTAATCTTCTTTTGCCATCACTAGGGACAGGATAAACCACGGGGAATATATATACTCGGATGGGATAAAACACAGGTCTGTCAGACGGGGCCAAAAAAAAATAGGATACCTTTAATTACAAATAAGATGAAGCTGAAAACTGACAGATATGCATGTAAAAGGCTACAAGCTGCAGATTAAACTGCATTTCTGCAGATCCTTCAGAGACTGCCTCACAATTACCACTGAGCTGATGCTTCATGTTTATGCCTGTGTTTTAAGGTGGGGGGGAGGGCAGGTTGCATCAGGCATGTAATTACTTTTTGATGCTTGATCAGCACAGGCCTGGAAAGGCTTAAGATCAGCCTGTAATACCGATGCTCCCTTTAAGATCAGCCTGTAATACCGATGCTCCCTTTAAGATCAGCCTGTAATACTGATGCTCCCTTTAAGATCAGCCTGTAATACTGATGCTCCCTTCCACCCGTCATTTCCTGCAGGGCAGAGGAGAGAGGGATTTGGGAGATTCAGGGGACTCACCAGGGGAGTCCACCCAGCATGGTCCTTTAGGTTGGGATCTGCCCCGAGGTCCAGAAGCTCTTCAACTGCCTTGACGTCCCCCTGCACAGAAGGTGGCCCACCATGACTCAGAAAGCCTCTTACTGACCCGTGATTTCCAAAGTCCGGAAACAGAGGAGGGTAGTTCAGGTAGAGAAAGTAAAAATCCAGTCTAGGATTTTGTTCCAACCGACCAGTTGAATACTCTGAGTGTCATTCTTTATGCTCAACCGGTTAGTTAAAACAATTTTGGTCTGGATTTTTACTTTCTAGACCTGAACTTTCCACTTCTGCCAACAGACACGGGAGTGGGGGTATAAACCGATTGTACGCAAAATCATGCTGTTTTGCTTCCCAGCAGAAACAAATATTGATTACCACAGACAAAGGGAGGAAATTATGTTTATTCCTGACAGCCTGACTTTAAGCCTTTGTACATCACAGCCATCATGCCACAGGATAAATCAGATATGCCTGCAAGTATAAACATAATCTGTCAAATACTGATAGCTGAATTAATCATTTACAGTAGAAAAGCTTTTTTTTTTTTTTTTTCTTTTTTAAATCAAGGTCTTCACCTCCTAATAATGAATATAATGTTAATATGCTGATTTTCTATTGATATGACTAATTGCAAGTGGCTGCTTACTGGATTTAAATCATCGGGTCACGTCCAGATGGCTTCAAGGTAAATTTCAAATACTAATTGAAAAACCGTAATGGAATATCTGTAAGCCACACGCAAGCTGCATTCTATTACCACTGTAGAAGCAAGTGACTGGGAATTCTCAGAGGACCTGTGGGCGCACAACACTCCTAATGGTGTAAAAAGGCAGTTAGCAGTCTCTACCTTTATGGCGGCAAGGTGCAAAGGAGTTTCCCCCTTGTGGTTCCTCTTGAGGAAAGGTGGGGTTCGTGGGGAGCTAGAAGATTCAGGCGGCTGTTCTCCGAGCCTTTGGTAGCATGCTTTTGCGGCAGGGCTGGCAACTGGTGTCACATGGGCTGGGCTGCCTTCTTCAAACTGTGCCCCCGGACCAGGGGACAGCCTGGGCTTCTTTGTGGTCCCTTGGGCACGCACCCCAGTGCGAGGTCTGCCTCTTTTGGGCATTTGGCAGGAGGGCTCCAAATGTTCCCCGTCTGCTGTCTGCTTGCCCGGACTGGGATCTGCCCCCATTAGCTGGCGTCTTGGCCACTGGTTTCCACTCCGCGTAGCTCTCTGAGATGGACTCCTGGTAGGAGTCAGGGAGCCTCTGTCCTCATGCAGGACATCTGGCTGGGGCCCTGCTGGGGAATCACAGATTTCCACTGGGGACTGGAATGACACCTTCCTGCTAGACCTTCCAACCTGCTCACCATTCTCTTCCCTGCTGTCACTCGCCCTTGCTTGGTCAATCCCCCACTGGTGGTTAAGTGCATCCAGCTTCTCCTTCTGGGCAATCTTCTTTATCTGCTTGCGCAGAACACGTTTCTGGCACATTACAGGCGGCCTTGTAACATTCTTCTTTCCAGGCTTCTTTTTCAGGCTGTCACTGTTGCCTCTACATGGGTGGGATGAGATAGAGTCCTGGGAGGAGGAACTGAAACTAAAGACAGAGTGGTCTTTGGACCTGGTAGAGCTCCCAGACAGTTTTTCTGGCATTGTCCCTTTCCCGGGTTCTTGTGGGACCACCTTCCGTTTGTCTACCCGACACCGTATTTTGCGACTTCGCGGGCTGAACCAGATTTTAAAGTTTTTTGCAGCCTTATCAGCAGAAGACTGTATGGGATGCAGGGATGATTCTTCAGATGGAGAGGCTAAAACAAAAGGAAATTACGTCAGTGTCGTGCACCCCAGACAAGGCCTGCCAGTCGTCTGCCTAAACTCCCCTCCCCTCTCCCCCAAGTCAACTGCAAAGCAATCCTATCAGTCTTGGATCTCCATAACAATAACTTGTAAAGTAACGGTAAAACAATATGAATGACATGTCCTTTCACATAAATAACCACATCTAAAAAATCCAGCTCTTATTTAGTAGCATTCACTTAATTTGAAGACCTCTATCGCCTTCCAAAAATATCTAGGTGTACCACATTCGACCTTCAGTTGGTGAGAGGAACCCTCTAAACCAGCAGATTTGACTCTCCCTGCCAGCCCCTGGCGGACGGGCCCCCCCTCTGAGCCTGGTCCCTTCCATGGTTTCTTCCATCTAGGGAGTTTTTCCTTGCCACTGTCGCCTATGGTTTACTCACTGGCGGCTTTGGGTGGGGATACTGTAAAGCACTTTGAGACGATGTAATGTTGTGATAACACGCTATACAAAAATTAATTTGTTCGTTGTGTGTTTGTACCAATGACTTCAGCAGGGCTCAACAGCGCCTCAAGCTGGCAGAAGAGCTGAGTAATGTTGCTGAGCTGCCGGTTGATCTGGAGGTCCTTCACCCAGGCAGGGCTCTGGCATACAAGGCAGCCAGCACCGGCACTGGGACCCGCACACATCCTGTAAAGTGAGCAAACACCAGCCGTGCACCCAGTTTGGATTAAAAGGTGCAGAACATATTTCACACACACAGAGCCAGTCAAGCTCAGCTTGATTTTCTGAGCTTATACACCATTTTAAGCGATTCAGATTAATCATATTTCATGGTAGCACCAACGACAGACCACTGTTCAGTCTAGATCTTAAACTATCTATACTGTATACCACCTTACTATATTGATAATGGTCCTGTATTTTAATAGCTTAAATTTTGCAATGGGATGCATATTCAGAGCTATTTACATAGTGCATTAAGAAATACAAGCGTCAATTTTAAGTGTCCAAAGCACATTTTATGCACTTGAGCAACCAAGTATGGCCTTAGCGAAAAATGAAATTACTGAGAAACAGATTAGCTTTGTTACAATTATGGATTTCATTCAGCATTGCATTCTGCATGTCTAGTTTCATATATGTGTATATACTTACACACTAATACACATCTTATACTTGATTAAATTATAAGCAATACTAACCAGCAAGTTTTAAATGGCGCCTGGTGCTTCTTCTGTTACGATTTCTAATGATCATCCTAGCAGACTTTATTTCCGGAATAACGGCGTAGCAATAAAACTTTAATAAAACAATGATTGCAATGCGTCCTCTATAGATGATAAATGTCAATCTATGAAAAATTTAAAGGTACTTTCATAGACAGACAGAGACGGATGTGATTTAGACATAACGCAGAGTCACAAACTCTCAAGCATCCGAGGCGACACGCTGTCACGCAAGAAATCTTACGGCAAATATATCTTATTCCATTATAAATCTAAAATTAGCCATGACAAATGCGCTGGCTTAGTTTGGAAACCTTACAGACTATTCACAAGATAATACAACTCTTGCATACATGTAAATGTGTGTGCATATGAGTGCAGATTTGTCTCGGATTAAAAAACTCACACCAGCCAGCTGACCAAAGTTGGGAACCCTGATTCAGACTCACCTGCAGAACATGTGCTCACATGTGCCCAGGTACACCGGCTCTTTCATCAGCTGGGAACTACGTCAATCAAAATAAAATTAATAAACACTTAAAATGAACCATCGCTCATGAACTGGGAACTACAACAACACATAAAATTATACTATGGAGATTTCTCCGAGCAGCCCCTTATAAAAGACGACCGCGGCCCATTACCGACATGTACCGAGCGCTAGCACGGTCAGCCGGGACACAGAAGCGCGGGCGCTGTCTACAAGCTCGGCGGCGGCCCGATTACCATTTCGCACACAACAGGAGCTGCCTGAAACGCGACGCTGCCAGGCGGGTTCGACCCCAGGGACCCGAACCAGGACCACTTTCCATACTCCGTTATTGTGCTTGCTCTGTCTGTATTACCCTTCCCTGTGCTTCACATCTCCCGCCAGTGCGAGTCGGAGGAGGAGCCTATACGACATTAGCCGACCTTAGCATATGTTAGCATTTCTTCGCTTGGCGGACGTTAGCCGACCTTAGCATATGTTAGCATTTCTTCGCTTGGCGGACGTTAGCCGCCCTTAGCATATGTTAGCATTTCTTAGCTTGGCGGACATTAGCCGTCCTTAGCATATGTTAGCATGCTTTAGCTTGGGTAGATGAGCGTATTTCAGCTCGGTTCTACTTATTTGGTAATTACTAACACTTATGTTAATGACAAGAAGTTGTGTGAAGATATCTGCGCTACAAGAAATTACACGTTATGTGTTGTTAACGTGTATATTTAGCGATCATCATATACATCTGTCTTCAAGGCATCCTAAAGAAGGGGGTGGGATGTAGCTTAGTGCCTTTGCTTCCGATGTCTGGGACGTGGATACGAATCTCCGTCTGTGCGAAATTAGCATGTTGCTTCCGTGCAGTTTTGGGAGAGGCCCGACTATGGATTTTCCATTTTTACCCATTCCATTCATAGGAGCTGTCAAAATCTCTAAGTTTTACAGAGACACCATTCTTGCACTTTGGTGAGATGCAGCTCTCACGCATCTGGCATGACACTCACACAAAAATCTTACAACAAATCTATATTATTGCATTATAGACTTAAAATTATCTACTTCAAAAGCTTTGGGGTAGTTTGCAAACCCTACAGATTTTTTAAAAAGTAATGAAACTGTTCCATATACATGTTAAAGTGTGTGCAGACTTGTCTTGAATCGAAAATCTCATTCCAGCCAGCTGACCAAGGTTGGCAGCCCTGGAGATGTATGTGTATATTAAGCAGGGAAATTTATGCACACAGTGCTAAATTCATGTTGGAATATGATTCATACTGACTGTGAATACCGGTCAAAAGTAGATTAATTTAACTAAATACGGCAATTTTAACTGAAGAACGGTAGTATAAAAATTATTTATAATTATCACTACGTTGTAATGGGTGGATGGATAATTAAAACTCATTACAATAAGTCGATGAATCAGCATCACAGCTCACGGGAAACATTTCTCTGTACATTTTTGACGTAGGCGATGAAGCAGCTATGTAATTTGCCATACCCCCAAGGCACTGTACATCCCCACATTTATCCGCCGAAAAGCCCCATTGCTCCATGTTCTGGCACAACCAAAGCGTAAACCTACCTCATCTAATTCATTCATTCATTAATTCATTTTCCATTCTGGCAATAAAGAGGATGGTGGAATCAGCACTCTATAATCTTTCTATTTCGTGTCAGACAGCCGGGGGTAACAGGGGGTTCTGGACATCTGGGTGGCACTGAAGTCTGTCATGCCAGTGTCAGCTAGTCCGGTCAACATCCCAGCTGCGTCACTGTTATTTGTATTAAAATTCTCCTCTGAGCTGCCCTTATAATCATGAAAAATGGAAGATAACAGGGCTCAAAACAAATTATAAAGATGTGTAAAGCTTCATAATGAATGCCCGAACAGCCATGTGAGAATGAATACTAATGAAAGACCGCGTGACTCTGGCTGGGACTGTGTACAAAAGCACGTGACGTACAGCTGGCCAGACCTGATTATCTGACTCCGCCTCTCGTAATGGCCCCGCCCACACTGACATAATGCTCATCAAGTTTTAATGGATAATTGATAGATAAAACCGTGGGGGACGTTTCAATAATTTTCTATTGCTCTCCTTTGTTGTGTCTGAATTCATATGTTCCAAACTTTTGAGCTAGATTTTTTATTAGATAATAATCCTGTAACACTAAGTCATTGTGCATCTTTACACACTCCTCCTAGAGGAATTTCAAATAAAATGGGCTATGCTGTAAGTCCTTGTAAGTAGCGTTCATTTAATGGTAGGATTAATTTGTAAAGGGGAGGTGTCCTTGTTTAGGCATTACTACATCACTGGAATAAAGATAGATTTAATTTATACAAAGATAATGAGGCTTGACCTCAAAATCCGCATCACCTAAATAAAACAAAGCATTGCATTATATCAGTATGCGTCCGGTTTACTAACGGACCCAAAGAGCTCCTTTGCACGCATGTAATGGAACCACATTCTTTTCCACAGCAAAAGTCGAAGTAAAAAATTATTATACTACCATCTAGTGGATGAAGCATAATACAACATCCATCAAATAAATGTCATACTCTTGAGGTGTCCGTAAGGGATTCGGTTGCCTCTCATGCTTGGGCAGGTATAAAGGCTTGAATGTGTGCGTTTTGGCGGCAATTGACCAGCGAGTGATATCCCACATGGGCTACGCTATTGGCCAAAAAGCTTGCTGACTGGTTCTGACTGGCTCTGCCAAGCTCTGCTTTTGCTATTTACTACGCTGTCCTTCTATCACAGAGAATATCAATGCCAAACTAACATCCAATGACTCAATATATCAGATTCTGTTTCATGTTTATGCTCTAATAGGCATCCAATAAACGTTCAATAATAAATTTAATTCCTCAAAATCTCATGCCATGTTTAGCCTGCTTACTGCATGTGCATGTTTAGTAACAAATTCAACCAAATAATTGGACTAATTGATAATGGAGCCCAAAGGCCGATTGATTCTTGACAGTAAATAATATTGGCAGTTACAACCAAAGAGAGTGATTATCATAAGACACTCACTCAAGGTAATCATCTGAAATTTAAGTAATATTTTAATTATGTTGGTTAAAACAAGGAAACTTGTTAGACTGAGCACAGATTTGGAATGACTATGTAACCAGTTAAGGTTCCCCTCACAGGAAATCGGGAGGGAAAAATGATTGAAACCATCCTTGGTGATAACATTCAAAGCCACCCTTAATGGCTATTCATGGAGGCTGGCTACACGCCCCTTGGGTCCTCCAGAAAATTTCTACAGCTGACATTTAGCTCGTCATCGATTTTGATCTGGATGAGGTATCACTGGAGGGTTGCTCTTATTATTGCATGCTACGGTGTATGATGACTCAGGTTTTGCACATTCTCCACACATTTGTATGGGTTCCCTCTGGCGTCCCATGATGCTCTCCTGCAGTCTAAAAACACGTGGACAGGGAACATTGGTTATAATCTTGCTTTAGTGCACAATGTCATTGCTGAATTTTTTTGCTTGATGGTCGTACTGTTAAGTCAGTAATGACTGCTACAAAGCAGGGTACATTTACAGAGGTCTATTTGGTTTTATTTCATTAGCTTCATACTCCTTTACTATCATGTATCTTTTAATTAATTATCCTAATGCTACTATAGCACTTTAATGGCCCTGTTTAAGCAGTAATTACTATTAAAATGTTTTTCCTGCAAGGCTTCAGATGACATGACTTGATTAGGTATTATCAATGGGTGACCTCTCCTTTTAGTTCCCTACATCTTAATCCATAATTAAGCAGGTTGGCTATTTGCCTTGTTCAGCTCCTCTATATTTATTCACCTTTTGGGTGTTTTTTCTCTCCCTCTGTTTCCTCTTTTATAGAGCAGAAATGACCCATAATTAATTAGGGCTCAGAGGAACCACATCTCAATGACCAAAACAACTTGCATTCAGCCTTAATGAATAACATGGTCTGTACAGCTTTTCACTAAACAAACTCTGAAGATTTGGTTATGACTTGTCGAGTGAAGACACACAGTCTGACATAACTAGCAATCGGCCTTTATCGCGCTTGGCTTAGTCAGTCCTTAGTTTTAGCTGACCCTAGGAAACGGAAGGAGAGGCTTTTTTCCGGTGGATTAACACTGAGGAGTGTTAGATTTCTACATTGTGAGGGATGTGAAGTCGATGCTGGGAATGACATCACACCCAAGTTAACCGCATTCCAGTGTAGCCAGGTTCATTGTTAGCCATCGTTAGCGATACCAGTTGATGATACAAGATATTTTGTACACAAAAACACTGTAGCAACATGTCCACGGTTTCGTTGCAACTCCCTAATTAGATTACTAATCAGAGGACTGATTGGTTGAAGAGTCCTCACACCTGGGTTTGAACAGACGACCTACAGGTTATCCCGAAAACCTACATACACACCAACCCTTTGCAGATTAGATTGCTCAGCCCTGAGCTGGACAGTACTGTATGTATGACTGATTTAATGAGACACACATAAGACTTAAGTGCTAATAAGCATTATATAACTACAGCTTTCATTTCTGTTGAAGGGCGCAATCATCTTGATTTTTGTTGTAGAGGTACCTCCAACTTCAGGGGCTGTTTCAGTTGAAAATTCCGATTAGGCACTTAGAAATTCCAACTTCCCAGCTGAAATGGAATCCACCATTAATCCCATGGTATGAACCAGGGTCACCCAGACAAAACTCCATGGCCCGGAAATTATATGTGGCTGGTTCCAATAAAAAAAATGATGCATTGCATGTCTACTAAGGCTTAGTGATCAACAAAATGTTAGGAGCAAAACATTCTGAGTTGTGATTAATCATAAGGCCTCAGACCAAGATCCAATGCACTGTCCACTCACCTGGAAGAAAGCAGCCGGTGGAGCACCTGGACACCATTACAGTGTCATGTATTCGACCTGCTGTAATGTAGGAGTCTGAACCCTGCTCAGAACGACACTGATGGCTAATCATGTTACACCTGGCAAGCCGCCAAGCTTGACTTGGAACAGACGAGCACAGAATTAGGATGGATGTGTAGTATATCTGTGATCGCCCATTTTAAATTTATCTGGGGAGTTTTACTTACATAAAGATTTTATGAGGGCAGAAAGAACAATGATTGGTTTAGAGAGATAACCAATCAGATTGTAGAGGAGGTGGGTGCAAGCAAGTAGAGGAGGCTGGACCAAGACATCTGATTGGTTGGACCCATCTCCTCTCCAATCTGATTGGTTATCTGCCTAAACCAGTCACCTTACATTTTACCCTCAGAACAGTTGTGTTTAAGTAAAACTCCATTTTGGATTAAGTTTATATTTACTGCTAGTTAGCAGATTTTGTAACTGCAGCCATACCAAAGTGTACGTGTTTACTGACAGCGAAGCTTTATAACAGTCTAACCCACTATGTGTAAATGTATGTATTAATTTTTCTATATCCTGTAAAATTTTTAAAGCTGTAAGACGTATTTCCTAGACAGAAATTTGGTAAGAATGAAAGGACAGGTCTGTATCTAGGCTAGGGGCTGGTCCAGTGAGCCAAAATGCAAGCCCTCAGTGGACAAGGAATTACATGTGGTTATTATCCCCTAGTAATACAAGTACTGTTTTGTCAGGGTTTACAAACAGAGGCATCGCTTAGCATCTCCTTTCTTCATTAAAGCAGCTTACTGGGGAGATTATGGGTTATTTCCTAAATGGCTTTGACCTGAAACCGGAATAATATGTGGTGCAATGCGTAGGATTTTTAATTTTTTTTTTCACTTGAATCTCTGACAAAATGAAAGACGGACAGAGCGGTTCAATAAATAGTGGGTGGAGCTAAATCCAATCCTCTTCATAATCCTATCAGTGAAAAATGGTATAATAGAGGAGGAAAGGATTCAAGTTGGCCAATATCTAAACAGCACACATTTCAATGCAGATGCTTCAACCTGCCATCTAGTGGCAATATTGTTAATGCAACTGCAAAGGGTTTGAAAATAATCAGAATTGAGGCTAAAAAATGAAAAACAATTGATGTGTATTTTTATGGTGCATTGCATTTTTTTTATTAAACTTCTTAAGTGTCTTAAAATGTGTAACTTGCTTGTACAGTATTCTGAGCAGCAACTGGTATAACGGTCTATTACAACAGTACACTGACTAAAACTGTTCATTGCACTGAGTTACACATTTTCCTTGGCAGTGAACACAGGTCAGCAATTACAGAGTACTGCCTAAATACCTCAATCAGGGACAGCAATCTTCCAAGATATGCCATGCCTTTCACACAATGGCAAATGGCAGTAAATGTCAACTATCCATCACAGAAAATAATACAAAATAACTATCAATCCATAATAAGTAGATTATTTTGTCCACCTGCAATAAAGTATCAGCTGAGATAAAAAATTGTGTCCATTATCTCCTGCCTGTCCACCAATGCAAGAATTATGGCCGTTTCTCTATTTAAAAAGCATGTGTTTTAAACAGGCACGAATCAGTCATTTCCAAAAACGGGACAAATGTGATAATCAAATCTGAAGTCCTAGAATGAAAACATTTCTCTTTGCTTTTCATAACAAAATTCCCGCTTAATGCTCTTCAATTAAGCAGAGCACGTCTCCACTAACACTGAGTAACATAGTAGGTATGAGTCAATAACAGGTGATACTGTTTATATAGTTTGGACCAGCAGGCAGGCAAACAGTGAAAGTTCAAGTTTCTCAGAGGGAATTCCAACTTAATGGTAGTATACAAAAATGTAGATTTCTGTTTGTGCTGAAAGGCTGGGATCCGTCAAATAATACCATCACAAGAAGTTGTGTTTGAATCCAATGGCTTCAGTGTAAAAATAATACTATTAAATAAACAGACTGTTTGGACTTCGCTGTCCATTTCGCTGTAATCATCTTTGGCACCCATCTTCTGGAATCCGACGGAAACCGAAGGCACACAAAGAATTCAGTACACAATCTTCCAGTGCGTCGGCTGTTCACACTCCTGCTCATCGTCGCCGCAGAATCGATTGTAAGTGGTCTTGGGATCAAACCCGAGGATCTCTCTCTCCTCGTGGATCCGGAAGGAGAATGTGGACACAGAAGTCCCAATGAAATACCTGGAAAAGGCGTAGGAATGGAAGAGCTGCTTAGCTCTGAGGTCGCTTAACAACCAGCATCTACGAAATGGTTTGTGTATGGGGTTTGCCTGTGGCCAGTAAACATATTCCATGTTTCATGTGTTAGACACCATGCATTTGACGTCACTGTGTGTTTCCGCGGACAAACGCCTGCTGCACTTCAAATCTGTGCTTGTGCAGTGGTGTATGCACAGCTCTGAACACACTGCATAATTGATTCAATGGCGTCTACTTTAAATACCAACATGGACGCTTTTTACAAGTGCTGGGGCAGTTTTTGAACCCTACAGACTATTCACAAGGTAATAAAACTTTTTTTTTTTTCTGCGTCCAAGACCACCCCCCCTCTTCGGAGGACAAGTTTATGTTTAATTACGATATATATACATCATCTCAAACACAATAAATAAAATTTAAAAAAAATTACAATCACATTTATATCACATGTAGGTGGGGGGGGGGGGGCTCATATATAACATACAAAAACCTGAAATACAACATAAAACAAATAACCAACATACAGGAGGCAAAATAGTGCCACAAAATCTGACAATGATGACAAAGCAGAAATAACAGACAGACAGGAGACAATAGAAGACAATACGAAGTGATTTACAAGAGACTGGGACACGACGGATAAGCGGTTACTATTGCAGATGCTGAAAATGGTCAAATGTATGTGTACGTGTGGGGTTTATACTAAAAGTTTGTAAAAGTAATTGTACAGTATGTATGTGTATGGAGAGGGAGGGGGGAAAGGGGTTAATTCTGGGGATATACACGTTTTTCATTTTTCTTTCTTTTTCCTAATGAGGCTATATTTTAGTTTAGTTTATTGTGATGGAATATTAAGGAATGTTATAAATGGGTTCCAGGTATCCTTAAAGGCTGACATATGCTTCCACTGGACAGCATTTTTTTCCATTGAAATGTATATTCCACAATCAAGTTGATCCAGTGAGTAATATGACATGAGCTGATAGAGGTAATAAAACTGTTATAAACATGTAAATGTGTGTGCAGGTGAGTGCAGATTTGTCTCAAATTGACAATCTCACACCAGCCAGCTGATCCTGTGAGGCGGCAGCCTTGTGAGTCTCTGAATTGGTAAAACAGAGAAACGGACATAAACCCCACTGCTGCGGTGCATCTGCATGGAATAATAATAATAATAATAATAATAATAATAATAATAATAATAATAATAAATAATCATCATCATCATCATTATTATTATTTAAAAAAAAAAAAATAATAATAATAATAATAATAATAATAATAATAATAATATATAAATACGACACATTGTGTGAATGTGCAAAGTACACTGCTTGACCAGAGAACTATGAGCGTTTCAATGTATGCATACACAGAATAGACATGCAAGTGTTGCGCTAGTGTGGAGAAGTATGAACCAGCCTTTAGAGCAGTGGTGGGCAATCCGAAAGGGAAAAGAAAGGGCCGGTGTGTATGCAGCTTTTCACTGCAATTCCCTAATTAGATTACTAATTAGACGACTGATCAGCTGATCAGTCCTCACACCTGGGTTTGAACAGCTGACCCAAAGGGGGGTATCCCAGATACCTGCATGCACACTGGCCCATCTACTCTGGAGAGCTCGAGAGGGAGTGCACCATGAGAATCACGCCCTGGTTATACGATTGTTCTGCACTGGAGCGCAAAGGCCTGCAGAGGGAGGCATATCCAGCCTAATGCATCAACGAGGCTGATCTGCCCTCCCTGCAAACCTCAGACGATGCAGGAACGGAGCTGCCAAAATAAACATCTCTCTCTTCACCAGGAATATCTGTTCATCAGTGGATGGATTTTTATAACATCGGTCCTTCACCAAAATCTGATCCTTCCTTTACCAAAACCTGACCGCCGAGGGGGTATTTAGTATTTCTCTAACATGGGCTACACCTGACTATAAGGGTTCCTGTAATGTGCTTCGGCTATTAAGGGCCGGAACGCGGATTTTTCCGCCGGTACCTGGCATGTGCACAGATCCATTGGTCGATAATGGCGACGCCCCCGTCCTTCAGGAGCTCAAGGTCCTCCCAGGTGGGCTCATAGCGCACCATGCTTGGCAGCATCCTCTTCAACTGCTCCAGCTCTGCAAAGACAAAAAAAAATACAGGGACCCGGTCTAGACGGCCACTCAAGTTCACCCAGTTGATCCATCCTCGATAATGGCAGCAAGCGTTTACAGCAATAAAACACCCCTATGGATTTTTTTTAATTATAAAAAAATCATTTACATTTGACTTCCTAGTATAATCGATAGGTTTTCATTAAATTATTAATGTATATACAACAGTGTACTTAGCTCAATAAGAATTTTTGTGCATATGGTCCCAGAGAAATGATTTATTGATTATTACAGTATATTTAGCTTGGCGAGAATATGTTTGCTTTACTGACATGTTTTTAATAATTATTACCAATTAATTATTAATTATTAATTATTCAATCGATAATATTAGGGATTTTGCTTTACTGATATGCATTTAATTGTAGGCCTAATTATATTACACTTGATGCAGATTTTCAGACACAAACTGAAACAGTGGCTGAACAGCTGCATGTGGAGCATTGCTGTGTTATAAACTGTTGGTAGGGAGGGTACGCACAGTTAACAGGGATCCCCTCTCAACCCCCTTCACTCTGCACAGTGATCCGTGGCGATTCTAACAACAAACGATATAATTTGCTGTCTACTGAAGAGTTCCAGCTGGTGTTAGATGTTTTACTTCAATATGGCGGTATATGAGAAACTCATACCGTGCAGGAAATTAAAACTGGAATACCACTCAGCACTAACTATACGAAAATCCTGCCATCCTTAGTACCATCATTCAAAGAACAGAGGCAGGTGAAATTAATGTTGACAACAGTTGATTGTGTCCCATGCAGTCTGATTGCATCCCAGCGCACCGATATTCGGGAATATTCCATTATCCTTAAGAACTGAAGCTGAAAAATACCATAAAGCCATCATGAGAGATTGTTTCTATCCAGCCTCCAAAAGCTGAAAGCAGCTACCATGAGGGGCTCATGGCTGGTGAACTCTCACACCGATGGAGCACCTTCCTCGTCAGCATCTGTGGCCACGAAGACGCGCTCCAGCTTCTGCTTCTTCATGAGGCTGCGGATCTTCTTGACCGCCCCTTTGAGGCTTGGTACATCATCCCGGTGCCCCCAGATAAAGTCCTTCCTCCGCAGGTGGACGGCGAGGTACCCCCCCCCCTTCGCACTACCAGGCTTGGCCTGAAGGAGAACAACAGACTAGTCACATGGGCAAAAGTGTTACAAGTGAAAACGACAGAAGAGATACAGTTATGGAATCCTTCATGTAAAATTCCATTCAAGCCAGTTTTGATGGAGGACGTCTATTCATATAGTTTTGTTTTTGAATATGCAGCAAACTAAAATAGCTGACAGTAGAGTATAAATTAGTTGCAACTTAGACAGGAAACATAGAAAGTCAGAACAAAAGAAAAATACAAAAAAATTTAAGATCTCCGCAAATATTGCGCTATAACAATACTTTGATTTATGATGTTAACTTAAAAGATTTTTAGCACCTAAATTACAGCTGACGCGACTCAGACATGGTATCTGTACATATGCTCACCTTCATGCGGGTCCAGTCTTCATTGTACATTGTCTGGTCCTTCTCATCCGTCGAGTTCAGATACTTTGCTCGAAATTCATCTCCGATGATGCGTAGGTGCTTGGAGAAGACCATGCTGCGTCTGGTCTGGGGATAAGGAGGAACTTAAAAGGCCACCACTGAAGGAAGCCCATGTCTGCCAGCCCCCTACCGCTCAACTTATTTGGAAATATGTCCCTCACAATAATCAACACCATCATTCTTGACTTAAGTACATGTCCAATAAGATCACCTTTATTGATCCCAGGGGGAAATTCAAAAAAAAAATTATGAATTAACCAAACAACATACGCTGAAATATCACTACAGTTATTCAGGGGTAGGCGAGTCAACAAGACTTGTCCTTCTGAACTCACATCCCAGTAATCTTTACCAGCATAGTGATCATGAAGAACAGTCTCTGCTCGATCTATCATCACGGACCTGTTGGGAAAGATAAAACGTCCCTGACTCTACATCCTACTGTGGACTTACATCCTGCACAGAGAGTAAGAAATCACCATCGAGATCAAAGTAGACTGCATCAGAAGATCGGAAGAGATGGCAAAACTACTCGATCCCACTGTTCTCCACTTTTACGGCAGGAAATGTCTATATGATCTATAGCAACTCACACAGCTGTTGTGTTTTCCAGCAGGTAAGGGGCAAGAATGGAGGCATGACCTTGAGCCGACAGACAGGAGACATTCAAACCTCTCGTCTCCTCGTACCCCCAGAACCAACCTCTGAGAGAGAGCAGTAAAATAAATCAAAGCATTATGTGTAAACATCCTGGGGACACTGAACACGCATCTCCTTCACCACCTCTAGCTTAGATACATCATTGTACAACTTCTCCGGATCTTTTTCTGGGTTTAACCTAGGCTGTCAATTGAATTACTAAAACTTAACCAGAGACATTTACTTGCCGAGAAATCTGTGACATAAAATGGCATTTTTCGTTATTCGAACGTTAAATAGGTTCTAGGTGCTAGCATGAGGCATTATGCAATTGTTCATGATGTTCATCCATGCTAGTCACCTAGCTGGAGAAGAGCTGGTTAGCGAAGGCTGGAAACAGACAATCTCATACCCTCATACCTGTAGTATCCCTGCTTGTCCTTGGAATATGACAGCTTCTCGATGCAGGAGCGCACATCCACTTTCTCCTCCCACTTGCCCTCGGTCCAGCCCTCTGCATAGTTCTGTAACACCAGGACCTGCTCAATAAAAGGCCCCCCGGATTCTGGGTGCCGGTGACAGAGACAACAACAGAAATAACATCTGCCATTTCTGTAATTCTGTGTAAGGCAATACATTAACTCTTGTAATTTTGTTCTTTCCTCATTTATACAAAAGCATCCATTCATGTTAATCTTGACAAATATGTCCAACAGCCAATGCTGGGGAAGTTACAATGGCGGAAAGTTCAGGTCCAGAAAGTACAAATCCAGGCCAAAGTTTTGGTTCAACCACCCAGTTGAGAATAAAGAGTTGAGTACTCCGAGATTGTGACTCTTTATTCTCAACTGGGTGGTTGAACCAAAACTTTGGCCTGGATTTGTACTTTCTGGACCTGAACGTTCCACCACCGTGCATAATGGATTACTTTTGTGAGTAACTTCCCCAACATTGCCAACAGCCATATTTAAATTATGTATTTATTTCTGTTGTTAAAATAGACAGACATGGATCTTAGCTCACCGGCGATGAACTCCTCGTACTCCATGACAGGCACATTGGCCTGCAGGCTGGTTATGCTGAAAAACTCGCCCCAGGGAATGCGTACTTGGTCAATATCAGGGCTTTGCCAGTGGTACAACCGCCCCCAGGGAGGAAGAACCAGGACCCAGTCCTCACGCTTACGCAGAGATTTTACCAGGGACGCCATGCGGATATACACGTCCCGCCTCAGGTTGAAGCCTTCAGGCGGATTGACATCATATAACAAATACCTGGGCCATGGGTGCAGAAAAGAAAGGGGGGCGCTTCTTAACTTCCCAAGTCATCGATATGCCACTGTACTAACTTGCGATGTTGCCCTTTTTTTAA
>JAODKE010000037.1:19013494-19030044 GCA_026779605.1 Mormyrus hasselquistii | reverse complement strand
CCAGTGGTTGGTCTTTGTGGGGGAAGGGTGACCATATAAATACTAGGGGGGGGGGGGGGTATGAGGCGCACCAATAATGGCAGGACTCATGGTCCAAGTTGACACTGTAAACATTGGCTGGGTGCCAAAATAGGGAGGAAGCTGAGAGCAAGGAGGGGGGGCAATCTCTCCCACTCTCCCCCTCCCCCACACTCCTCTGGATGTATGGGGAAGGGGGTTTGTGAGACCAAGGGGCAGATTGGGTGAAGGGTCTCAAAGGAGCCAGTAAGGCAGGGGGGGGGGGGATTTTTTATTTTATTTTTTTGTTTTTTTTGTTAGATATGCAGACAGTGTAAAGCTTTTTAAGCAAAGCACATAAACACTTCTTTGATTAGACTGTGGGAGGATGCTTATTGTATGAAATGGTGTCCTTCCATACCAAAAGTACTGCATGGAAAAGTCCAGTGTCAGATCTTAATCGGTGGATGCTTGGTATTTATCTTAATGCACTCGTCTCGGTATCAGTTTTGCTCTGACAATCATAGTGAAAGTGGCTAATGGAGATTATTTTTGCTAGGGTTCCGTAACAGAACTGGATTTTAAGCTGTTCATGTTTAACTTGCCTAAACCACTGATATGGAAAGATGCTGAAGGCTTCTTCAGGAATTTCTGACCACAGTGCTGTGAAACTAAACCCTGTGTTTGTCAGCTTTGTCTGGAAGCCTGTGTTTCACGCCCAGTTCCATGTAGTGCTTTTGTCACGGAATTACAATGGTACATGATTTCCTGCTGTGTGACTGCTGTCTCACCAAACTGGAATGATTGTATAAAGGGCTGTTTTCAGCTATAAATCCATCCATCTGGTGGCCACTTATCCTGACCAGGGTCGTAGGGTTCAGCTATAAATGCTTGTGAGAGAAGAACAAATGCATTTGGTCCACCGATGCGGTCGTAGGTGGGTGGTCTTGGGTCATTGATCAGCGTGTGGCCAAAGCGCGGGCAATTTAATTGAATCATCCTTGATTTCATGCTCTGTTCTCTGGCCCTTAATGTTCTCTGGACCCCAGCTTATTACCACTGCTAAGAGATGGCCTTCTTCCAGTGGCTTTCAGTGACCCACACCTTTGTTTATCTGAAGAGCTTGTGCGGCTACATCTATGGCTCTTGTACCAGCTTTGTTTTTTTCCCCTAGTCTCTTACATTAGGATGATTTTGACTGGCCTTTACAAAGATACTACTTGTCTGAAATGAACCCATTGTATGTGCTTATCTGCGATAAGAATTTTGGCTGGAGGGTTCTTTCTGTAAGACATCAGGGGACCATCTAATATTAAGATGTTTAGCTGGTGGTCCAGGATTGTCCACCTGAGGTTTATCTGGCCTCATATGCACTTTAGTAGCAAACTTTGGCTCTCATTGGTGTGCATTGGCTTGCTGCCAAGGTGAGACAGAATTACCGCCCAGTCACAAAGGAAGGGGGCTGTATATGGCCTCTCGGGGCACAGTCACCCCATCAGATGGCAGATTGATGGTCTGGAACAGGGGCAGACTGGTAGACAGGGCAGCGTCCCCCAGAGATATTTGTGAGACTTAAGATGCTGTTATGTTTTCCACCATAACGAGATTGTATACATAACGCAAAAAATATTTGATACAATACTTGGTTTTTGCCACTGGTCTGGAAGACACCTTTACTAAAAAAAAAAAAAAAAAAAAAAAAAAAAAAAAAAGTTCTCAAGGTTTTGAAGTAATTAAATATTTTTTTAAAAAAGAAATGGATGAAGAAAGATCAGCTGTATCAATGTACATAATTTCAGTTATGACTACAGGATTAGTCGGTAACTTTAGTATTGATGGTCAATGCAGACATTTCCCTCCTGGGAACGATCACACTGGATCGAGCACCCAAACATGTCACAGATTAGGTGTGGGAAGAACACAGATGCGGATCCTATAAAAACATATACTCTGAGAATGATGATTAGAATTGTGCAATATCTTCTGTTGATGTATGTGTCAGCCGAGAGATGAAGAAGTAGGACAGCAAGGACGCCCTGAAGATCGTGAGCCGTGAAACATGCTGGCTATCTAAGCTGGGACTCAGCTGGGCGTAAATGTCCAGACCGTGTCCATCCGTCTCGCTGCTGGTTGTCCTTTTCATCTTCCCCAGTGCGGCAGGCCTTTTCATAATTTGCCTAAAATAAGACTACTTCATCTCTGCAGTGAACATACCTTTGGGAGCCTGAAGGCCTTATGTCTGGACAAATGTGAAAGGCCACAATTTGGATCTATCATGAAGGACCAGCCTTCATGAAACACACCTATCCCATTACTGCCCCCCCGCCCCATGCTCCCAACCCCTTAATCCTGTTAGTCCAGCAGTGATGGCTGGTAATTAAACTCCACCCATGATTAATCTGCTGTTCTGAATTGCAGTTCACTGGTCATTTGACTGAATGATACCCCAACTGTTTGTTTATATATCATGAAGCCTGAAATATACTGCAGCCTTTGCACAGGATGAGGAGTCACCTGTATTTACACTAACTCCTTGTCAGACTGGTTTTTGTTGCTGTTTCTGCAGCTTCAGCCACAAGTTAAGTCACACTTTACCTAAAGCAGAAAAAGTAAATCGTGACCCATTTTCAGGAGCTTTAATGACCAGAGAGGCAAAATGCATCAAAATCTGTTTAGATACAAAATACACTTACAAATAGGGTGTCAAAATAAACTACAAAATACAACCACCTAGTAATGTACAAAAACAGACCGCAGTGTTTTATTCTTAAACAATGCATTTCAAAAACTTCTGTATCAGCCCGTTCCTTTACAAGCATACTGACTGAAATGTCTAAGCATAAGAGGAGTGTTTTTCTTCACTGCTTAACTAGACACAATGTAAAGGCAAAAGCCAACAAACAAAAGATGACATATTGCGGCGTCGTAAATATATCCCCAGTACTCGGATAAGGGTGATTCAAAGGGAAGAAGTAACAATAACGAATGCAAAGATTTAGTTTTTGTGATGATAAAATGGCCTCCCTTTTTTCACCTCCGATGCAGATAACTAAAGATAAATTTTAAATGAAAAATGCCAAAAACAATTTCAGCGCTTCACTCCGGACAATCTTAAACTTTTATACACGGATAGGCCTGACATTTTAATTACCTTCCTCTTTTTCATTTGTGCAAAACTTGTGTGCATATACATCATGACGCAGACATTATGGGGATAGCATTTCTTGTGTTTTCACATTATAAAAAATGCTAAACGCAAAAGTCTTTTGATACAAACTACAGTTGTTTTTATGAAGTAAGTCAAATACAATTTTGTAATTTTTTTGTATTTTAAAATACATATTTTAAATGCACGTATCACACATGCTGCCCATCCCTGCCTATGGGGTTATATCATGCCCTAGAATGATTAAATATCTTGTAAATGCTGTGGGAATAGACTATTGGGCCTTGATTGCCGCTGCCCTATCTCTCAATGATGCACGACCTGCACGCTGTAATCTGCTTCTCTGTAAGCTTCTTGGTTACTTATTAATATTGAGTTTTCAGAGCACGTGTCCATGTCCACTTTAATATTAAACAGAGTTTCTAAAATTACACCCTTTGATCTGGTGGATTATCGATAAGATGCTTTTTTAATTTTAGGCCGTGAACTTTTTGTGCACATGTGGGCAGTGAGATGCATTATCGTTATAAACTGAACTCTGTTGCAGGAATTCAGTACGCATCTGGTCACTCCTGTGCTCTGTCCATCCTAGAGTGCCAATAAGCTGTCGGATCCCATCCCCAGCCTGCCTGGACATTTTAATGTAATTTGGAATTGGTATTCAACTGTCACAATCATTGCAGGATAACCTTGCAGTGTATTCAGGTTTTTGTATCAAATTGGGAATCATGGAAAATGTTGGAAGTATATCTACAGCGTCTAAGCTAAACTGATTTCTGAATGTAAAATGAAAGCTGTGCATTTGGTAATCAGAACAAGCGTTCTCATTTTGACAAAAGAATTATGGGTAAGGAAGAGTGACCTAGTGCTCTGAAGCTTGGGGCTTTCAGTGATTATCTAAATGATAAATCTGAGCAGCCCGAGTGATGCAGTGAGGCATCGCCAATGCCAGTGTCCATCTGGGAGATGGTGAGCAATGCTAAATCGTGTGTGTGTGTGTGTGTGTGTGTGTGTGGGGGGGGGTTTGCATAGATCACATTTGAGGACCAAATTGTCCCCAAAGTGCAGTAAAACCTGAAATTTCATTACTTTTGGGGACATCTTTTGAGGTCCCCATTTGGATAACCTCAGCTTAAAAAAAAAAAAAGAAAAAAAAACTGAATTGGCATTTTTGCTTTTTTTGATGGCAAAGTCTTGTATTTGGGTTGGTTACTTATGGTTAAGGTTAGGGATGGGTTGGGGTTAAGCATGTCGTGATTGGGATTAGGGTTTCTCCCATAGAAATGAATGGACGGTCCCTGTTTAGATAGGAAGACCAACGTGTGTTTGTGTGTGAGAGAGAGCTAGCAAGCACTGAAACCCAGTGGATTGAGAAGATGTGGAGAAGTACTGCCGACAGACTTACAAGTTGGGATCCCATGTAGACCCAGAGGTGGGTAATTTAGTTCAAAGAAGCCCAGACCAAGATTGTTTTCATCCAACTAGTTGAATTTAGAGTAAGTCAAATACAAATTTGTATTTTGTAATTTGTATTTTAAACACCTATTTTAAATGCATCTTTGTCCCTCTGTGTGTTTCAAACTGCCACCTCCAGCCATGTGTTTGTTTTGTAAGCCGCAGTTTCAGCCTATTGTCTTGACTTTGCCGCAGAGTTACCATGTGGTCGCAGGAGGAATGCGTTGATGGCAGTGGGGTTTCCCACAGTGTCCGCTGACTCGTGCAGAATGATGGTGCTATAATTGGGATTTCCATAACTCCCCCCCCCCCCCCTTCTGTGTTAAGGTTCATCGGAACCAAGTATCAATAGAAATTATACACCTGTTCTAAGGTCTTATTCAATTCAGTTCACTTCAATCCAACTCAGTTCATCTTTATATAGTGCCTTTCACAACAGTCACCCCAAGGTGCTTTACATTGTGTCATGATATATTCCTGCATCATTTATACAGAATGTATACTTCTTTCACCTATTCCTCTTTTTTTTCCCCTGTGGACTGTACCACTTTGGTCTGACCACATTCCCTACGGCGCCTGAACCTTTTGCTGCACAAATAGTGACTTGGAGTTTATTTTTGTTCTTTATTTTTGGACAGACCCCATCTAGGGGGTCCGTCTTTGGATGGGGTTATTCATAAATTCCTTGGGTGCAACCAAAATGGCACTTTTCCTAAGCAGGGCTTTGGCCTGGTACTCTGAGTATTATCTGGTATTTTGGTAATTTCAAAAGTCATTCAGATTGTTGTTTCTCTATTCTTAATGCAGGACACTTCGCATGTCCAAGATGGAGGCGAAGACATCGTTACTCGATAACATGATAGGGGTTGGGGACATGGTGCTGCTGGAGCCCTTGACTGAAGAATCCTTCATTAACAACCTGAAGAACCGCTTTGAACACGGCGAGATCTATGTAAGTATCCTTGGCAAGCGTGCACCTGTTTAGCCTTGTAGCTCTGGCTCCTGTTCTACCACATGCTTTCTGTTGTCAGCCCTGTATCCTGTCATCTATCTTTGATGCCCTTTGCCCTTCAGTACAATGTCTAGAATCTGACAAGATGCCCACGGCTTTTTTTCAATACGTTTGGAATTTACATTCCAAAGGCAGGTCAAAAATCTAGGCCAAGATGGGAATGAACAGAGCGATAGAAGAGGTAATGCTTTGGTGAAATCTTAACACTGCTAAAGGCAGATTTTTCTTGCAATAAAAACCTTGTTTAGCTTTTTCGCACACAAATCCTAATGTGGCACTTTGGTTTCTGGTGGTCTGCTTTTAGCAGCTGGTCTAGTACAGTGTTTCTCAAACCAGTCCTCAGGGACCCCCAGACGGGCCATGTTTTTTGCTCTGTCCCAGCTCCCAGGGAGAGAGCAAAAATGTGGACCGTCTGAAGATCTCTGTGGACTGGCTTGATAAACGCTGGTTAGTGTCTATATGGTGCTTAGATGCTCTACAGACCTGAAATGTCATTTAGTGAATTCCTAGTCATTTAGAATTCTTTGCCTATATACTTGAACAATCTTGCGGTCAAGGTTGACGTACTGTAAGCTCCTGGAAAGGGGTAGCTAAAATGGGAAGTAAGAAACTAAAAAAAGACTGTCTTTCAGTGTAATGTGGAGGATGATGCCCCGTTATGATCTGGGGTCAATATGGAGTGCAAGTATATGCGAGACATGTTAACTATATCTGAAGCTAACTGTGGCTACGGGTTGGGTCTAGGCAATGGAAATTTATCATGCATAATTATGGCTGTCCGGAGTGATTTTGTGGGCAGTTTTTTTTTGCTGATGCAAGCCCTTCACACAGCCAGACCGGTGACCTCATGGTCTGAAATACTTTACATCCCACCTGCATTTTCCACTGTTGCAGTGTTTTGGGATTTCAGGCCACGCCCCTTGCTTGGCTTAAAGAAACTGCTGCTCACTGACATCCACAATCCACCTGTTTTGTATGTATTTATACTGGTTATACTGGTCAATTTGTTAAAGTGGTTGCATTCATTCTAGACCAAAATGGCCAGCTGGTTTTACTGTCAGTCCAGGGAACTTAGAGAGTGATTGGTTGTTGGTTTAAGTCCAAGGGTTTTATTCTATAACTGTCCAGATGTGTATGCAACTTTTGTATCCAACAGGCAATTCAAAAGCGTACTAATAATGGTTCTGTACCAGAACATTCACATTTGTAGCTGTAGTATACATGTAATTTATAATTTTCTGTGTTGATTTATGTGGGCTAGAGAATACCCTGTGTCTGATCAGGATGTTTTGTGTAACATTCCTGGTCTCAGCCCTGCTCCATAAACCTTACTATATTCTGTAATTAAATGCCCCCCCTCCCCCAAGTTTCCGGTGTACTGTTATAGAGGAATGTTTTGCACTCTTCCCTTTTTGTAATGTCGCTCCTGTGAACGTCAACGTTCAGAAACCCTCGAACACTCTGAAGTCCAAGCAACTACCTGTGTTGGTTAAGGCCCGTTCAGTGAGACCCATGTTTGAGACCATCTCATATGGCTGGTTTTGCTATATAATTAAACCTTTTAACTGGAAGCTTAAGGACAGGCTACCACATGGAACCATGAATCCGGAGAACCATGAATCCGGAGAACCATGAATCCGGAGAACCATGAATCCGGAGAACCATGAATCCGGAGAACCATGAAGCAGGAGACTTGAATACAGCTGTGTAGTTGGAGGGAGGTTAGAGTTTACAGGTTTGAACCTTGAGGCTGACTAGTATCTTGTGTAGGGCAGGGTGTACAAAAGGCCATATGTTTTGTGGCTCATTTAAATAAATTAATTTGCTTGGTAGTCGTGGTTACTTCCAGGTACCGCACTATTCCATTGACTTGCATGTAGGGAGAGTTCCGAGACCCAGCTGGACCTGACAAGATGAGTCCGAAGAGTCTGCTGACCGATTTCAGGCAGAGATCTGCAGGGTGCATCCCATCCCTTTATTACTATGGCTTTTTACATAGTTTGGAGTGTTCCAGAAAGCAGGAACCTCAAAAGTGGGAGGGGTGTGTGTTTGCATAGATCACATTTGAGGACCAAAGTGTGGCAAAACCTGAAACTGTAATCAAAAGTCTTGTATTTGGGTTGGTTACTTATGATTAAGGTTAGGGATGGGTAGAGGTTAAGGGTGTTGTGACTGGGACTAGGGTATCTCCCAAAGAAATGAATGGACTGTCCCCGTTTAAATAAGAAGACCAACTTTTGTGTGTGTGGGTGGGGGTTAGATATACATTACACAGTGGAGACCAAATGTTCCTACAATGTGATTAAAAACCTGTTATTTTGACATTGGGGGGGGGGGGGCATTTTTTTCAGTCCTCACAAAGGGCAGCTGAACTTTATAAAAATCTGTAACTGCAATTAAAAAATGAAAAATGCCAAAAGGCTTATATTTTGTTTGGTTACTATCCATCGGTTAAGGTTAGGGCTGGGTAAGGATTAAGGTTGCCATTGTTCGGATTACAGCTTTGCCCATAGGGATGAATGGAGAGTACCCACAAAGACCGTGTGTGTGCGCGTGCAAGTCTGCCTGCCTCACACTGACCAGTTAGCCTGATGGGAAAAGCATGACGGGGGGGTGTCCACTTACCACTCTGGCAGTGCTCCCAAAAGTACAAGGCAGATCAAGTTGCCTTTTTGTTGCGAAGTGGACACCCCCTCAAAATCCCCGTTTTTATTCAGCACCTTTCAGTAGCTAGTCTTTTTCATAAGGGTTCTTTCCCCTGTAATGCCTCTCATGTGCGGTGTGACAATGTACTGTGGGTGGTGTTGCTATGGAAAAGGTTTGGTTATTGCAGAGAACGTTATCTAACACTAGATTTAGTGCAAACCGAGAGGCGCCTCACGTTTCGGTAATTCTAGTAAATCTTTGCCATTTTAAATTATTCTGCTATACTGTATATTACCAAGAACATGTGGATAATTAGGTTTCTCAAATGAAATTTATGGAAAATGATTGCATTAGAAACACTAAAGGAGAGGTGAGCTAAGTTTTGGTATTTTAATGGTTAATTGAAATGCTTAGCTGTACAGTGTGTTTCGCACGTTCCAGTGTATTACATAAGCTGTAAGTCATGTTTGGATTTAGACATCAGCTATCAAAAAACCAGTAAATAAAAACACTGGAGCAGATGGTTTGGATATTGATGTGCGTAAGGAATGGACTGAGCAAGCGTGTTGCCCCTGGCATGATTCAGCCTGATTACACAGTTCTCTATGCGCCATAATCAGGAGGGCTCTTCCTGGAAAGTTATCGGACGCCAGATGGGTTAGGCCAGTTTGAACCAAAATCCATATTTAGATGTTTGTCAAGTGCAGCCTGTCAGACTGGCCCCATAGGGCAGTGATTCTCTAACCGCTCCTCAGAAGGTCCACGTTTCTGCTCAAAAATGTGGGCCGTCTAACAGGGAGCTGGGAGGGAGCAAAAACATGAACCATCTGGGGGTCCCCGAAAACCGGGTTGAGAAACGCCGCCGTAGGGGTTCCTCAGGTCTCGGGGTTCTCTGGGTCTTTGCTTTTTACTGCTATTTAACCTGCCCCTCTCTGAGAGAATATCCTACATAAACAGATGTGGAATAAGAAATAGCGTTTTTTGTTTGTTTTTTTGCTGCATAGTCTTATGAACCCTATTGTCAGAGTGAGACTCTCTCAATCTGGAGGATCACACCATGACGAATGTGTCCATCTTGGGCCTCTCCATCTGGCTCCCTACCGTCCGTGAATTCCCAGGATTCCGTGATTGTAGTACCTCCTGGTGTCCCTCCCCCCCTCTCCCAGTGCTTATCAGGAGCACGGAGGTCTTCCTAGCAGTGAAAAGAGGTGAACCTTATTACAGCACTCTACTCTGTCTTGCTACACTGTGAAGTTTTAAGAATTTGCAACTCCACAGGGATTGTTTGATATGAAATGAAATTCCTTTGCGACTTAGGATGGCCGTTCCTAATTCGGCCCCTGTCACCTACAACACCTCTGGGTTATGCAGCTAGCCTTAAGAACATGTAAAAACTCCTGGAATCCTGTCATGTTGGACCAAATGCATCATGCACCGTCTGTAAGGATCTGGTTGGCACAGGGGGTCTCAAGTTCACACTGCTCTAACCACCATAACACAGTGCAACATGAGATTGTGTAATAGTTGACCTTTGCTGCAGATTTTGAAGATGATCTTGCAGAAGGATCTCAAAAATCAGATTTTCTAAGCATATAGTTTTAATGAACTACTTTGACCCAGAACTTTTGTAGCATATTGTGTGTTTTATGTGCGGAAGGGATTTTTGCCAAAAACTTGGAAGCCATTTGTGGTCTTTAGATGCTGATCTTTCAAAAAAATTGTCCATATACACCCTGTTGCTGAATCTGCTTTCTACTTTGTGATGATATGCCTCTTTCCACCTCTCTCTGCAGACCTACATCGGCAGTGTGGTCATCTCCTTGAACCCCTATAGACCCCTCCCTATCTACACAGCTGACAAGGTGGAGGAGTACCGGAACAGGAACTTCTATGAGCTCAGTCCACACATGTGAGTTGCAGTCTTTGTAGTCACTCTATCATAGTGTTTAGCCTCTATGTTCTCCTTTAGCGCAGTGTTTTCCGGCCCAGTCCTTAGGGACCCACAGACGTTCCCCGTTTTTGCTCCCTTCCACCTTCCTGCCAAACACTCCACATTTTATTGGACCTCAAGGACCGGATTGGGAAACGACGCTTTACAGCAAAATGTCATTGTTTTGCAATTGATAATTAATTTCATTTCCACATCCAATGATCTACTTCAACATATACTGCTGTTTTTATATTGTTTCTGTTGAAGTTGGTAACCAATTAGTGAGAGAAATCCAATTTTATTGGATGATTAACACAGTATAGGTTTTATTCCCATCCCATTAGGTACAAAGACCATGACCGTTTAATGTCGTTGCCAACTTGAATTGTGAAAGTGTGAGGCACATCAACAAAAGAAAAGGACTGTAGATCAGGGTTAAATGTCTGCTCAAGCATCCCGGTGCTCTGCCGTGCGATACAAAGGCCTTTGTGAAATGAGTCTCTGACGCATCAGGTTTTGTTGCATTGTCAAAGATGACGAAACTCCCACCAGCAAGGTCAGGGCCTCAAAAGGCACCTCCTGTGCAGGAGAATGACCGAGAGGAGGGCTATGAACAAAGAATGGACACTCTACAGCTCTCTTGCCGCCCTCCCCCGAGGATGAACTGTGGGTCTTGTTGATGCATTAGTCTATCTATTCCTCTGCCAGTAGCCAGGACTCTCTAGAGTCCTGCCAGTAATCTTCTGGCGCTTTTAGGGTGAAACAAAAGGGAGCAGCTGTCTACAAACGCCTTGTAACCTCTCTGGCTCTCAGCAGAGCAGGAGCTGCCATCGGCTTGCACTCTGCTGGCCGCCCAAAAAGGAGAGGAGTCGCTGCATGTGGGGCAGGCTGTTGCAGAAGGGTTGCCGGTTTTCTGTAGCGCGGGGCTGCTTGCCGGTCTGCTCCTATGCCTGCCCCGCCCTGTCTTATTGTTCTTTGCCTAACACTGTCGCTGCAGAGTCATGCTCTCCAGATGTGTTCAGCTGCCTTTAAACGGGGACCCGTGTGCCTCAGTCTGCTCTGTGATTTTATTTGAAGCCCGGTGTATTGCAACATGTGACTCTGCCCCTTGTTCTTGACGGTTCCCTCTGCTCCTTTTCTCCACCGAGGGCACTGAGCAGAAGCTGTTAGATCACGCAGCTTACCTGCGCCCCTCCCGTTTCCATGACCCAGGGCAGCCCCGCAGCTGTTTGTCATCGCAGCCAGCAGACTTGGTGACTGAATGGGGAAAGAACCGATTGTCGATGGGCCTAGATTTATTATCCTCGTAGGCCACATTCCAGCCGTGCAACGATCTTCTTTGAAACATGGGAAGACTGTCTGTCACACATTATTGTACGGTATTCTTCTCTGGCAAAGAGTACTACGTTCAGAAGAAGCCGAGTGACTGTGCTTCTGAGCCATATCCTTGGAACTCTAGTATTCTGGAACGTGTGGGTCTAATTTACTGTAAGTGGAACTGAAGAATGCGTCTGTCCACCCTTTGTTGGCTGTACATGATCAATACTATAGTTGGCTGTTTTCACCGGTGGTGGTTTTGGAGATCAGAAACTTAGGCTATGTCTTGCTCGGTGAAGCATGTGGGATCTTAAAGAACATTATATCGAGTGCTTGTCTGCGGAATCCAGGTGAGGAGACCGGCCGGAATGCCACCTCCTAAGTGTTTTGGAGAAACTGTTTGATCTTGAGCTGAAACCACCTGGATGGACAGACGAGCTTCAGGCTGGGGTGAGAACTTTTGTGAGCTAAGCAGAAACGCCACCTCCTCAGATGCAAACAGCAGTCCTATTTCCATAGTTAAACAATGCACCACTCCGAGTTATATTGTGGTGTACATCTACAGAGGGCTGTGGTTCCCGTATGAAATGGAGTTAGAAGTAGACAACTATGGACAACTGTTCCTGCCAATTAGCAGTTGACTAACAAATTTATGTGAGCCATTTGAATTTGTTTTGCCTAGCCTGCCAAGCACCGCTTAGCTGTGAGAGATGAGGCTGGTGATGTGACGTCTGTAACAGTACTGAGCACAAACACAAGCCCAGATTTGTTATACACATTTTTCTTACCTCAGATCAAGGCAACTTCTGAGATGCAGCATGTACTCTGTGATTAATGCTTTTTCAGTTCATTTCACCGTATCATTAACTCAAGCAGATCATAATTGAGCCGTGTATTAGTATGACCCTAACACTGAAAATACGCACAGCGAGGTCATTCTGGCTCAATTTGACAAATAGTCGATGCTCGACCATCTCAGAACTGAACCATTTTGTGGCATTTAGTTTTCCCCTGGGTCGATATGAAAAATCCAACATTTCTCTGGCCTACACTGGCTTGAAATTTCATGATTTTTCCTCGGCTCGCAAAATTGCTCGGTTGGCCTGATTCCTGTATCTTTGCAACAGGAACACCTGGGCATCTGGAAAGAAATTGTGGATATACAAGTTTTGACCTAATTCCAAATATTATTTATTTAGCTTTTGGAATGTACGCAACTTTAGATGAGAATTCCAAACGTGTCCGTATTCAGTTTTGACCAGTATTCCAATGGCCGTATCTCGGTCAGTATTGTAAGTATGGTCACCAAACCTTTTTGGCATATCACTCCGTATTCTACAACTACACTTCCTTTCTCTTTCTGTAATCTGGCAAGAGGTATGCACTACAGGTGAGAGAACATGAATTTCCATATCTGTGTCCTGCTACAGGCCCAGAATCTCAAGGGTTAATAAAAAAATTGTGATTTTCATTGTGTCATTTTGAAAGTTCTATGTTCCATTTACAACATACAAAAAAAAAAAAAAAGAGGAATGATGACAATATTTTTTATGACCCTTAAGATTCTGCGCCTGTAGCAGGACCACTGATGGGGGGTGGGAAAGGTGCTCTGTGTAATAGACTATTTTTAGAGGTGTTTGTGATGTCGGAGTTTGTCTGCACTTGGTTAAAGAGATGCTAGTTTTGCCAGGATTTACATCTTCAAGAACCACTTACTGACTTGAATTTTACATGTTAGGTTATAGGATTTTACTTGTTGAATTGAGATATTGATAATATTCATTTTCTGTTCTTGTTCGGTGGAGGACACATTATGAGTAATGTATTATATAGCGGTTTATGCAAAATTTAATTTCCATTTAAGAGGCTTACTGGCTTTTCTCTTTTCAGCCAATGTTTCCATCGTCATAAATGTACCAGTATCTTTTCGTCATTTCAAATGTCACTGTCTGGAAGTCCTGCAGCCATTTAAACATTAACGACAGCGTTTGTTTTGTTGAGAGAGGAGTAGATAAGAAGCCACAAGGAAAACAATTGGCTCGACTTGCAGCTGACTTTGGCTTGTAATTATTTGCCTGCATGGAGAGTAATTCCTCCTGTTTGAAGGTCAGACTCATCTGTGAGAGGCCTACGTACTGGCCCATCTGTGTGAGAGGCCTACGTACTGGCCCATCTGTGTGAGAGGCCTACGTACTGGCCCACTTCTGTCCCAAGCTAAGGAACATTGGGGCAAGCCTTGACATGTCTCCTAGAGACAGGCCACGCGCTAATGAAGGATTGTAGTGGTCCAGCAAGACGTACAACTTTGCACTTCTGGAACTAGCCCTTTAATTATTGAGATTTGGTTGGTAGCTATGTGTCATATGACAGATGAACACATGGATGTGTGTTCAGTCCAAATTGGCAACTTTAGCCTGTAGATATTTGGCACATGGT
The DNA here is from genome assembly GCA_026779605.1 of Mormyrus hasselquistii. Classification (NCBI taxonomy): domain Eukaryota; kingdom Metazoa; phylum Chordata; class Actinopteri; order Osteoglossiformes; family Mormyridae; genus Mormyrus; species Mormyrus hasselquistii. The sequence continues at coordinate 19,016,085 of JAODKE010000037.1, read as the reverse complement.
TCTAAAAACGAAAGCCTGACAACCTTTGAAAGACCAGTTAAGGGCAAAGATACTTATTTCAAGGTACAAAATTTTATTTTTTAAAATCTGTGAATTTTGGAATTCTCCAGCAATGTCATAACCAAAGATCTTGCATTGTTTGCAACCTGGAAGGAATACTATTGGTTTCTAATAAAAATCTTTAACAGAGCCCTAATTTTAATGCACAATAAAAGTATAGTATATTGATATAAACTGTATTGTCTCATCCTACATCTCCTTTTCAAAATGATATCTATAAAAAAAATAGATATACTGGCCAATCCTAGAGCTATAAACAAACAGTGCTGTACATATGAGCTTACTTTCTGACTGGAGGTATTTCTTCAGTGGTGCCAGGACACTGCCATAATGTCTTTGTGGTCTGGTCTTTCTAATGTTTCATTTCAAGTTTGTGGAATGTTGCCAGGGGAGGACCACGTGATGCAGTGGATCATCATGTGTGCAGTAACCATGACAATGCATACAAAACACAGCGCGGCAGTTTCTGCTAAAGCTATCTGGAAGTGGGTGTCGCGGTATAAATCACATTCAGTGAACTTATGTTTTAAACCTGAAAGAGAATGACACTGTGGTTCATATTGGGTTTGTCATTTTGAAGTCTTAGATGATCACTTAAGCCCAATACACATAGGGTTTAAATGTGGGCCGTCCATCCAGCTCAGTACCGGTCCTAACCGGTGTGGAGCCCTAGGCGAGCAAAGTGAGAGGCAAAGTGAAAATTTCCTGCAGTTCGGCGCCCCCTTAGAAGTTTGCGCCCTAGGCGGTCGCCTATGTTGCTTATAGGATTAACCGGCCCTGATCCAGCTGATGCCACATTGGTGTCATTTGGTTAAGAGCTGCCGATAGCCCTCTGTCACCCCCACGGCATTGTGGGAGAAACTGCCAGTACATTTCAAAATGGTTCATTTCATTATGTTCCATTCTGTTTCACCCTTTATATCTTGGAAGTTTATACCCTTTATATCTAGGTGGAGAGCGCATTTTTGCTTCTGCAGTCAAACCCTGCCTTTAGTTAAGCTTTTATAGATGTAAAAGATGTTGCTGCATAGCAGTAATTGAACTGAAAACACGATAAACACAGACGTGGATCATTATCCTGCAACAGGGCTGTCCAAAACAGACAAAATGATTAAAAAAAACAAGCTATTCTAAGATGCAGTTAAGTCTAGTACAGTAAGTGAAATTTATCTATAATCAGTGATTGACTCCTGTTTTAATTCTGGTTTTGAGTATTTTTCTCAAACTAATTTGATTCCTTCATCAGCTTTGCAGGTGGTGCTGTTTCAACGTTGGCTATATTTCCATAGTAAAATGGGTGTTTTTTTTTGTGTAATCTAAGACTTTGTGCTTATAAAGAGATTTTTAATCTCCGGTGTACCCAAGATATTCAGTGTAAATTAGATGGTGCATGAGGCAGGTCTTTCTAAAGACATACTCCCTCCTACTCGCATGAGAAAAGGTTTGCTTCTTTTTCTTTAAGACAAGTTCCACCCAAAGACTGACTTTGAACACTACCACAAATAGGTGTTGTTGTCCAAAGGACAAGCCTGGTTTATCCATGATTATGGTCATTTTGGTCTCCATTTAGGCTTGTTTTTTAATTATAGAATCTCTCCTTTTTGTCGTCTTGTGATGGAGGTTTAGCTATTTAGACTTGCTGACTTGTCAGCACCCAGTCAGGTGTTTGAACTAATTTAAAACTAAGGGCTTGACTCTGATGGGTTAGGTTGCAGTCAGTCCTTCATTAAGTCATGAAGTCGCCTTCCACAAAGGGACTATTACAAACATTTGAATAGGTCTTGAAATTCAGTGCATCATTGACTCATAACAATGGACAAAAGTAGCTATACTGTATGGAGAGATTTGGTGAAAATGTGAACAATTATCTATCATACTTGCTAAAATTTCACCTTCTTACCTCCTAAACAGTACTGGTGACCGCTGAGAGCATAGGGTGCTACGCCCTGTTAAAAAGAAACCACTGTATCCTTTAACCACACCTGCCACACTGCAGTTGAAAGCCCAGGAGGCTCCTGTTATGAAGAACCACAGCTGAACCCCTATTACTGTTAACTGTAATTGAGTCCAATTGCAGCAGGGACCTATTCAGTCATTTACAGATGATGTCATCTGAGTCCTATTCCCAGTACAGCACTCGTGTAACTCGTTTTGCAACAGGGTCCATGGCAACCAAATAACATGGCCACCAGACCTTGCTGACTGTCAAATCTTTGATCCAAATTTGAACGAAACTACCATTTTGCTGATTATCATGGCAATTTCTCCATTTTCTCCAGTATTGGCACCAATGGCTTTGTTGTATGAATATTGTTTGGTCTCAAACCCGTCTGTCTCAGTGATGACACCGGGCAGCTGGTACTTCTTGGAGATCAGCTTACATGTGTCTCTGTACATGTGTGCAAAATATGCAGACACTTGTGCATCTTCTGAAAATCAGAGCTAGTGAAGACACTCTCATAAGACCCTTTTTTGTTGCCGCTTGCTTGTTAAAATTTTTTTTTGAGCGCTCAGTGTATTTCATTTTCCCT
>JAODKE010000037.1:18981054-19001591 GCA_026779605.1 Mormyrus hasselquistii | reverse complement strand
CCCCTTGGAAGGGCCCCCCGGTCGGGTCTTTTTTGGGTGCAACGTTTCCCCCCTGGGCCCCGTTGGAGTGGGGTGAAGTGGGACCCCCCCCCCCCCCCCCCCCACAGTGTCTGTGTCATTCATTGTCCTTCATATTCCTCTTTTCCTTTTGCGATATTAATCTGCTTATTTATTCTACAGTGTGCTGCAAGTGGGATTGACTTGGACAGGACAGTGATTCTGCTAAATCCCACTGCAAAAGCTATTCTTCCTAAGGGTTCGGTGAAAATGTCCTGTTGTGTGATTAGGAGAAAAGCACAGCTTATTAGTTCCGTTATTTATTATTGTTATTAAGTCGTCACCTGCTAGTAAATTATGTCACTGTGGGCTTTACAGTGGTGCAGCTGTGCTTCAGACACCTGCTCAGCACGTCTGCAGCTGGCCAGTCGCGGCCAGTCTGTTATTACAGTAGCTCCTATTTCTGTTTGCTGTGTTTACAGAATGGCTGCTTTCTTCAGTTCTCTCTCCTGTGCTTTTCCTGCTGTTGTGAAATGCTGCAAACATGCAAGAACGCTTGTGGTCAGAAAGCAGGGTCGTCCAGCATACAGCGGCCCTAGAACAGCTGGGGTTAATGGCCTGGCAAAGGCGCCCAGTAATGATACGATCACTCTGTCAGACATGGGATTCAGACCCGTGATCTGGACACAGGCTCAGATCCCATAACCTCCTGAGCTAAAAACCACCCGAAACGAAGTTTCATTTGTGCAAAGCAATGACCTCGTGTCTGAACTGCTCGAAGGAACAAAAGGTGATGGGTCAGCACAGAATCTCCCTCAGGGGGCGGGATCCTTGGACATCTGCATCCAATAGGTCCTGTGGAGTGGATCATGTGATCCAAAGAGAGAGGAGTCCATAAATACACAAGCACCCGCACCAGCACAATAGCAAGTGGGGGGCCCTTTGTCTCTCAATGCTGATTACGAGTGCAGAACAAGGCTCAACAGCAGCCAAAGAAAAGCAGGGGCGTAGCTCTCTCTAGAGCTGCTGCGTTATTGATGAGACACTTCCTGAAGACTGACTAGCTGCAGCTACCACTAGAGATGCCAGAGAAGGGCGAGCCGTGGCTCTAGTCCTTGGGCATCTTCACACAGACCTGTGCGTCCAACACAGAGGTGAAACCCTGAATCACTTGACTTGTCATCTCACTGTCCTTTGGTCTCTTCTAAGACTATTTAATACCCCAGTAGGGCTCTGGTCCCCCTGAGGCCTGATTGTTGGGTTTTGTTTATTAGGCAGTAGGCATTGTGATGACTTGTGGGTGGTCATCCTGCTGGTGTGACAACAGTGTTGGAACCCTTGGCAGATGATCAGTTTTCCATGGTGGTAGCCTAGTGATGAAGGTAGTCGACTTAAAAACAGCCGACTTCAGCCAACTTAAAAACCTGAACGGTTTTATACCCAGCTATGCAATATCACATTAAGCACTGCAGGCTTTTCTCAATGTCTCGATGTGATATCATTACAGATCTCTTGGAGAAATCTCGGGTGGTCAAGCAGCCCAGAGGAGAGAGGAATTTCCACATCTTCTACCAGCTCCTCTCGGGCGCCTCTGAGGACACCTTGAGTGAGTGACCATCAAGCCACCAACCTTGTCCATCAACCAGCTGCATAATCCAGAGTGCTCATGTTCTCATGTTCACTAACTACACCCTGCTCCTTCCAAAAATTATGGGTGTGGTCATCAGGAAGTGTGATGTAATCAGAGCATTGAAACTAGTATATCTCGGTCAGAAATTTTACAGAATTTTTCTCATCTGGGACCTGTGATTTATTTATTTTTTTTCTTACGCCAGTCTATGGTCCATGGAACCTCTTTATAAAGCGTGAAATGAATTTAGGGTTAAATGTCATGCTGGGCGTGTACACGTTATGGTACATCTGTTATGCATCACACTTTAACCAAGCTGTCGGTTAATCAAAAAGGATTCTGAGTGATCTAAAGTCGGCTGGTATGCAGGATTCTGCGTCAACTGTTTCTTAGTTTATCACCAAAATCATATATTAGGTCATGCTCTCAGTTTTTGGGATTCTTTTTTTCATGATTTCTATTCGTATGCTTTCATTTCATTGGATAATGCTAAATATGAACCTCCAATGGAAGGACCTGGACCATCTCATTACTGCCAATCAGCAGCCTGCGCTGTGCAAGTATTAATCTTAACTGGAGGCAACTAGTCTCATTTCAAAGATCTGTGGAGGTACTAATTTGGTGTTTCCACATTGAGTCTGGCTGATGAGGTGGGCTGTAACTGTAGCTGTTGTAGCCATAGAAACAGGCCTGGAACTATTTAGGCAAATGCAGTTTGGGTGGAATGACCACCCAATACATGATGCAAATCCTCTGGATTGCATATCTTCCTATCTTGACCCACAGTCCCTCTGACCTCTGGGAAGTGAATGCTCGGCCACATTCTCCTCATTTCCCGGGGGACATAGATGTTGGTGATACTGGGCAGTGGTTAGTCCTATTATAAGGGTGAAATGAATGGATTGATTCAAAGTAAATCAAGCTTGGTTTGAGCTTGGAACAAAAATTCTGCTAGGTCCCGTTCTCCAGGACTGCAGTTTGATGATTTGAGGGACGTCACTGCATGGGAGGTGAAACCACATTCCCACCCTCCCCTTTATATGAACCCAGTGTTTGAATCTCTGTGTATCTCTCGTACCTCAGGGACCCTGAAGCTGGACAGGGACCTAGGCAAGTACAATTATCTGAGCCTGGACTCCGCCTCTGTCAACGGACTGGATGATGCGGCCAACTTCCGGACTGTCAGGGTGAGTCTGGAGACCCTGCAGGTGGATGTGGACTCGTTGGCCTTTTCTCAGCATGGAATTCTCAGTGAAGTCTTAGATGGCCTCATCCGTCTTTTTGTCTTCTCTATAGTGTGTATAGTAATTATCCTGCAGCAGAAGGACTTCTGGTTAATTTTGTTACAGGGATGAGTTCCGCTGTTTTATAATTTTAAAGTGTTTAATAATAATCTGCACTGCTCATTCTGCACCTTACCCCTTTAAAAACAAAAGAAAAAAAGAAACCTGAATTGTTTTATTAGAGTGTACAGTAGCAGAGTCTGCTAGTTGTGTTTATATGGTATATCATAGATTCACAGGATCCCTGAGCCCTTTTATCCAATCAGGAGCATTCTTAGCGGTTAAAAACAAGCCCATTGGTTCAGTGAGACGTAGTATTGTACTGAGAACCCCACAGCCACATAGCACCTGCTGAGTTAAGGGCCCGTCAGGTAACAGCTGAACTTCGTCCCCATCCTGGTTCCTGCTTGCAGCTCTGTGGTTTTCCTGCACTTCCTCTCTATATAGTCATAGCGCAGCTGCCGCTCCAGATGGGCGCTGCTGCTCAGCGCCGTGCATCCTGTTCTGCTCCCGCCGCCAGCTCTGCTGTTTTAAAGCCGGTTTTTCTCAAGCTCACGCTTAATACAAACATTTAAGTGTGAGAACAAAACCCACACTGGGCATGACAGCGTTGCTGCTTATGAACGGGCAATAAAATCAGGAACTGCAAAATATTTCTGATAAAGATCATAATGACATATTAGAGAAAATAAATGCGGTCGGCGAAGGCATGCTAAGGTAGGATATGTAGTGTTTAAACAAATTGTGTTGAATGGCAGTCAAAATGCAAGGGAAGTAGACTTCTGAAAAATAGGCTAAAACGTGCGTAGCAACTGTGTTCTGAAATGCAGATTTAATGGTCACATATTTTCCGTGAGTCATTAAGCATGTGGCTGGATGTTTTAGTAAACCTTCACACTTATCTGTAAACATTCAGTTTTGCATATTCTTGGATATTTGCATCGAATAGAGTAAGACCTTTCTGGTCCAACACCAGGGACATGGTGGCCTGGACTTTTACACTGTCAAAGTTCAGACTTGATTTTCAAATCCCCGTCCAGTCCTGGGCTTTTTTTTTTTTATCACATTGTGGGAACACTTGGTCCCCACAATGTAATATATACATGACCCACACACAGAAGAGACAGGGGTTCCGATACAAATTTTGGGTCCCGTGAAAGCATAGCATATTGGGCCCCCAACTCAGACCAATCTAATTGTCCCAAATATTTTAGCCTCCCCCATGCCAACTCTAGCCCCATGCATGGTCAGACATCTTGATTGCCTGTATATCTTTCTCAAACACATCCTATAATTCCGTCGCATCCCTAGTTTGAGTGAAAGCCAAACAAATATTTCTTCCAGAGAACTGTATGGTCTGCTTCCATTCATCCATTCAGTTCCAAAGCATCATCCACGTTCAGATCTCAGAGCATGCAACAAAAAAGCTTCAAAAAACAAGCCTTTTGGTAGACGCCTCCACTACCTTCCCCCCTCCAACGCTCTGCCTTCTCCCCCAGAACGCCATGCAGATCGTGGGCTTCATGGAGGACGAGGTGCAGTCGGTGCTGGAGCTGGTGGCCGCGATACTCAAGCTGGGAAATATCGAGTTCAAGCCAGAGTCGCGCGTCAATGGCTTTGATGAGAGCCGCGTCAAGGACAAGAATGGTGAGGCTGCGGCAGCGCCGCTCGGATGAAAAGCCTGCTTCCATCCATCACCTCTACACGTTTTAATTTATTTTCCGTATTTTAATTATGGTTTAGATGTTTGAAAAATCCAAACCAGATGTTTTTTGCTGTGTATTCTCCACCATACACCAAAGGATACATTTACTACATATTCTAAACACACATTTTGCAAATCTTTTTGCTAGTTTATTGCTCACTTACCTAGTTAACCACTACTGCCACCTAATGGTGGGTGATGGTCATAATTTTATAACCTGGATTAAACGGCTTAAAATGCCCCAGGAATCTGCATATAAGGAAAATGTATGATTATGTAAAGTGTGCCAAGATTAATGTCTGAAATTTGTAACTTCAGCATAAGAAGGCAATCGCTCATCGTGACGCTTGGCACAGTGGTTTTGTCACAGTGTGTTTCTGCTGCTGATACGTGTTCATGGCTTTCCCCTGGGTGGGCAGACCTGAAGGAGATGTGTGAGCTGATGGGAATCGAGCAGGCTGCCCTTGAGAGAGCCTTCAGCTTCCGGACCGTGGAGGCCAGGACGGACAAGGTGTCCACCACCCTCAATGTGGCCCAGGTGACAGTGTCTCAATTTCTGCCATTTTCTTTCACGTTTGTGTGTGTGTGTCCCCCCCCCAACTCTCAGTCCTGAGGGTCACACAGGAGTCGGCAGTTCATGTCCTTCCTGTTCCAATGGTTTAAAAACAGAATTGTTGGCCGTTATTGTGACTCGTTTTGACGGCCCGGTGCTCAGTCGGCGATTCCAGAAAATCGTAGAAAGCTGCCCATTGCAAACATCCTGCCCGATAAAACAAACACTCGAGCTAAAATAGGAAGCAGAGTCAAATCTCCAGCCATGGAAAGCAAGCTAATGTCACACTGTGACTTCTAAGTGCACTGTGTCCAAGTCTGGCCAGGATGTGCAGCTCTTGGCCCATGAGAACAAGCCCCTTGTTGTAGGAAAGATCTGGTTTTGACCCAAAATTGGGCTTCTCCCTGAAGCTGGGATCAGTTCACCTGATAAAAAATGAAAGTATGCCTGCAGGAGACATTTCTCAGAGTTCAGCCTGCAAAGGACAAGGCCCTGCCATGGATGGATGGTTGATTGGATGGATGGATGGATGGATGTTACCTTTTTATTCTTACAAATTTGTCCAAGATGTCCTTAAGATCATAATTCGCTTTACTAGCGGTTACTGTGTTTTGGGAATAGTAAAGAAATGTCTTTACTCTGTGTTTACAGGCCTACTACGCTCGTGATGCCCTGGCCAAAAACCTATACAGTCGACTGTTTAGCTGGCTGGTGGCTCGGATCAACGGGAGCATCAAGGTAAGGTCTAATCTACGGAGTGAGCCGCCCGCTGAGAGAACAGTTCCGTATGGACTGGCGTGGGAATGATTTAGGGGCGTGCTGTCAGGACAGTCCCACAGCAAGCTCCTGTCTGGCTTGAAGTTAAAGTGGCTTGAAGTTAAAGTTGGAACAGACACTATTTTGGGGTTTCCAGTTTGAAGAAGAGTGATGTATATTGGTCTGCAACATTATTGCAGATGCTTTTAGATGATATGTAATGATCTTTCCCTGGTCTGACAGGCACAATTTAAAGCACGCAAGAAAGTAATGGGCGTTCTCGACATATACGGCTTTGAGATTTTTGAGGTAAGTATGACATGTTTACTTCCTGATTGGTTGGTAATCACCTGCACTCATTGGTCAGAATCCAGCACCTAAGTCACTTAGCCTGGAACATGGTGTTACACTGCCCTTCGAGTTAGCATGTGGTTTAGGTCCTTGGTGAAGTGGTACTAATACTCATTTCTGTGGCCCTCTGGTAGAGGGAGCTGGTTGCAGTAGCTCTTGTGAATGTACATTTAGTAGGAACTGTGGGTTGGGAAGGAAAAGTATGGCTGACTCAAACGGGCATGAGATCGGAGTGCTTTGGTGTCGGGTTTAAGGATGTTCTCGGGATAGCACACGAGCGATCCGGGCTCTGTTCACTCACTGCTGAAGACCTTCCGTGAGGAGTCTGGCACTGAGGTTAAGGCCAACCTTGACTTTACAAGTGAAGCAGGAAAAGGCAGGCTCACTGTCCAATAAAGACGCCGCAGCTCTTTGCACGTCCAGCTGGAAGGCAGCTGTCTGCGAGCCGCCCTCCCTGCCGCACGGCCGCTCGCGGGCGGATGCGCGCGACCGCCAATCCAGGCTGGACACTCCTGGCTTTGAGGAAGTCGCCACTGCGTCTCCCTGCAGCGGCGAGCTGGAATCTCTGCGGCATAGCGGTTGTGGGCCTCAGCGGACTTCATGCTCTGGGTCCTGTCACGCTCGGAGTTTAGGGCTTTATGGTGCAGGGTAGGCTGAGCCAGCTGTTCCAGACCTGGGCTCCTAGTGAGACTCACTCCCCTTCTCATCCAGTCACTCACACAGCTTTTGGACTGACTGCATAAGTGTTATTTTCGTCTTAGAGCTTTAAAATATACCATGTGATCCTCTGAACTGTTTTAGCGCCTTTATGACTCTGTTACAGGTAATCCCATGAACAGTTTTATTTTAATGGATGTTACTCAGTTGATTATGTCTCTCTAAACCATGCAACCTTTTTATCCCCCCTCTTCCAAATAAACGGTGTTTTCATGTGGCTCCAAATGTACTCATTTTGAGCAGAAATGTTTGTTGCCACCATTCTCGGGTCCTTGAGCCTGCCTAGGATAAGCAGTTAGAAAAGAGATGGATGATTACAATGGAAAGTGACTCGCATAAATCTCTGCACGTGATGAGTCCTGAATATGGTGCATTGCTTATCTTCAGTTATTTGTCCCCACAGTTGACCCTAATATTTCATTTAATATTTATAGGATCTAACACAAGTTCCTTCAGTGTTGGCTTAGATCCGGTCCCGAAAAGCTCACTGTGATTGGCAGTTCAGGTAGACAGGAAGGTTACGTCGTACTTGAGGCAAAACAGTCATCTGTGTTCAGTTTAGTTTAAGAAATGTGTGGTTTTAGGCGCAGGGTTGCTCTGCATTATTGGCAACACTTTTCAAAAGTGGCTTCACTAGTAATGGAAAAAGCAGCCTCCTCAATGGGCTGTAAGAATATAAAATCTTAATGCCTGTGTGCTGACTGTGCTGTAACTCTCAGCATAAACTGCATCAACCCAAGTTACACAGTCAGTTTGGGGACGATGATGAACTGTACAGGTCATCTGATCCCTCACCATGTATAAGCGTTGCGTCTTAATAGGTTTCTTATGCTAAGATGTTAGTCTGCAGGTCAAAGAGTAATTGAGCATTGGTGTAATGGTGAAACAACAGCCAATAAGGGCATGTCTCCTGAGAATTATCTAATAGTGATTTAAAACCCAAACCAAGAACGCAGGTTGGGTTAGGAAAAAAGGTGCGAGAGACCCTGTCTTGCAGGTTGGCCACCGCTCATAATGTCTGAGAACATTTTTGTCTGTGTGTATTTTGGATGGTCATAGTAGAGGGACCTACATGTCAGTCAGCATGTGCAGATGGTCATGGAAATGTTTTACATTTACACTGTGGGTTTTTTATGGAGCATTTAAGCTGATAGGACATTTATTGTGGCCACATCTTTACGATGTACAGAATCTCATTTTGGTCTTCAATGCCACCATCCTAAAACATCCTTTACTCATTTTTAAGTTATCGCTTACCACTTTACTCATTTATGTAGCGCGGTCATAAAGTGAAGCATGACTTTAAAACTCTTACCCAGCCGCTAACCATATCTTTTTTCTCCCTGATATCCTTGGTTATTACGCCAGGATAGAGTAAGTACCAAGACTCCGCAGTGGGAATGAGGGCCTGCATGCATCAATTGAGATTATTAATTTCATTTTTAATTTAACCCTAACCTTACAATTACCGCCAGCAAACTCATAGCACACAGAAATGTGTGAATGTGAAATGCGCCGCTCCCTGTGCATCTGGATGAGCCCATTGAGAAAGTCTTTTCTGATTGGACTGTGTGACTTCGGACAGCCTCTCTATTGGCTCCTGCTGTGGTCTCTGGTACACGAGGTACAGGACAGGCAAATGGCCATTCTCAAGTGGATTTTGATTCGCCAACATCAAGAACTTCCCTTGTGCCACCTAAGTATATTTCAGTGTACCCACTGGGTGACACCATTTTTGGAAGTGATTAAAGGGGCAGTCCTGAGATTCCCAAGTGCCCAATTGCACAAGCATATATGTTTGTGAGGAATGGAGGAGTACTGGTTGTTCTGTCTCCCCCAAGGGAATGGAGGTGCTACTGCAATAAAATTATAAATAACTTGATAAGATCACCAGTCAATATTTAACAGCAGTTGCAAATTTCTGACTACAGTAGTATTGTTAAGCAACATTTTTTTTTAACTCTCATGCTTCAGGTATACACTTAGATATCATTGTTGTCATTAGACTTTGGTTTAAAAGTTAACAAGGAAGAACTAGTCAACCTGAGTCTTTAAGGTTATTCTGAAATTGGCCTTAGCTTTAAAGTACAGCATCTCCAGTCAGCACCAGGGTCTTGCTCTGGGTCGCCTCTGGTGCTTTCAGAAGGTTGTGCTGCTCCATCCCTCATGCTGCTTCCGTCAAAACTCATCGGTTTTGAACTTCTAACCATGCTGACTCGCATCACCAGCGAAGCCGTGTTCTGCTGTCCTGACCCAGCACAGTATGATCGATGGAGTGGAAATGGGTCTACAGGAAATCCTAATGTGGGGGGAAAAAATCATTTTATTCCCAATTGTTTAGGTTGTCTGTGTGCCACGGATTGCGAGGACTGTGCCGTTTGAGTGCCAGCCAATGGCATAGTTCTTCCAGTGCCAGGTGTGAGCAGACAGAGCCAGTTGAAAGATCAGTGAGCAGGCCTGTGTTTTTAAGGGCTGTTATGGTTACGACTGTCTAGCCACTAAGGTGTGACCTGCTGCTGTCGTTACTGGACAGCCATATATATATGGCCATGATGGGTAAAGTATGAGGAAATCGGCTTTCTTCATGTTGTACTGGTTTATATTTCTGCTCTGACATCAGAGCACCTTCCCCTTGATAAATTTAGTTCTGTTAATGTTGTCCAGTACATTTTAAAATGTCTTTCAAAATAGAATTATTGTTGGTCATCATACACTAAATGTTACAGCAGAGTTTTCCAATCCAGTCTATGGGGACCGACAGCCAGTCCATGTTTTTTCTACCTCCGCACTCCCTGCCAGACAGTCTAACGGAGCTTGAGAAGGAGCAAATTGTGGGACTGTCTGTGGGTCTCCGAGGACCAGATTGTGAAACACAGCACTGGGTTTGTTCATTTCAGCTTTACCTTTAGCTCAGGACTAGAGGTAGTGAAAAGCTAGAGGGAGGTCTGGAATCAAAGTTCTGATCTGCAGAAAGTTGATGGAAAGGACAAGATGTCACGTTAGTGTTTGACTTGAGCCACACGGGATGCCGTGGTGTTTGATGAAAGAGGCGTGTTTTATATCTTTTCTCTGGCCTTCCCTTTTTTTTTTTTTTACAGGACAACAGCTTTGAGCAGTTTATCATCAACTACTGCAACGAGAAGCTGCAGCAGATCTTCATCGAGCTGACGCTGAAGGAGGAGCAGGAGGAGTATGTGCGGGAGGTGAGGTCCTGCCAAGCACTCACGCAGTCTTACTCTGAGCCCGCTCACCCTACTCTCCAGCAACTGAGGAACAGCCGTTTCACCTGTAGGAGGTGCTGTAGAGTCAATTGGATTAGCCTTAGTCAATTCTAATTCCTCTTGACTAATATCGTTATAAAGACACGTACTTACACATGACTAGATACAGTATGTTTATTTAATTACATATTCTGGCTTTCACGTAGGATGTTTCAATACCGGATGCAGCATTCTGTACTCGGTGTCCCGTTGGCCATCCTGTCCCTAAGGGCAGTCTGGTGCAGTGCAGGAGCTCATCTTGCCATTCTGCCATTTTCCTGTCTCCTTTGGCATCAGAGAATAGAATGGAGAGAGTGAAGTGGTGAAGTCACCGGTGCTCTGTACAGAGAAATCGCGGGGTCCCAACTCGCGTCTTTCTTTTTCATCAGCCGCATTGTCTTCTCGCCCCTACTCCCCATTTCCGTCCCCGGGGTCCTCAGGGATAATCTTTCACTCCAGCAGGGGTAAACAAGCAGTGCAGGCTGAGTCCTGCTTGCTTTCAGACCTCTAAAGTATGCACCCAGTGCCTCCCCGACTCCCCCCTCCGCCCCCCAACCGATGTTCCATATCCCTGGACCCCATCCAGAGGAGTGCATGGGAAAATAACACCCCTCAGGAGGCAAGCTGAGGGGGCTTGGGGAAAGGAGCAGGGGCAGAGGAGGAAGGAGGACAAATCGGTAGTGCATATCACCAGTCTCCTTCTCCAGAATTGCCTCCAGAAAAATCCAGCCATACAGTCGCATAGCCTGTTTCACCACCCATCCGCGGTTCTGCTATTCTGGATCCTGATGGCATCCGAGCTGTAGCCAGTGCCAAATGAATTCGGCCTCTGCGGAAGGGTGCTGCTGTAGGCGGCGTCTGACCTAGGGGGCATTGACTCCTTCTCTTTGGAATGTAAACACACGGATGATCTGAGTCTGTCCTTAGGGGTACACACATTCTCCTTGGAGGACAGCTTTAATCAGTCTCACTGATGGAATAGTGATGAACATTCCTTTACCAAGAAACTAAAGTGGTGGATTGGCTTTTCAACATCACGCTGTAAGGACTAGGAAGAGAATTTTATTACTTCAACTGGTGAGCTGTCTGTACCTCAGTCCTGAAGAATGAATGAAGATATCTTTCAGGAAAGTTCTTCTCGCAATAATGATGTGGCTGTCTCTCTTCTGAGAATAACCTTGCTGTTGCATTTCTAGGGGATAGAGTGGACCAACATTGAATATTTCAACAACGCCATCATCTGTGACCTCATTGAGAATGTGAGTTGGATTTCCTGTTGCTGTATGCTCAGCTTGGGGGTAGTAAGCTCAACATTGGCACTAGATGTGGTAATGCAATTCAATGGGTTAATCTGAACTGCAGGTTTGCTGGGTAACTCTGGGACAGTGGGATACTAAGTCAAACAGAAGGTGGAGTTATTGACAGGATTTGCTTATAGGTCACATCCCTTATGATGCCTCATTGGGACTGAGTGCCTAGTTGGCTGGAATCATAAAATATCATGCTTTGGTATCAGTTGGGACTTCCAAGTACCAACTCATTTGTCTTTCACCTTCCCTTCTGTGTTTAATAATATACTTTCTGTACTCAGAACCAGAGTGGGATCCTAGCCATGCTGGACGAGGAGTGCCTACGGCCTGGAACTGTGACTGATGAGACGTTCCTGGACAAACTCAACACCATCTGTGCTGAGCACCAGCATTTCGAGAGCCGCCTGAGCAAGAACTCAAAGTTCCTCACCGACCACAGCCTGCCCCACAGCTGCTTCAGGATCCAGCATTACGCTGGGAAGGTGACTTGCTTGGGGACACGGCATAAAGTGGTTATGGGAATGGCGTCGAAACTATCAGATTGTAGAAGGGTATTAGAGCAGGGGTCTCCAACTCAGGTCCTGGAGAGCTACTATTCAGTAGGTTTTCTATCTTACCTGGCTTCTGATGAGCCACACTAGTTCTCAGGTAAATCCAAGGAGCAGGTGTAGCTCATCAGAAGCCCGGTAGGATAGAAAACTTTAGAGTGACAGTCATATCAACAGTTCAGCTCTTCAGAATTGGCATGTGAACCCAAAATGGTTATACTGAAACATTGGGGCAGCACTGTGGCACAGTGTTTAGCACTGTTGGTGCACAACTCTGGGACCTGGGTTCAAGTCTCCACCAGGGTTCCATGTATGTGGTAGTTTGCATATTCTTCCTATGTCGTTGTGGGTTTCCTCCCACGGTCCAAAAACAGGCTGAGTTTAATTGGAGTTACCAAATTTCCTATAGATATGCATGTGAGTGAATAGTGTGTGCGTGTGCCTTGCAATGGGTTGGCGCCCCATCCTGGGTTGTTCCCTGCCTTGCACACGTAGCCTCTGGGATAGACTCCGGACCCCCAGCAACCCTGAATGGGGATAAACGGTTACAGAAAATGGATTGATCAATAATGGTTAGTGACTAGAGACACACCATGACTTTTATGGGAAGCTAATGTAATCATTATCCTCTGTGTCCATTGATTGAGCTAGGAATGAGTTAGTTGTTCTGATTGTTGTTTTTCATATCTTCTGTCTAGGTCCTGTACCGTGTGGAGGGCTTTGTGGACAAGAATAATGACCTCCTGTACCGTGACCTGTCCCAGGCTATGTACAAAGCTAACCACAGTCTGATGAAGCTGCTCTTTCCTGAAGGAAACCCTGTCAAGGTCAACCTAAAGAGGCCGCCCACTGCTGGCTTCCAGTTCCGAGCCTCGGTGGGCACGCTCATGAAGAACCTGCTGACCAAAAACCCCAACTACATCAGGCAGGTCCATGACTCCCCCAGGGCAGATTGCTGGGACCATCTGCATTAGACTATGGCTCAGATGTTGGACAGTGGATCAAACACTGTAATACGGCCTTAAAACTTGAGTACCGATAAGACAGTGTTTGCCAGCTGGCTATGTCGACATAGTAGCTATACTACCAAAATTGCTGTGCTAATTATGCTTGTACTTTGGTTGTGATTCTCCAGGTGCATCAAGCCCAATGATAAGAAAGCATCACATATTTTCACCGACTCGCTAGCGTGCCACCAGGTGCGATACCTGGGCCTGATGGAAAATGTACGTGTCCGCCGTGCCGGTTACGCTTTCCGCCAGCCCTACGAACCCTGCCTGGAACGATACAAGATGCTCTGCAAGCAGACGTGGCCTCACTGGAGAGGCCCAGCCAGGTAGGGGTCGCTGACGTGAGCAATTAAAAATGGCCAAAGGGAGTTTAATTGTTTACCTCCCTTATGCTTTGTGTCACATGAAACCAAAGGATTTCAAATTTGGGTTTTAGAGGAAGTTCTAGACTAGCGAGATCTTGAGTACTGCTTACTCTGTACTGTCTTCCTTGTGCAACAATGTGACCGTTCCCTTGCTGCTAACAGCAACTGCTCTGTCCCATGTGTATGTATCAATGTTACAGAGGTATTGTCCATGCAGAGTCAGCCTGTCGTAAGTTGATAGGACTCATTGACTGTTGCCAACCTGAAACGCAATGCTTACTTTGGTCGCAGACATGTTTAGGCAGCAACTGCCTGTGTCATTCTGCTCTGTTTCCCTTACAAGGTTTCTGTATGTCATAACAGAGATAATGTCCTGATTATTATCTGAGACTGAGGGTTAGCTCAAAATGTTTGTGAGCATTCATTCATTCTCTGTGCTCGTATTACTTCCTTAAATGACTTCTAAGATTTATACAGTATTTTTAATTATTATTTTGTTAGTCTCTTCTGGCAAAATCATCCTCTAACAGCAGTGTTAGCTTTTAAAATACTAATTTATACAACTATGTATATATTTTAAGATAAGTGAAGTAAGCAACCATTCAAAATGACAACCCTTACTACATCTGAGTGTGGAGTCATGTTTCTACCTTCAGGGAGGGAGTGGAGGTGCTACTGAATGACCTACAGATCCCCGAAGAGGAATTTTCCTATGGACGCTCAAAGATTTTCATCAGAAACCCCAGAACGGTAGCCGCCTCTTTTTTGTTTTCAGTAGCATCAGTTCTTGGTGACTCTCAGCCAAAACAAACCTTTGATCTACATAGCTAGGGACTCCAGACAATCTGGCGTCCATGACATTAACCTTAGGAGACAATACATCTGAACTACCTGCATTCCTATAAGGTGTGGATTGAGATAAGGTTTTCTCAATGTGCCATCTTATGTGGTGAATGTGTCATACTTTTAAATTGTTAGACATTTTTTCAAGACTCTTACAATCTGTCTGAGACAGGATGAGAGGAACCAGAACCAAGATCTTGTCACGTTCTTGTCTTGTTCAGCCCGAATGACTGAATCAGATGGAGGTCATAGTAAGCTCTGTGTTTAGGCTAGAGATTAGCCTTTCCTGGATGAATATGTCAGTGACTTTTCCTCTGTAGCTCTTCACCCTGGAAGAGAAGAGGGCACGGTGTTTGGAGGACCTAGCTACCCTTATCCAGAAAATCTACCGTGGTTGGAAGCAACGTACACTCTTCCTGCTTATGAAGAGGAGCCAGATTGTTGTGGCAGCTTGGTATCGTAGATACGCGGTAAGCGGTCAGTGCTTTGCTACCCTCATAGCATGTGTGTGTTGTTTATATACACGCACAGCGGCCACATGTCCTGAAGGTCATGGACAGGCGTGATGCTTTAGAGGACACCCTTTCTCTTTTGAAATAAGCAGTCTATTGTGCTTAATAGACCCTTTGTTGTTTATAGCAACAAAAGAAGTACCAACAGATCAAGAGTTCGACCATCGTGGTGCAGTCCTTCATCAGAGGGTGGAAGGTGGGTCATCTCTGCCAAGTTAAATGGGGCATCAAACCTGCGGTTGCATGTCTTGCCATAGCTGAAGGCATGCTTTTTGGGCAGATATGATTTTACAAGGAGGATTTTTTTTTCTGCTTGGCCATAGGCCCGCATGATTTTGCGTGAGCTGAAGTACCAGAAGCGATGCAAGGAGGCAGTGACCACCATCGCAGCTTATTGGCATGGCACACAGGTACTGCATCTGTAACGGACCTTCCTGCACTGGGAGGTGTGGCAGGGGTGATGAAACTGTCTGACTACTGTTGTACCTACAGGCAATCCTTTACTACTCAACAGTGACGATTATCAGCTCACAAAGCCGTAGTTTGCATCTACAGATAGATCCATTTGAGCTGTTGGGGAAAGCTTCTTCTAGCTATGCTTTGATTGAAGACAGCATATTTTCCATCCCTCATACAAAGTTATAATAGAACAAATTTGAATGGGACCTTTATTCCTGGTGGTTGGGGTGTGGCTGATAGCTCACAGTAGTGTTTATAGGCCACATACTGATCCCTTCTGATGTGCTAATCATCACGAAGGATCCATTAAGAGAATGACTTTGGCACTGAGTTTTCTTCTTCCATTTGATGGCACTTTCTGGCTTGGGCTTCCTGACCTCACCTCCTTCTCTTTCTCTCTCCCTCTGCCCGCCATCTGCACTCTAATCTCCATCCTATCGCCGCGAATCCGACCGCGTCCACCTCCCCCACCCCCCACAGGCGCGCCAGGAACTCCGCTGCCTAAAGACGGAAGTGCGGAATAAGCACGCGGTCTCTGTCATTTGGGCGTCTTGGCTGGGGACAAAGGTATCGAGGAAGCCTGCTGCCCTTCATAGACCCAGCATTTCCATCCAGCCTCTTGCTGTGTCCCCCCCCCCCCCCCCATCCCACCCCCACAGTCCCTGATCTTCCTTCCCTTTCCTTCACTTTTTCAAGGGTTTTTATTCCTTTTCAGGTTTTCAAAGCAGGCACTATAGACTTTGGGAATGTCCTCAGCTACACATTTGACATGATGATAATTTTACTGTTTCTTTTTTTTTGGTTGTTTACATTAATTCTGAATTGACGTCCACAGTGATTTCCCCTATTATTACTGTATGAAGCCTTGACTATGATTGCAAGCTAGCAAAGTCCAAATTTTATTTCTTCACTATCATCACCTCCAAGGCCATCGGGTTTAGTTTGAGTTTTTATTGGTAACTAAGTCAAAGAAAACTTTCATTTGCCAAGGTCTCTCGTATTGAAACCCAACCAATAACGTAGTCACCGTTTGGTCACAGATTTCTGTCGACTTGGAATTCGTCATTGATTTCCATCTGTTCTTTGGTCCTTGCATTGTCACTGTACAAACCTGAAGAATCCTTGAAGGAAATGGCTCACTTGCATTAGATTACTTTCTAGTGATGGTGATGGGCTCAAATAATTCACACTAAGTGCAATAATACATACATTTGTGTCTGCACCAGGATTTTCACATTTAGCATTGTCATGTAGTCATAATGATGTATTTTCACTTATCTGTGGAGCATATAGCACCTCTGTGAACAGTACTTTAGCATATATAAACAAATGTGTAGTTTGACTAGTTTGACTTGCACAGAAAGTGTTACCGTTGGCATCCTATGTCGGGTCCTTATCATGAACATGCAGTTTGGTTTAGCTCTTTGTACTTGGGGTATTTCTGCGGGGAAGCCTCTCATTATGTAGCATGATACCGTTTTTTTGTTCCGTCTTCAGTGGGTAGTTCCGTAAGCCATAGACACACCAGTAGAAGTTCTTCAGCAGAACCTTACCTCCAGTGCACAGTCTGTCCCTTGCTCTTGCTTAACTGATGATTGCTTGGCGATGACGTCACTGGGTGGGGGCTGCTATGCCTCTACCCCCTCTCAAAAAAACAAAACCCCACCCCTCTACCAGGCACGGAGGGAACTGCGTCGTCTGAAAGAGGAAAAGCGGAAACGTCACGCGGTCTCTGTCATTTGGGCCTCCTGGCAGGGGATGAAGGTATTTGGGAAGCCCGCTGCCCTTGTCCCCCCCCCCCCCCCCAATTCCCCCCAGCCATCGCTGTGACCATCTCCGTGTAAACACCAGACAGCTGGGTTCACCCACATCTCTGGTCTTCATGTTCCCATTTCAAAGCATGTATTCATTGACCATCTGCATGACCATTAGTTCCCAGTCTGGATAGGTCACCTGCCTTGGGGGACCAAACAAAACACATCTACCTCCTTTAGGGTGACCAGATAATCCATGTCAGAAAGGGCACTTTGAGCAAGGACCGGGTTTGCAAACTATCATTCAATTAAAAGGACCTGGATTTCACTTTAGCACCCAGTTCGAGCTGTGTGCTGATTGGTCAGCATCCTATAATCATGCATGTATCACCTATGTTAATGTGAAACAGATGGATGAGCCTTTCAATTAAGCAAACAAACCAGTCAAAGC
This sequence comes from Mormyrus hasselquistii, assembly GCA_026779605.1. Classification (NCBI taxonomy): domain Eukaryota; kingdom Metazoa; phylum Chordata; class Actinopteri; order Osteoglossiformes; family Mormyridae; genus Mormyrus; species Mormyrus hasselquistii. The sequence goes on along the minus strand of JAODKE010000037.1, from coordinate 18,984,087 downwards.
ACAAGAATAAATTAGCCAAGGACAGGAGCCTTTTAGTTTTTAAATAGTTTCTAAAACCTGAAGTAGCTCAGTGTCCTTCCTGACATTGGATTATATAGTCACTCTACCTCCTTGCATCCTTACTATAGAGTCGGGAAAAGGATCCCTTTATGTAGTGAGGGTGGGGTTTTAATGCATTTTAAACACATTCTACTCCACTGCATTGCTGAAGTATCTGATGGGTTAGGACTGATCCAGATGGACATCAGACAAAGCAGGTATAAGAGAAACGAGGGGATCCAGGGCTCTGTGGAGCTCCACCACAGCTCTTCAAGTTTGGTCCTGGTCCTTTCTGGGTCATGTCTGTCATGCATGCCTTTCATCCACCATGGCCGGCACCCTTCCATCGCTCTACCCATCTGCATGCACGGTCTCTTCTGCTGCTAATGCCTTGACCACTTTATCTCATGCTGCCGTTCTGCCCCGTAGTGACATGGATTCAAAAATGCATCACCTTTGTGACCTTGCTCGTTTTAACTTTCAAAATTAATTAGAAACTAAAACTAAATGTTGCTGGTGCCTTCTATGGGTCTATGCAGTTTTAGATTGTGTAAGGGGTGGATGGAGTGTCTTTTCCACCACTGTTTCAGGAATGTGGGTGTCTCAAAAGAAGGATTTATCTTAGCCTCTTCAGTTGGATGTGGTTCTCATGCAACGAATGTGGCTGGCCAGCAACACGCAGCAATGATCTGAATGCATCACATTGAAATGATGAAGATGACTAGAATTCACATAGCACTTGTATTGAAACTTTAGCCAGTGCATAATATAGGTTCCTTCTCGGCGACCCCAACCATGTTTGTCAAAGACCAGTCCTCAGAGGGACCTGTGACATTTGCCGAATCCATGGCCTCCACCCCGCCCCCTCCTTCCCCCTATTGGATGGTTCCTCTTCATCTTCCCCCAGGCACGCAGGGAGCTGAGACGTTTGAAGGAGGAGGCCAGGCGTAAGCACGCCGTTGCTGTCATTTGGGCCTACTGGTTGGGACTCAAGGTATCATTGTATACGCCCTCTTCTCCATTGCTACCCCACTCGACGCCGCCCTGCTGGAGGGCGTGAATGCTGACTCAGCCAGCCTCGGTGTCCAAGGTTTGGCCTGTCAGACCAGTTACGGCCCAATTTAATGATGACTGACAGCCGAAAAACCTTTAAATTTAAAATGCAGCTAGTTGCAGCTAGCCTCCAATCACTGTTCTGACAAGCTGGTATTGATAAGCAATGGCCATATGCTCCAAATGTCATCAGACTTAATATCTCTCCTGTGAAATTACACAAATCTGTCAGATTTAATCTGATAATCTGTGTAATTGAATTGAATGTCTACTGTTTTTATCACTTTCGTCTGTGACGACCCTGGCTAAGTTAATGAGGCTGGCTGATTAAGCGTCCTGTCTGCCTGCTCTGCTTGCTATGTCCTGCTCACAAACTGTCCTATTGCCTCCCACCACAGTCCACACACAAGCTCCAGAGTGCTGTGTTCCAGACTCCCTCTGTTCTCTCTCTCCCTTTAATCATGTCGCCATTTTTTGCCTTCAGGTTTTTTTTTTTTTTTGGTTCTCCTTGTGTGGCGTCACCATGGGAAATCACAGCATGAAAGCTCACTTCTGCTGTCTCCTTTCATGATTTGATGTCATTGCGACACTGAATCACTGACTTTTTAGCTTGTATGTTTGAGTCTGGCCTTTTCACAAAAGGCATTAATGGTGTTTTTTAGGAGAGAGTTAAGTTTTCTGCCAATGAAGAATCTGGTCTTCAGGAAAAACTGCACTTTTCGTTTCATCATTAGACTTTCATACCAAGGTTTCTCTGCTGCTCTGTGGGCTTTTCATCCATCCAGCATGATGTCATCTACCACTTCTGTACTCTACTGGTGCCTTACGATTGATGCCAGCGCCCCCAGAAGGAGCTCTGCCATTTAGGGCTACTCTGTGACGCCTGTCCATCTGGTTTATAGGTCCGTCGCGAGTACAGGAAGTTCTTCAGGGCCAATGCTGGCAAGAAGATCTACGAATTCACTATTCAGAGAATTGTGAGTAAAAATTTGGTACCCAGCATTATGCCACAAAAATTACTTTTTCCTCTAAATTGTCATTTACTGCTATTGATCACATTTCTATATTATACAGCTCATGACCCTGTTTCTCATAATAATCCAGACTTCGTAGTGAGTAGTTGAATGTAGGAAGTATTTTCTTCTACCACACTCCATTCTGGAGTTGTATCACGGCAAAGAAAATATGAGCACGGGCACCCCGGTGATATCTTGTGCTGTGATATGATTAGTGAATGGAGTTTGTAGTGAGCAGTTTACTGTAGGAGCTGTTTTCTTCTACCAAAGTCTGTGGAATATCTTGAGTAAGACATAACAAAGTCATGAATTCTAGTAAGAGATGTTGCTGTTCAATGGGTCCATTTGATCCCATTATATTCAAGAGAAGACGGACCATTTTTACAGCCCATATCTCTAAAACTAGGCAAGAACAATCTTCATAGACAGATGGCTGTACAGCCCCTCTAAAATGCAACTTTTTCAGTTTGGGGGTGAACTTCCCCTTTAAGCTAATCATTTAAAATTCAATGTGTATTCATTCAGATGCAGAAGTACTTCCTGGAATTGAAGAAGACTATGCCTTCTATGTCGCCCATTGACAAGAGCTGGCCACCCCGTCGATATCTATTCTTGGAGGGAGCTCACACAGAACTGAGAAGGATCTTCCATCTGTGGAGGGTTGGTGAATTCCATACAATGTTGCTGTATCTCATGCTGAGAACCTTGGTTGGACCAAAAGATCAAGATGAATGACATGCAATAATATTGTGCCTCATATGTCACTACGGCTCACGGATAGAATTATTTGAAAAATTATTTGAGGAAAACCTCTCAGCCACATTTTAGGCGCCAAGATGGAAAGCATTGTTCAAGGTTCAAGGTTGCTTTATTGTCATTTCAACAATATACATGGTACAGTACACAGTGAAATGAAATAACGTTC
>JAODKE010000037.1:18953978-18971598 GCA_026779605.1 Mormyrus hasselquistii | reverse complement strand
ACGAAGGAATTCATGATGCCCATAGCCTTGGAAGAAATACCGGTGTCGGGGTGGACCTGCTTCAGCACCTTGTACACATAGATGGCATAGCTCTCCTTCCTGGACCTCTTACGCTTCTTTCCTCCCTTGCCTGCCGTCTTAGTAACGGCCTTCTTTGATCCCTTTTTCGGGGCTGACTTCGCTGGCTCAGGCATGATTTCGTTTACGCATAAAACAACGACTCTGCTGTATTCGCCCCTACGCTCCTTATATAGGGACGGCATGCAAATTCAGCCCGTAGCGCCTCTACTTACGCACACGGGTTTTCATTGGCGAGTCATTTCCCGGTCGCTTCTCTTTGAAATCTATTGGTTGACTCCTCTAATATCGCGCTCGCACTGTAGGACAAAGTCACATAGCCTTGAAATATTAAAGATCTTTTAAACGTAGTTCTATCTTCCCTTCCTTTCATCGTGGTCACTGCCTTGCTTTTATCTGCATAAAGGTGCGAATTGCTCAAGCAAGCATGTAGCATTAAATCACCTATGATGATAAATACAGGCCAGTGTCGAGAGGTACAATCACCCATGAAGTATATTTGATGGATAAAGAACGAGTGTATAACACAGGTTTTGGTTTGAAGCGAGGGAGCTTACCCGGGGGCAATTATTCGGCAACGGTTGCAATGAGGCGACACTACAGAATCATCGCGCTTTTTATTATTAACAAATAAAAAAGACAGGATGGGGTAAATGAAGTCTCAGTATTTGAATTTTCGGCGGCAGGATACTAGCCAATGAAAACACCCCGATGGAAGCGCCATAGCCTGCTACCCAATCACGGCACGCCTGGCGTCCTTTATAACTCGGCGGTGCGACGGTAGCTAGTTATACTGTAGCTTCTTCTGCAGAATTGTGTTACAATGGCCCGTACAAAGCAGACTGCCCGTAAGTCCACCGGAGGTAAGGCTCCTAGGAAACAGCTCGCCACCAAGGCGGCTCGTAAGAGCGCCCCGGCTACTGGTGGTGTGAAAAAGCCTCACCGTTACAGGCCTGGGACCGTAGCTCTGCGTGAAATCCGTCGTTACCAGAAATCCACCGAGTTGCTGATCCGCAAGCTTCCTTTCCAGCGCCTGGTGAGGGAAATCGCTCAGGATTTCAAGACCGATCTGCGCTTCCAGAGCTCCGCCGTGATGGCGTTGCAGGAAGCTAGTGAGGCTTACTTGGTTGGTCTGTTTGAGGACACCAACTTGTGCGCTATCCACGCCAAGAGGGTAACCATCATGCCCAAGGACATTCAGCTGGCGCGTCGCATCCGCGGTGAACGTGCTTAAGGTCTGGATGCTAGCGGTCCGCTTGGAAAAAACCCCAAAGGCTCTTTTCAGAGCCGCCTCCACACTCTAAAAAGAGCGTGTCTTTATTTTGGTTAAACTGCGAAATCCTCACTCCCTTTTGTAAAACTTAAACCTATTCCTTGGCACTTTCAACTAAAACAGTGTTCCATGCTACCGTGTAGCTTCGCTTCAGTTCTTAACGAATCCCATTTTTGGATACGCGTTAATAATATCCATTCTATGTATCATTCATGTACACATCCCCTCCGTCTCACACTCCGATGATTTTATTTCACTTTGTGTCAATAATAAAATGGAATTGAATTTATGTGCATGAATAAACATGTGGCCCGTATAATAAACCCGGTTCTCGCTAGAAACTAAATTTGTGCGTGTAAATACTTGTTCGCCAGTGATAGCTGAAAACGCTTACTCCATGAATCCTATAGATGGCAGAATCTGATTCTTAGAAATTATGAAATAGCTCTCAGGCTCGAAAAAAATGTATGGCAGGGTTTCCTTTGCACGTTGCTGTATTAACAAAATGCCGCTTTGTTTTAGCCCCGGTTGTCAAGTACTTAAACCTTTATATGCTTTCAATTCAACTTCTTCCATTTGCTTCCATATTATAGATGTTATGGTCATGGTATATTAGTATGAAAGACTCAGTAGAAATATCAAATTTCTTAAAATGCAGGCGTTGTCTTTGAAGCGCAGCTGATCAGGCGTTAAACTTGGTATAACTGCCCTGATTTAACGTGCTCTATATATACACGCGTTTGCATCTAAAGTTTGTTGCATTATGAAAATAAACTAGGAATAGATGTAACAATTTACCGATACCTACAAATGTACGTCTCATTAAAGCCGAGGTGTGATACCTGCGGCAGCCGCTGTAACTGGGTTACTGGTTAAACCTGACCAGCAGACACCGACTGGCCCGGCTTCAGTGGCTACTAACGAGGTGAATAATTACCATTTAATGGTTTTTAAAAGTAGCCCACACATCTAAAACGCTGTTCAGCAATGACGTTACTTTTCATTGGTGGTTTAATTTATTACCCAAACGTAGACATTGAAGTCCTCAGTCATCCCATTTCTAAACGTTTATGGAGAGATCCATATTGCACAATTTTAAATCATCTGGTTTAAACTATCTGCAATGGCACCACTGATTTACGACAGAATTCAAGCAAAAATACGTTAATACATAATGAAATTGAGAAGAGAAATTTTTAACGCGTTTCTTTATTTGTAGTATGCGTCACTTGACGTCTGTTTTCCCGTGATGTAAGATTTTTAGTATATATATTTGCGAACTCTGGACCCTCCCACAACGAAAGCCGCCCACAGCGGATTTCTCAGACTCGGATCCAGCTGCTCAGTCACTCCGCTCGCATTCAGCCGGAGGTGAAGCCGAAGCTCTGCCGGACGATCCTGCCACTGGCGCAGACTGACAGTCAGGCTGATACGTTCACTTTTTAATGCACACACACCAGCTTTAAAGGGACAACTTAAAGAAATACTTCGAAGAGACTGGTACCAACATCTATGGAGCACAGAATTGAACATGATTTGCGGTCCTTATGAGAAAATGAAATGATAAACGGCGCACAATCCTTTGGATCTTTGCATGTAAACTGAAGGGCGAGTGACATTCAGGTTTTAGGTACTCAAATCTACCTGTTGTGTACTATCCGAGTGCTGAGGAGAACATACATACCTCGTCTTGATGCATCAATGGAAAGCAGACATCTGAGCACCAGACTTTATCCACATTAATTTTTTTTTCTCGTTAAATAAACGTTTTATATATACGTAAAACGACCATGGCGTTGTGTGACACATCGTTAACGTCGAGAAATACCTTTTTTTGGCTTGTAATAGGTAAGTACTGCTGAACAGGATTTGTGCAACTTTTTCACCCGCAGACTTAATTTAAATCAACCGAAGAAACAAAGTTGTATATTGATCTGCTTTCATTTGATCTAGCCAAGGGTTACTAAAATAATGCTATTATTAGGTAATACTTTGCTAATTTTGGTTTCAAGCTACCGGATCCTAGTTTAAATAGGATAGCTTAATTACATAGTGCGTAATATATGGCACAATGATTTCTGGAATTATGTTATTGTTTGTCTTAACAGCAAAAATATCTATTTCTACAACAGTATCACTGGTTGTACTATTGCCCATCATGTATGAAAATGCCCTCGATCATTTATACACTTACTGAATCAGTCTTTATTTATATAGCACTGTTTTAAACACATGGTTTGTTTTATGCAGCTTTAAGTGTAGTTTCACTGCCTTGGGTTATGTAAAGCCTTTAAAATTAATCTTGTGAAAGTTTGTTTTAAGCACGTTTTCGTGCAAAAAAAAATGTTTTGGTTCATGTTTGCATTTTGTTAAATGCTAAACATGAACGATAAAATGAACAGTTTAGCAATATTCAGTCTTTTGCAATCGTTCCCGAAACACATCGTATTGTAGTAATGTGCCGTGGTTATTAGAGAGGTTACAGCTCAGACCCGTCTGTTCCATGCATTTCTCAACTATTGCCTGAATGATCTTTCACTGCAGTGATCTTTCATATTGCACTTATGGTCCTTGAATAATCTTATTCGGTTCTTGCTTTGTTAGAAGTTGCGTAGCTCCTGCTCCAGCACTGCTTACACTGGTACCTGGGCGTTCACTGGAAGCTCAGTCTAGCTCCACTTATGCCTAGTCGACTCCCTGACAGCACGTATGTTTGTAACGTGCTTTTTGCCTCACTTATACATAGCTTTGGACGCAGCGTCTGCAAAATGTCAATGAAAATGTTGGTTTCCTACGTTGCTCAATGAAAGAGCCCATTGGCAGCAGTTTTGCATGCCTCACCTTACCTTAAATTATTTCCAAAGTTAAAACTGTTGCTTTTGCCTCCTGTTCGTCGTTTCAAGTGTTTACTTAACATGCTCAACATCTTAAGACGTTTAGAGAGAATGGCGCCTAAACACGGTTTCCCCAAAGCCTCAATATTCATATTCACCCCCAAACCATCTCTCTCTCTCTCTCTCTCTCTCTCTCTCTCTCTCTCTCTCTCTCTCTCTTAGAGTGCCCAAAACAACACATAATGCATGATGTCACTCGTGTTTTAAAATAAATGTATTTTTCTTATAAAATACATCTCGGCCTTGTTTTCATTGGATCTGGTATTTAAATGTGATTTCTGGTCCACGATTCAATGCTGTTAAAACCGGAGAGTCGATTAAGTAGCAGTTCTATTGGCTACACTTTTGTTTGTGTAAAGCGGTTCCTGTTCTTACACACCGATGGTTTCATTTATTTATGAGGTAGCATAACTGGGGTGGGGAAAAAAATAATCGATGCTTGGAGTTTTCGTAGCAATTTAACAATCATCAACGCGCACATTTAGTTTCTAACGATCACAGGGTTTATTAAATACGATACATGTTTATTCATAGAGTTATAAACATTGTTACTTTGGATGCTGTGTTTGAACTCTGTCATTTTTTAATATTTAGAAATCATGGGGAGTACAAAGCAGTCCATTTATAATAATACTATCTAAAATACGCCAAATCTACTGCTGTTTTGCACTGCACCATTTATGGACTTTGCCTGCTGCCCAAGCCTTATTTAAAACGAATCAGCACTAATTAACAACAGATTACAATTAAAGACATTTTCCAAAAACAATATGGGTTGATAGAGTGCAGCAGATGTGAAAATCTCTTAAAGTAAAATCGCCTCTGATTGAAACTGGTTTCACTCAGGTTCACTTGAACGATAACTGTCTTCCAGGTTTTCATTGTTACAGGATCTTTCTCCTACATGTACATGTACATTGTGTTCAAGCAAATTATAAGAACCCACTGGTTTCCATATTTCCCGAGGTAATTCCCCTATCTTCACCATAAATGCATCAGTGTTTGTTGAAAATTAAAATACGCATGGATGGTTTGAAATGAGCAAAGGACAGAATCTAGGTTTACTACAAATAATGTAATTGTGCATGTCTTGACATTTATAAGAGAGCTCTGACAGCAGAAGCATTACTGGAAATGTGAGGGATGCTGTCACGGTGTGTACTCTGAAGAATTAGGCAGTGGACTCATTACTGACGACTTTGGTTACATTCATTTCGAAGCAGAACGCTGAGGTCCAGTGTTCGAGGAGTTCATACGTAGAGTTAGAAATGATTTTCCACATTAAGCGAGTCCTTCTTAAATAAGAGCAGAGCACATCATTTTGCGTATACAGTGACACTTTTTCAAATTGTGACAAGCTTCCATCTGTAATGGAGTGTGACATTAGCTTGGCTATGGAATTGTCATCGACTTCCTTTCCCAAGCTAGTTTTTGCAGTCCATTAGTTTACAGAATGTGCTCTTCAGTCACATTCAGACTGTTACCAAAGCTTAGATGTTTTAGCATTTAGTATCGTCCATTCTATGAAATACCCACAAACCGGTTATGGAAATCATGTTGCGAAGGTGATGAGAGCGGCCATTCCCGTGTGACTCCTTACTGCAGTTACAATGCGGTTTTGCTGATATTGTAGGGATGTGATTGTTTAACAAAAGGTTATTCAGAGCTGGGGAGGTAGCAGCCTGCTGGTGGTGCAGGGTTGTGATCTGGGCACACTTCTTGATAATGTGTTTGTTCTCCTTGTGGAGTTTGTGGCCAACATTTTATCAATAAGGAGCAGACCTAGTAAAACAAAGGCATAATTATACATAGATTGGGAACATGGAAAAAAAATGCTCTGGATGTTAATGCATGCCATGTCAACAATGAAAATGAAAATACACAACGAGATTTAATGAGGATTTGCACTTGTCGTATATTTAAGAAGGCCTTGGATGGGGTCTCACAATACGTACCATGTGCAGTGTAAGGAGGGTTTCACAAAGAATTTTTATGCAGATTTGAAGTCGCTCAAAATAATACTGATACGAGATAAATTTGCATGTATTTCAAATAAAGGGACATTGATATATTTTTCCCTGGACTGCTGGCAATTAGTTAAAGCTGAGAGCCATGTAACAGCAAGCAGGCGTATGTTGGAGTAATTTAATCAGAGAGCTCACCTCTCAAGGTTGACAAAGGAGACTCCTGCATGGTTGGCTCATGCCACGGTGCCGCTCCGCATGCCAGGGGGTCACCACATATCGTGCCCACGGAGTTCGCTCCAGTGCGTGTATGTGTGCATGGAAATGGTCACTCCTGTGAGTACATTCACATTGTGATTAGCGATAAGCAGCAGTGTGAGTGATTATGGGCACTGGACCAATGATATTTTTAGTTCTTCTGCACTGTCATCTGAGGTGTATAGGTGTTTAATAATCCACAGCTGACAGTGATGAACATGGTTGCTTCTTTTCTGGATAATGTGGGATAGATGGGTTTGTGGGTGTGTTCATCATACTTTTGATATATTTGTTACTCTGGTTCCCAAGAATGGAAGATGGGAGCTTTGAATCACAGTCCCTCATGCATCAATTAGAGATGAAATATGAAGCAAGACTTTGATAAAGACTTGATCGTGGTCTTCATTCCTGGTCGGGAAGTTCATATGATAGTGTAGAGAATGCCAAGAACAATAACTGATTAATCTCTCTTGGGGTTGCAGAGCGGAATTCTGTGGAAGAAATTTGCTAGTCCACAAAGGCTACCAGCAAAGGTTAAACAGGTGCCTGTCCAGATTTTACAGGACTTGGTTCCAAAGTTTGATATTGTTATTAGTGTAAGTGTTTTCAAAATGTCAAATTAGTGTTGGATAATGAAAGAAGCACAAAAGAACACAGGACATTTTAATTTTCTGAAGCTAAAAGGTTCTGTCTGTTTGTGTTTAAAGTGCAGACTAATGTTTCCTTATCTTACAGTGGATTAAAGTCTGCACATTACCTTGGTATCGGTTCAGTCAGATGCCCAGACAGGCTTGACTTTGCAACATCAGCCGCACAGATTTTTTTTTGTCAAACTCTGGCAGTTTGGTGCCCAAAGTTCCTCCTTAAAACTTCAAATCTCACCTCCCAGAGCTTTTTTGTAAATAAAAGTGCAGAATGCATACTAAGATTCACACTGCATAAACGTCGCACGCATTTGTGATTGTGTTACTTGCAAACCTGACTCTGTAACCGGTAGACTAACGGTATAGTCCTAAATTTGAATATATAAGTTTAGTAGTATTTTATCAGTGTATTAGGAAGGCATGCTGTCCAAGATGTCCCCTGTGTTTCATGGGATGAACCAGGATTATAGTGGTATAGGGGATGATCTGTTATGGAGGACCAGTGGATCAAGTACATTTTAAACATGGCTGGTTGGATATTTTAAAATGGGGGGAAATACTGAATGCAAAATAGTGCCCAAGATTTATTGTTAGTTGAGCACAATTCAATGCATTTTAATATTATAGTGATGGACGGTGGAACCAGAGGTTATTTGTTTTATGTGCGGTGAGTTATGAACTATGACTGTTGAATGCTGAAAGTTTATTCCTGCGTTTGCATGTCAGTTTGTGTGGGCTGTACAGTCTGAGTCACAGAGGAAGAGATCCAGAGAGTGAGAGATTCCTTTGATGTCACAGATCGAGACGTTACAACGGCATTATCTTTACAGATGGATTCTTGGGATTAACTACACGACAGATTTTTCTTTCTGCCCAAAAGTTATCAAATCATTAAAATGAAACGTGAAACCTCATCTTTATTTAATTATTTTCTTTGCGGCACCCGTCTGCTACAAACGAAGGATGACTGGATTTCGGGGGTGTCCGGCCATACATTTCATGAAGCCCCCCGCACCGAGTTTGGCAGTTCTTTCCATACTCATACCTCAAACCGCATCCTAGTCCAGCTTCCAAGGTATCAGTCACTGTATTCTTCCTGTTTCAGGGTAACTTAAATAGGTCTCTTGGAATGTGAGCCTGCTTGTCACAGTGGTGTCAGTTACAGGACAAATACAGAATACCTATGAATGAAGGGAGCACTATGTATAGCCTAACTTGTGAAAGACATAACTTGTGCGAAAGACATTCTGATTTAAATGGCGTAGATACATACAGCATCGTGAAAGGCTAATAGTCTACAAGCTCAATGTAACTCCATGCATGGACTGAGCTAATGCCTTTGTAATTAGTTTCCTATGACTGCCTTCATTGCCTGCTATGAAAACTGGTCATTTTTGCTATTTATTTAAAGCAAATATTTGTTCACAAAATTCAGCACATCTCCCCATACAGTCGCAACATTTGATATATCTTTGTTCAGTTTTCGATTAAATATGGGTTTATATGATTTGTAAATCATTGCATTCTGTTTTTACTTACATTTCACACAGCGTCCTAACTTTTTTAGAGACGGGGTTGTAATTTTATCAAGGGCAAGTACTTCAAAAGTAATCTCTTTAATTATGCTCTACAAGCATTTATCCTGTGTGGAATGTGGAAAAAAAACAGGAAGTGTGTCTAAATTGTAACATTCCTCTGTTAAGTCATCTGTAGGAAGACTGTGACCACAGGGTATTTGCAGCGGAGGGCTTTAGCCCACCCCCCCCACTGTGTCCCTGTAATCTCTGTCTCAGTAGTTATTCGCTGAGGGATTTGAGTGTGAAGGTAAACAAGACGGCATGCTTCAGTGAAGCCAGGAGCCACCTGCTCTCTGGCATCAGTGACACTGCCGGCTGGAATAAGCTTACATGCACATCTTTTAATTAGCTGGTGTGTTTTATTTGATTGGCACATTTCTGAAACAGGATTGTTACGTTTTCTTAGCTGTAACACAGGTGTCATATGAATTTTTCACCTGAGGAACTGGGTTTAGTACTTAGACCGAAGGTGCAGCTACAGGACTTGAATTTAGAATCCCCTGGTTCTAAGAAGGTTCCCCTTTACCAGCACTGTGCAGTTGCAGTGATATTTTCCATAATTCATGATTGCATTCGGCTATGGAATTCACACGCAAGACACGCAAGACAATCATACTGCACTGCTAAAGGAGAAGGTCTGGAACCTAAAGACTGAACTAAAATTAATCGCATTTATCGGTGTGTTAGATGGATATACACGGCTGGGATATAAACACAAGATAATTTGAGTTTTGTGAATTGGTTCAGTCACCTGGATGTCATAGTGATTATCTTGCTTAAAATAGTAACTACTATACACACCGCTACAACAAAAGAATAGTATCATGTAATGTGTCATTTTAATTGAGATCTGTTTGATGTATATCCTTTTTGTTGTTTTGCAGTGCTTTTACCAATTCACAATGTGTTCATGTTCCCTTTTCCAGTGTTCTTTTGTTCAAACTTGTGGAAACAACTTCTTTGTATGGTCAATTTAGTTTTATGAAGCACCACTCAGAACGTTGTTACAGCTCATCATATGAGGCCTGAACCTGAATTGCCTGGCAAAAACTATTACCTGTTCTTGCATGACTGCATTGTTGGCAGCTACAAGGCAGTGGTAGTAGTTGTCAAAAGCCCAGGGTAATGATTTACCTACATGCAGATTTCAGATGCTGACATATCTTCACAGAGAGGACCAAACTTCTCATACTTTGTTTGTAAATGGTGCAAACCTGCTTCCTTATTAAGTATGAACCCCTGTCACATCTTGCATAAACAGGAATGCAGAAGGCTTGCCATCTGCCTTCATTTTACCCTGGTCCTTGAAGATAAACTTTCTGCTGTACTGCAAATGTAAGCTTTGCCTTTTACAGAGGACCTAAGAAAAATCATTTTAACCCACCAATGTCAGAACCGATCTATTCATTCATTTCTTTCCATACCTTACAAGGGGGAAAGAAAACTCACCACAGAATCCCATCGCATTACATTTTCAGAATTCATATGAGAATTAAAAAAAAAAAAAAAAAAAAAAAAAAAACTGGAAACTAAGCACTGAATTTTCCAAAATGAGACTGTCGGCATCAACATCACTGACCCAGACTGAGTTTCTCGGTGCAGCTCCAGCCCTTCTTACACCAGCTGTCGTATCCGAAGAGACATTTTGCGTATCAGCCAGTTTACTCTTCATGAAGCTCCTAACATACATACATACATATTATAAACTTACTGTCGAAAGTTCCTAAAATTAAACTTAAAATTAAACTAAACCTCCTAAACAAGAGTACCAATTTGTTGATTTTCTAGGTGAAATTTTAAATACATTTTTTCAGTTTATATTAAATAAAAACAGCTGAGAAACAGTTTTTGACGTGCATGATGCTGTCTTATTGGGTTATGAGATAATATGACGTTACAGTGGCAGTTATGACGTGTGTAATATCTGACAAATCAGTTTTGCCTACGATGGGTTAAATGTAAATGTCCTATCACTGGTTTCTGGCAGGTTGTTGCTGCATCATGGGTATCTAGAGCACAATAAAAATCATCTTCCCCAATTAAATGTGTTCGTTCCTTTGTTGCTGCGCATAATTGTAAACGTGGTAATACCTTGGCTAAACTTTTAGTCGGCTTTCCTGAAAATTCTGTGTAATTCACTGTAAAGGTTGTGTTAATGATGAAGACTAGCTTGACACCTTTGCATATCATCTTGACAGACATGACCTCTATGTCGTCTACATCAGTGTTTCCCAACACAGTCCTCAGGGAACCCCAAACGGTCCACATTTTTGCTCCATCCCAGCTCCCAGCCAATCAGGAACACCGAATACCTGGTACTGGTGTGCTGGGAGCTGAGAGGAAGCAAAAACGTGGACTGTCCGGAGTTCCCCAAGGGCTGGGTTGGGAAACACTGGTCTGCATTATCGTCATATGCACACCATGGTGATGTTCTTTGCTTTTCATATGTCATTGACACGGTATCTGTATGTCCCTCCAGCCTTTTCTTTGGCCTACCACATTGTCTCTGTAGCAACCTGCAGTGCTGACTACCAGTATGCCATTGAGGAGATCTGTCTAGCCAAGTTCAAACTGGACATGGAGGCCCTGGACCGCCATCACTGGTGCAACTGGGACGACACTGTGGAGTAAGTGTGGATACTTGCTATAGCTGCCTACTGCTTATGAATCCTGGGTCTGTGACTGCTATGTACAATACCCTGGTCTTGAACACAGGGTGCCGTTGAGCACATACACTATCAGCAGCTAATTATACAATAAAATGAATGAGGGAGTGAAAATCTATTGGATATCTCTACCCGGGCTTTTTTCTTGAGTAAATAGTTCAGGCACTAGGCAATTCATTTAGGAGGACTCGGCTTGTAGATGTTCTGGTGACGCCAGCAGGAAAGTTAGTGGGAAAGTCACCATTAATTAGGAGCCACAGGATGACGTTCTTCCACTCTAATGTCCATTCGTTGAGATTGCAAGGCAAAACTCTGCGAGCTGACAGGAGGTGTCACACAAAGGTATGCTAGCAGTTTTATCAAGGGTTTTGCACGATTTCCACTTAATTTTCTCTATTTACTTAAACATGCAGAGAAGGTTCATCTGTGTCTGTAAATATCCACTGTGTGTGGCGCGTGATAAATTATCATCCCCATCCAGGAAGTCCCTATGTACATCTTGTTTGCTTTTATGTATCATCTTTTGCAAGAATTCAAATCTGGAATACTATGTTATTATACTACATTTCTGTCCACTTTATGAATTTATGAAATGTGTATTCTTAATATTTTAGCCTTGAGCTTATTTTAAGGCATTTATCACAAGCAGAAGTTGGGGCAAGACTAGACTACCTGTAAACTGAACACATAGACCTCCTTGTCCCAGTGGCAAGACGAAAAGTACAGTCTGTTTTCTGAATTTCGCAGAACGTGCCTTCTGTTTCACAGTGCAAGTGATGGTGTAAGCAGCCATTCAGCTGTTCTCCCTGTAGATGAGCTATTTCTGGATGCCCGAGACGATTTCTAAGAGTTCCCATCAGTCTTCGAACGGCTGTAAATGTGTCATGCGTAATCATGCACACGGATTGTGGGATTCTAACGTCAGTCTGCAATTTGCGGGGTGTTCCAGCCAAATATGACACTACTGTCACGTACGGATAGTTGACTTTACGGCCAACCTTGATCGATGACATTTTCGGTTGTTTTGTTACGTTACTCAGTCGGCTAGTCAGCAGCCTCATCTGCCGCCGCTCACAGTAGCTGACAGCTGTCCGCTTTCGCTCATTCATACTCATACTGCGGCTCTTTCTCATCCCCTGGGACCTCAGTTCCATTTTTTGGCACCGTTTTCTGTTCCCCAGCTGTCAAACGAAGCAAACAATTTCCTTGCGCTGTGAAATCATAGTGATTAATTTTAGGCCTTGCCGACGCTCCCAAAAGAGCAGAGCTTACAAAGCAAAATCGCATTGTGCTTTTAATCCTGCACTCTCTAACTAGCAAAGGTAGAGCATAGATCTCTGAGGGATGTAGAACATCACAGACAGGATCGTTACTTGCACTAGAACATCCAAAGTGGTCAAACGATAAAAGCTCACAGTAAATTCCCTTCTCTGTCCACCCTTGACGACACCCCCTGAATAATCCCGAAGCTCAGTACTGCTGCATCTCGCTCTCGCCAGGCTTCATGCAACTGAAGTTCCACTCCCCAAGGCGAGAAGACACCATGACTTTCAGAGAAGGTTTCTCACTTAAGCGACCATATTTATATTTGCTTTAACCGGAGACCTGAGTTTCCTAGTCTTGGTGGTTTTGCTCTGTACGCTCATGTATGTTCTGAGAAAAGCTTAGGAAAGTAAACTCCAGTATTAATGAAATTGCATCAACTGAACTCTGCAACATAATTCTGTCTGTTGCATTCATTCGATTAAATTGAACTGAATGCATTTTAGGTCTCACTATATATCATTTTTATTCATTGTATTAGTGGACGAATTCCAGTAACAGAAGAAATAAATAGCCTTAATTGTATATTTTTGGTTTCTTCAAATGGTTGCTTTGTGTTTATTACTTCAGTTAATGAATAATTGCTTAATTCTAACAGCATACACAACTGTGAGACCTTTTGCTGCACTGGGTCATTTATTAAACATTACAGCTAGTATAGATCAGACCTTTAGTGACTTTTTTGCTTACTAAGACTTGTAGGTCTGTTCCTTTTTCCTTTGTTTGTGCTGAAACCGATCGAAGCTCATTAGGAGCTTAACTGGAACAAACTCAAACACTTGCAATGGGCCATCAGACCAGAACTCCAAAACCCTGGAACAGATGCCTGAGAGGAACACTCACTTCTGGAAACTGATAAACTCCGTGCTGCGTGTTTGGAGTGCTGAGAATGGTGTTTGGCTCTGTTATTTTTAAGTGCTTTGGAGCCGCTACTGCTCCCTGGAGCAAAAACTCATCCAGCTGCCCAGTCTTCCATGATGGAGTTAACGCACTCTACCTAGGCAGTCATTTCGCAGCTCCGAACGCGGATCCTGTGACAAGTGCCTGTGCTCGGACGGCACGCACCCAGCCGTGAAAGCACTTGTTAAAATATTCATGCCCCAATCCTAAGCCTTATTCCATGAGGTCATTCTGATGCTTTTCAATAATGCATGGTCTTGAAGAAGGACAGTAATCCCGCAGGCCAAGCTGTCCTGACACAGAAGCCCTCGCTGCAGGGTGGTGTGGACCCGGGCTATCCTTCTTCTTGACAGTTCCAGACCCCTTCTCCACGTCTCACTCCAGGGCTGGGCCAGGAAGCTTTGATTAACGAGTAACAGGCTTGTGCTAAATCATTGCACTAATTAGGTTCACAGCACACGTGGAGATCGGAATTTGCAGGTCCTAAGTAGACTGAGGGTGCCATTTCAGCCCAACTTGGTGCTGCCCCTGTCTTTATTTCATTTGTGGGAATGTCGGCAGTCAGATCTATAATACGTGAAACAAAACTTTGGTCGTCAAATCATAAAATAACAGGAAACCCATTTATTAACCAGTGAAGATGCCTGGAATTTCACTGAAGAGACAGCCATTGTGCCGCCCTATATGCATTACGCACAAATCAGGACTTGGGTAATTTGATAATGGCAGGATCAGTCATCCATGGTGAAAAATAGTTGTCAACTATATCCACTAGGTACCATTACCTTGGAAAACCATAAGCAGCTCTTCCACAGTGGAAAGACATTTGCCCACTAGGTCACAGTTATTTTCTGGTATTAATGACTTGACGACCAGGACCAGTAGCAGACTATGGGTGCAACAAGTCAGAAATGAAAGGTAGATGTCTTATTAAGGCTTGGATGGATTGCGTTCAATCCCTGTTAGACATACTAGTGTCCTCAGAACAGATCTCAGGACATCATTCATTAACCTCAACAATAGCCATACATTTCCCAGACAGGGGGTGTTTGTGGGAAATAAATATATATATTCATTCACTGTGTTGGAAAAAGCCTTATTGCTTATTAGATTTATCAAACCTAGTCTATGGTAACTGCAGATCATCAAGTATACAGCTACAGGGAAAGCAGTCTAACTGGCAGATATATTTAGTGGTGATGGTTTAGTCCATTTATAAAAACCTGCTTTGCAGACAAGGCTTTGATGTGAACTATAGAATAAGACCAGCTTAAAGTAAAGCAGGTTGAAACATTAACAGTTTGGGTGCACATTGTGAATGAGAATCTTTGATGCAAGGATGATCTACGCGTAATGGTTCAGTTGTAGATAAAGCGAGTTAATAAGGTCAAAGTGTAACTTTTCTGAGGACCGTCACTTGGTAATCTATCCATCCCATCATGAAGTCATATAGTGCATGTCGTCAACTAAGCAAAGCACTTTAAAAGGTAGCGTTTTAAATGGTGCAGGTATTACGAAAGCATTATTTTTTAGTAGTATTTTGAAACCATGCTTATTTGGCGTAAAGCAGTGGACGTTGGTTTTTCCAGGTAGCTGGGATCGCGGCTGTTTTGGTGATGCATTGGTGTGCGTCTGTGGTCCTCATGGTACCCTCGATCTTTACATTTTTCTCCCAGCCAGTCACCACACTAGCAAAATTTTTTGACTCTCATTTTTGGTTCTATTCAGTTAATCCACTGTTGTTAAGCTCCTTTGCCAACCACTGTCTTGGAATGCAGTATCTTTGCAGTGAGCCTGACCCTGTGGTCTCCCAGGGCAATTTCAGCATGGTGGGATGTCTTTAAATGTCAAAGTCCTTTTTCTTGTGTGACGTAAACTCGAGTGAATATGTCTTGCACCATTTGTCCACAACACATTGCCCTAAAAACAACTTGATAATGGTAGAAACTACAGTTGTACTTGTCTCACCAGAGAACCAGATTTTAACGTGTTACTGAAACATCTTCCTATCCAGAATGTCTTATCAGGAACGAGCGGCCAATCACAGCAGTCACACTCCAGTCCGCTCATTTTACTGAGCTGATCCAGACTTTTCTAGAAACATTTTCTGCACACCATAAAAACCTACACCTGATTCTTCGTCGTAGGCTATTTTCCTTCTTAGAAGTACTTTCGCATCACGCCTTAAAAGAAAGATGGTTGAGAATAGGTTCCTTAAAAAATCTCACAAAGGCATAATTTTTTTAATGGTTTGGCAGAGTAATTCATAAGTGTCAGAGAAGCATCAGTTTTTCTATAATCTTGTCTTCTCTAATTATATTTCTGTCGGTGGCTGGTGACATTCGGAAGATGTAGCCTTTATCACTGAAAGCCAAGAACGGTCACATCCTTTTCACTGACTCTTGTCTCCCCTGGAACTTGTGCCGGACTCAAGGTGCCACCATCTAATTATGTGAGAACTGCTGTGAAGATACCTAACTGTGAATGCGGTCACATGACTTCATAGGCATTATTTTATTTTATTATTATTTTAACTTATTACTTAAACACCCTCTCCTTTTGGCTTGTTAAAATGTGAGCTGAAGGCCCTCCATGGCATCTCCTTCGTAGTGTGTTCAGGTGTTACAGTGTTACTGTGCAAACCCCTAACGTTCAGGGGCAGGACTGCACTGTCACTGACCATTTGCACAGCTCCTGGGATTGGGAGTCAGTACAATTACCCTGTTTCCCGGGTGGGGGGGTGACCATCAGCAAAAACTTGTAATGCGGCATCATTAACCCTATTCTGACATAACCCAGGGGTCTCTCGTGTGACATAATTACTCTCAGGTGTGAAAAGCAAGTCACACAACAATTTATAGCCTTTAAGTCATTTAATGGACGTGGTTTGAAAGGGGAGCAGTGAGGTGTGCGGAGGCATGGATGGGGATCTTGTTGTTTGAGGGTTGATGACTATTCCACCCCCCCCCACCCCCCCAGCTGCCTATCTGGTTATTTTTAGCCGTGTCAAGCCCTGCTGTAATTCAGCCAGTAGAAATATGCTAAATGTGTTGGATAGCTTGTTTCAGGCAGACATATTGGGAGCAGAGTGATACACCAGCATTGTCTCTGTCATCCGTGCAATAAACTGTTTGCATGTCGCACCTCATGAAGTGCAGTAGCGCTTTACAGTAAAAGGACGCAATAAAAAAACATCACCTATGCTTATATGACGTGCATTTCAATTGGCTGCCGTTGTATGTGTTACGTGTTTCTTCACTCGAGGACAAAGCTTGTGCGAACGCTAGGCCGTAGCGTTTAGGCTCAATTTGCTCTTATTTTTTTCCAATTTATGGATGATTACACACATTGTTGGCACGTTTAAGCTCACTTTATGGGATTCCTGTAGCACCAGTAGCAAAGGAAGCGTATCACCAGACCTTCTCTGCATTAGTCATTGCATTGTCACCTAAAATGACTTGGAAGACGGGGTGTTCCTGGCCATATTTCAGAACATTCCATAAACCTAGACTTTTTCTCACATGAATGAAAATCAGAATGGATGAGGAGTCGTCTCGGGCTGACATATCTGGCCGTACAGCTCGATGTTAATTTGTAGCTACTCCCGCATGTGAGCGAAATCCCAAACCCGAGTAATGCAGATGCATGTGCTCGCCATTGTGCGGCTGCCGGCCTCTCGGGGTACAAGAGGATTATTAGGATCAACGGTTCAGTTTATCTGGACACGATCCAGCCAGGATGCCCCCCCAGATAGCTGGCAAGTGATAGACGTGGTGGAAAACAAAGGTGAAGGCTATGGACACCCGCCCTCCCCCAATTAGAAATCGTTTTTTGAGCAGCATGGATTGGGCCCATGGGTGTCGGCCCGTCTATGTGAATCCCCCCCCCCCCTTTACAGGCCTTTCACCATTTGCAGCCCTCTGGTTCATCCATCATCCTGACCTTCCCCGCCCCCCCCCCCCCCCCCCCCCCCCCCACCACCACACACAACCCAATTGTTTCTCCTTCTTTTTCTGTCGCGGGTGGTGGATGGGTGGGGGGGG
>JAODKE010000037.1:18926922-18944810 GCA_026779605.1 Mormyrus hasselquistii | reverse complement strand
GTTCTTGGGTGGGGGGGAGGGGGGGGGGTTATGCCTGTGTACACCCACACAACGAGACTGTGAGGCTAATATATGAATGCAATAAGACTCCACAGGGTGAAGATGCACAGCAGTTTAATCTCGATGATGGATGGGATCTGTAACTATATTCATTAACTAACTTCTAAGTTGAATTGGTTCTAGTTAGCTACTATGCCAAATTTAATAGTTTGACCTACTTAGATACAGAATAATGACTGATGCTCTTCATACGGAATTCAGATAACTCGATACCAAGAGTAATGAGGTATAGCTCATCCAGTTCTTTCCAATGCCCCTTTCCGTCTAGATTCCCAGAAATCACGCATTATGACTGGCCTGAGGACGCACAGAGACTTTCGTCGCACGAGTCGGTTCACACAGAGTCTTTAAAAACACAACTCGCATGAGAAATACAGCAAGACATCATAAAACACAGAGCTGATCTCAACCTGTGAATTCATCAGCGTAATATGAAGTGTAAAAATGCAAGATACGGCAGAGAGAGCGACGTGACGGAGCAGATCAAGCGCGCCCAGAAGCCAGAAGCAAGTTATAGATACGTCCTTCACCGGCGGGCAGGTCCCAGCTATGGGCTCAGCGGCCAGCGATCCTCACGACGGACGGCCATCGCCTCCCACAAGCGCATGGCGACCGGGGGGGCACGCCGAACTGCAGCATGAGGTACTCCTCCCAGGATTCCTCCCGCGGCATAAGAGGTAGGCTCCCAGGTAGCGCCCCCCGCAGGGCATGCGAAGCCCCGACAGCACACCGCCCTTCTCGCCGCCGGGTCGTATCGATGAAGGAAGGCAGACCACTGCTTGGTATTATACTCCATCTTTAATATACTTAAAAAAAAAAAATTAACACAATTCTGAGGGGAAAAAAAAAAAAAAAAAAACTGAGAAAGGACTGGAGGATTTAAATAAAGATAGGGGGCCTCGCCCGTCCTTCGGGGTTTAGAAAGGCAAAGTGAACTGTGTTGGGAGGGGGGGGGTGACTGAAGCACGGACGCTGCACCTTTAAACAACAGCTCATGGAGCCCGGCAGGCTGAGGACATGGCTGCCCAAGAGGTCAAAGGGCGAAGCGTGAATAGCATGCAGTGGCTCAGTGACACTCATGTTACATGCACACACACGCACACACATCATAACATACATACACACATTCATGTGCGTGCGCACACACACACACAACATACACACACACACACACATGTGCGCGCACACACACACACACACACACACACACACACACACACACACACACACACAAGGGCCGGCTCCGTGCCCCTTGCCGCGGTGTCCACTCTGGAGTGCTCTCTTCCTCAGGTGCTGCACTTTTTACGTTTGTAGTTATTTTTTTATTTTTTTCTGTTCCTTTATGGGTGGGTCTGGGTCTTCAGGAGGCGTGCAGCACTGGGCAGTGAGAGGTGTCCACCTCGCAATGGCACAGCTGATGCAGTCATCTGGCGTAGTTCTTCATGAAATCCTGAACTTTTCTGCGGAAATCCTCCTGGATCAACACAGAGGGGCGTAAAAAGGGTTTTAGTGCGTCACGCATGCGAGCTCAGCGCTTGGTACTCCACACACACTGCACAGCTCTGGGCAAGACGATTAAGTTACTGCATCGCTTGCGGTAAAACGGTCCTTTGAAATACTAATTAGAACTACGCTAATTAACTTCACTACTTCACTTGCATATGAGATGGCAAACCCATTCCCAGGAAAGAGAAGGCGAGGTGAACTCTCCCTCAAACGCAATCACCCGAAGGCTCGTGTCTGCAGCACATACATGCAAGGCCTGCGCAGATTCTCCGGGTCCCTCCACGCGACGCCAAACCCCAAATGGTGCTACGGCCCGCTACCCGGCCCTGTGGCTGCGGACTAGGGCAGAACAGACCACTGCCATCATCGAAATGCTCGGACAGTGTGTGCATCGCTTACTGAGAATTCCAGGTGCACCCGTCCTGTGACTCGCACAGATTCACACCCTCTGCTCCCTCACCAGAGTGTACGAGCGGTTCAGGATCGAGGACGCGCTGGCGTTTACACCGAGGCTTGGCCAGTGAGCCACAGACCCACAGAAACGAAAACAGAACGAAAACACAAAGCTGGGGCCACAGGGAGGAAGGACAAAGGAACGGGCGGACTGCGATACGAGAGCGATGTGGCTGAGGTTAGTTGGGGGGCCTCGGAGACACTCGGGGTGTTGAAGCAGGAACCGAGCAGCCTGTCGGGACGGCCTGCTTACATAAGCGTGAGAGAGCAACCGGGTTATCATTTTTAACAGCAGCACCTCTAAATAGAAATGGGGGGGGGGTCCATGCTTGATGATCAAACAGAGTCACAACCTCCACGGGATCTAGAAATAACCACACACTCACCCTCAGCCCCCCTCACCCCCTGCACAAGGCCTTGGAAAACCCCATTAAAGTTGAGCGTGACTCATCCACTCGCTTCATTAACGAATGGATGTCCCCGACGCCTCGGGGAGAGCGAGGCGCGGGCCGGATGAGTGGGTGTAGAAGGCAGGCAGGGGGTCACAGATCCCAGAGACTGGCACGGGCTCCCCCGGCTACCCCTGACCTTTCTGGGTGGCTATGTTTAAAGCCCGTCTCACGTTGCACCTCACACACACTGGTTCGTTTTTACTTTGCCATGCAGCAGATGTTCGTTTTGATCTAATCCTCCGCAAAACAGATATAATAGTTCGCCGATTGTTATTTTCAGTGCATTGGGCATTGCCGCTGCTTTCGTACGAGGGCCACTGCAACATCCTTCCTGTCTGAGGTACCTTAAAATGACAAACAAACCCTAATACTCCCTTGAGCTCAGACCGAGCAGCGGTGCGTAAACGCCGACAGCGACCCGGAGAGTGGAAGGAGACGCCTGAGTGACGTTACAGAATCTCCAGGCAGCTCTCCTGGTTTCTGGAGAGGGACAGACACACTGGCGAACAGACAGGCTCTGCCTCTCCTCTGGAGAAGGGGGGGGGGGGTGGTTAATTAACGGACTGAATCCCAGAGTCTCCCAGACAGAGCTAAATGAGCCTGGGAGCGGCTCTGAATGGAAAGCTATTAAAAACACCAGAGTCAAGGCTGTACGTGGGATGAGAAAAGCAATTTAGGAGATCATTAGACCCTCGGATTATCTGTACGTAGCCTAAAGAGAATTCCACCCAAACAGCAAATAAATATTAACCAGGGAGGGCAGATTAGCTAGATCACCTTGAGGGTAATAAGGACACATCAATAAGCTGGAGAAACAGCTTAATGAGTAGCGACAGGTATTGCATTTGTGCACTTAACAGGAACACCTGTAGTCATCGGTATAGCCAAGCAGATATTTTAATTAGCCACTTTAGGAGAAAATGACAGTGGTCTGAGATTTCATTATTAGCGTTTCCCCATCCGGTCCTTGGGGTTCCACAGCCAGTCCACATTTTTGCTCCCTCCGGGAGTTGGAAGGTGTGGACTTTCTGTGGGTCCCAGAGGAGCGGACTGGGAAACACTGTCATTATTATGACAGAAATGTGCAGAGAAGACCAGGCTAGGCAGAGCTACAGGCACACCTGCAGGGTTTATGAGGTGATGCTGGGGCTGAGGCTATACCTCCCTATATACTGCTGATGTGGCAAGGATGTTCTGGAGAGAGGCCCAGAAGCAGAGCCACCACAAGCTCTCGATTTAAACGCTTCCACAGGATTACCATCTGTTTCCTTACATGCTGTCCAAGAGGTTTAGGGGGATTCTGAGAAGTGGCTTACTGGAAAAGCTGAGAGCGGTAACAGGGGTCAGGTGGCGGCTGACAGGTGTGGCGGCCTGATCTTTGGACAAAGTCGATCGCTGAATGTCACCATGCTGCTGTGTTCGGTGAACTTTGTGACATTCCTGTGACTTGCTCCCCCTCACGTCCATCTCCTGCCCCTCTACCTCTGGGGCGGCATATGGACAGGGAATGTGAACCACCTGTTAGGAGACACCCGCGTCTATCAGCACTGAGACTTACACACTGGGGATGAATAGCCGTGAAACACAGACGCACCTTTTTTTTAATGGCCTCATATGGGCCTCCGTGACAGCGACAGCCACCGGCCCCACTTAATTGCTCTAAACTCCCAGGCAACACCTGGACTGCGACCTTCGAGGGACTCGGTCTCCACGGCGATGAAAACCGGACGGCTTTGCTTCACACGGCCCCAGACTTGCTTTTCGAGTGATTTCAATAAACCAATTCACAGGAGAGCTTTATAGAGCTTTCCATCAGAAAGGGGGGCATCAAACAGGGGTGCTCATGATGCCCCACTTGGCTTCAATCCAGGTTTCATTTTGAGTGAAATAGAATCAATATATTTGATATACAATAAAGAGAGCCACACCCCCACCCTCCCAGCCAATGGTCTCTGGCAGAACAAATGTTACATTATGGTTTAATATGGCGTGCCACTCTACCTTGTTAACGTGCACTGACAGAGCAAAGGCATAAAGTTCTCAGGGTTTTTTCCAGTGTCTCATTAACATTATAAGCCACATTCTTTTAAGTAGTTTTAAATGTTTTCACCAACATTACTTCTGTGATTAAGAAACCCACTGCTGATGTTCACACAATTTCTGGGGGCGAACCAAGCTCATCAGGGAATGCCCAGCCAAGGCGTGAAAACCACAGGCTGTGATCAGAATGTACACACACCCACCCACCGACTCACTCACCCACTCTACGGTGTTCACTACATAGAACACTCAGTAGGGGATAAGGGCAAACGGCGGTTGATACATTTCACACACTAGGGGGATGTTACGCTGCTGCGTAATTATGTGTTAGATATCTATAATCATCTCTGTCTCATAAACAAACTCCAGAAAATGGACACAGGCAGGGATGCCCAGACCTCACTAACCACCTCCTCCACCTCCTCCAGGGGAGTACCAAGGTGTTCCCAGGACAACAGATAGATATAATCTCTCCAGTGTGTCCTGGGTCTGACCCGGGGTCTCCTCCAGGTTGGACATGCCCCAAACACCTTCCCCAGGGGGCATCTTAGATTTGCCCGAACCACCTCAACTGGTTCCTTTTGATGCGGAGGAGTGGCAGCTGTACTTTGAGCACCTCCTGAATGTCCAAGATCCTCACCATCTCTAAGGCTGAGCCCAGACATCCATGTGGAGGAAAACTCATTTCTGCCTCCTTTATCCACAATCTCATTCTTTCGGTCACTACCCAAACTTCATAGGTGAGGGTAGGAATGTAGATCGACTGGTAAATCGAAAACTTTGCCTTCCGGCTCAATTCCCTCTTCACCACAACAGAACAATGCAGCGTCTGCATTTCTGCTGGTGCTGCACAGATCCATCTGTCGATCTCCTGTTCTTCCTCCCTCACTCATGAACAAGACCCTGAGGCACTTAAATTCCTCTGCTTGAGGAAGTAACTCATCCCCCACCGGTAGAGGGCAATCCCCCCTGCAAAAATGAAGACAGTATCCTAAGGCCACCAAACCGGTCCACCACTGCTCCTTGGCTTCCTAGAGATTCTCCCCATAAAAGTCATGAACACAATCTTTGACAAAGGGCAGCCCTGGCGGAATCCAACACCCACCAGGAAAGAGTCTGACATACTTCTGGCAATGCGAACCAAACTCTTGCTCCGTTTGTACAGGGACCTGGTGGTCCGCAACAACAGACCCTTTACTCCATGCTCCTGAAGCACAGTCATATGCCTTTTCCAAATTCACAAAACTCAAGTAGACTGGTTGGACAAACTCCCATGAACCCTCCAGTATCCTTGTCAGGGTGGAGAGATGGTCCAGTGTTCCGCGACAGGACGGAATCCGCATTGTTCCTCCTGGATCAGAGGTTTGGCCAACGGATGGACCTTCCATTCCAGTACCCCGGCAGAGACCTTTTTATATAATATACAAACCATCTAAATTATGCCACTGTATGTACAAAGTGACTGCAGTATGCACTGGGACTCATTAAAAATGCAAAATTAATGGCACTTAAAAGTTTTCAAGTTACTGCAAGACACACGAGAATCCACTTCCACAAAAACAGCTAATATGTGAGTAAGGCTGGTTGGCAAGACAAAAATCCATGGCAAAGCCAAGCTAAGACTTTTAATATTAAAGATGTAGTATGCACTTACACAAACAAATATTATGTATTAATAATCTTTATATATTATACAACTTTATGTGATCCATAACATTTTCAGGACTGTTTTTGGCTTGTCTGTCATCTTTGAGTTTCTGAAATCTTTTGGCAAACTCCAAAATATTCCCGTTTAACCCTTTCATGGTCAACTCACAAATAAGTAAAACCGCTAATGTCAAATGCATGAATGTAAAGTGGTAATTGTATAGTGGACTATATAGTGCCTGACTAAACATTTCCCACACAGCTACAAGTACCAATGGGAGCAGCGAAGCCAAACCCGCAGGCCAGGTGGGTCTTCACAGATTCTTTCAACTGCAGGTGAACATGTCCCTGACAGAGGTGGTGAGAGGCCTTTTAAGTGATTGCACAATCCACACAGTCGATTTTGGTTCACATTAAAAAGCAAAAGGTTGTAAGCTCCAACGTCAGTTGTGCCGACATGGAGAACATGCTGGTGCATGGCTCCCACGAGCCCTGTAACCAGGCAGAAAAACATTTATCTATACATCACACCCCGAATGGTCCCAGGAGCTCTGACACTGGAAGTAACTAAGCCTGCTGACTGCTGCCTCCTATAGACCAGTCAGGGAAGTACAGGATGAACCATTATTTTATCTATTAACAGCAGGCAATACACAGAATCGTCAATCTTAACGCTAAATGCAATTAAAATAGCGAGTCTTTGTGCCTCAGACATGAAAGCGGTCACAGTCAACAACGGCATCCAGTGGGGGCAGGACATAGTGCAGCTTCACCACCACTATGCTAGCAAGCACTAAACTGAAGGATTAGCCTTAGGGTTAGCATTAGTTTAAATATCCTCAAACCAGACACTTAAAACCATGCTGGCCCAAAGTCCCAAGTGCATAATGAACAGACATACAAGACAGTTTGTATGTTTATTTGTAAAATATTAAGGAGCTGTTCAAGCAGTTAAAAGCTTTTCATTTCTGTCATTCATTCGTCTGGACCTTCAAAGCATGTCTGGTATGTGCAATTGGTACCAGCATGGGAACAGCAGCCCCTAAAACTGTTGGTGGTGCCTAGATTAATAAAATCGACGTTTCCCAAACTGACAAACACTGCTGTTTTACAGTCAGGCGTATCCAAATAATGTGATAATGACCGCAGTGCGATTTCAGCAAACATGGTGATTGATTAAGAAAACGAGTTAATTTAACACTAGTTTCAGATCAAAGGCACATGGAATATGATGACGCTGGGTGATATCATCGCCGGTGCAGGAACGGGATTCAGAGCACAGAGCCACTCATTGCTCTTGCACAAACACATATGGAAGCCATCTGTCTGCCGTGTTCCATGAGTTGAAGCTCATGTAAACGTGCCCGGATTCCTCTCACACCATCGGCATCCGCGCTCTGGTGCACTTCCGCTAATCCATAACCGGTAACCGTTTCGGGGAGCTGGGGATGGACACAGGACTACAGGAGCTCCGAGAGAGGGGTCCCTCTACAAGTAGCCGAATGCAATATGACCTTGCCCCTGTGCAATCAAGCGAACCACAGCTGCAATAAACCAAAATGTTATGACCAGTTAGAGCAGCACACTGCCCCATCAAACACTCTACAAATCAGCCTTGACCTGAAGGGAGCCGGGCATCAGGAATCCACCAGAACTTTCCGTCAAAGGCGTCTAAGTGAGGCTGAGGAGCAATTTCTCCATGACGTCTTTAGTGAGTGCAGAGGCAGATGTCCGAGTTTAATGGGACAGATGTAATGGCCTGGTGATTAACGTGCTCAATGCACGTATAGGTAAAATCTGAGAGCCAACAGACGGCAGTTACAGAGGGATAGGCAGGGGGAAATAACGTGCCTATTCCCTGCCTTTTATTCCTCACTGTCGTGGAATCTTATTTTATCATGCATATTTTAGGTCACTCAAGCAAACTGTGTAATTTTATCATTGTACCACAAGTGCTTGCACGCTTTGTCTTGCCGGCATTAAAGTTAATAAGAATTTCCTCGTTACACTGAGGCTGACATGTTCAAGAAAGGAGAGCTGTTACTCTAATTAAGCTTCAAAGTCATTGCGATGACTAACCACCGCGAGGCGGGATGTACAAAGCAGGTGGAGCGAAGGACACAGGAATTAAAGGCCCAACTGGAATAACAGCGGCTGCATGGAAGCGGATGTGTTCCTGCAGCTTCTAGGTGACCTTCCATGAATGGTCCGAAGGGTAGGATAACGCCACTGAACCGCTTCTCCCGATGAGCCAAAGCTGCCCACGTGATGCCTGCTACAGTAAACAGCAATCCATGGGATGTCAACTCAACACGTGCGACGAGACGAAGCAAAACCACAAGCACGTAAGGGAAAAACAAACCGTCTGCACGGTCAAGCCAAGCAGCCCATCGGGATCACTTACGGGCCACTGTGACGTGTGGGTCGGCAGAATGACTGACAGCCGAGATCCCCTTTGCATGATAACCTGCAGCTATAGATCTGCCCTCTTCAACACAACAAGGAGCGAGAGAAGGTTGAAAGACCTCCTCCAAGCCTTTGCTACAGGCAAAAAGCTGACCCAGCCATCAGGAGTAGGAGAAGAGAGTTGGGTTAGACTTTAATTCTCCACTGGAGTTGTTCATGCCAGCCAGCCTTTGATTCTCAATGATTTTTCTATTCTACAAATTCAGAGTTCCACACCCAGGTCCTGGCAGCAACTCAAGTTCCCACGGATTCAGCAAAAATATCAATCAAGACCTTGCAGCGAATTATTCTTAAAATGATAACAAAAAGGCAGAAAAATACAAGGCCATGCGGCGGCTGTCCCTGCGAAATCTAGAACCACTTCTGCCCAGTGGCCTGTGGGGCGTCACATCAGAGTGGCAGGTAGTGGAGCATGACCCTAACCCATCCTAATGTACAGTGTGCTTTCAGAGACCCCCCAAGCACGGCAAAATGTGTTGCCGCAATCCTGTTTGATTGGAGCATATTGCTCTGACTCATACTGGGCCCTGGAGGGGGGGAGACTGAAGCGGAGATGGAAACGACAGCTGCCCATGCAGACAGACTGAGGGAGGAAGAACAATAGGACACGACCGGATATAAGATCCATGAGAAGGTCAGCACGGGCAATGTTTGAGCATGAAATCGAGAGCGTTATGCTGGGATCGGCCTGGTTACATAGGGCCCTCAGGTTTATGTTTTGCTGATGAAAGGAAAAAATTTCCACACGACTAATGTTTCAGTATGTGCTGGAAACATCCGCCTGCACGTCCGGGTTCAGGTTCTCGACCCTGAGAATGATGAAGGCTTGATCTGTCACAGCGCTCATTCTGAGAAGAGGCCAACTTAATTAGAAGCAGTGAAAATACCACAGAGTAAAATCACATAAGGCCCCCATGACAACCTATTCAGGCCTACAAAAGGCAGGAAATCCAGCACCTCAAAGACTGACATTTTGTTACTGTTTACAGGCTCACAGAAGATGCCATTGGAAGAGACATGTAATCTTCAGCTTCCTGACTTTACGCAGCTTCAATCTCCATACGCAATGTTAGAAGAGCATTTTCATATTCGTGGTAAAAGTAGGTGTTGAGAAGTTCAGCCTCATAATCCCCAGACCACACATGTCCGTACGCTGAAAGCATCCGGAGGCGGCTCCAGACCTAAAAGGCTGAGAAGATCCTGAGGTTATTAAAATCCACCCAGTGATTTAAATGTGTCGGTACTGAAGGCTTTGATGACCTGGGTTCTCGGTGCCTGTCAGAGGGGAAAGCTTAATGTGACCGGCGGAGCGTGGCGGAGGCTCGTGGAAGCTGGAGCCGACCACGACCACGGAGGGCTGCTTCTGCCCGTCATATCGAGTCTAACCAAGATGATATAGCTGGGAATTTTCCGTACTATCGTCGATCCGGTAAGAAAAGACTGCCGATCTGAGCTCAGCAAACAGCCCAACCAGACTTGCGAAGCAGCTCACACTGATGAGAGGAAACATCACATTGTGGGAAAGGCTGATTTCAGAGGACGCGAGACACGCTTCAGACACCCGAGCTCTGCGATGACTGCTAATAAATCTGGACAGTCGTAGTAACACAATTAGACTTAGGACATAGGAAAGAGTAAAAATAGAGCCCAAACTCCACCCCACCGCAGCTCCCGTTTGACCCCGTTTTTCTCCCTGCGCTGACAGACCGAAGGCGGCCGACCGCTGTCACGCGCCGCAGGGTCACAGGATGTGTCACGGGACAGCAGGTGCTGACTGAGAACCAGCATGGCTGTCAGGAACGAGGGACACGGATAACACTTGGAAGCCCCCTTCCCCCAACGTGCGTTACCTTATCGCGCAGGTGGTGCTCTGCCGCATCAATGTTCAGCGGGTCGTCGAAATTCAGCAGGTCCTGCGGGATTGCAATGGGGGGGTTAGGAGGGTCAGGAATAACAGGGCTAATACCCACCCCACCCCCCCTACCCGTCTGAGCATGTCAATCTCACACAGCAGCCAGGTGGCCGCAGGCCACCAGCATGTTTGCCTCTTACAGCTCCTGCTGTCTTTAACATTAACATGTAGAGGTGACTCCATAACGTCGTAGTTAAATCCCAGGTTGGGCATGTTCGATATAAAAGGGAAGCCTTCAGGGACTCTGTGCAGCGTGAATAAAACACACTGGGGAGGAGCTGGACTGAGTGCTTCGTCCATATGCCGTGTAGTTGGCATGCCCAGGAACATATGTTTCCTGAGTCTGTCAGCCTCTCCAGTGAAAACGAAGCAAGCATCTATACAGCAGGGTAAGTGTTACTTACAGTAAATAAGGAATTCAATCCCCAGACCACGTCCTGCAAGAAACCAGAAACAAATAATGACTCAGACACATTAAGTGACTGGTTCTATATTTTTTTTCTTTGATGATCAGAAGATGTTCATACATGCTAGAGTCACTGCAGGATTTTTCTGCTTGTTTTTAACCAAAGTAATGTGGCAATGTCAGTAATTTCTTCCTGTACTCACACAGACTCTGCAAAATGTCTGGCAACTTTCCATATGGAAAGAAAAAAAAAAGTGTGTCAAATTTGCGTTAATGTTCTTGCACGACTATCTTTAAACAAAACGTGAACTTTGAAATGTGCAGAATATATTGAGGGACAAAACAACAAAACTATGAGTTTCAAGTCCTATCTTACCCAAAATTATGGTTAAAACTGATACAGATGATCCAGCGTTCCAGCATAGAGCAAAGGATGCCCTTGACTGTCTGGTCAAGGCTAGAGCAGTACAACAGCATTAAAATAGCAACAGCGAGCTACCTGGTCACGTAACACCAGAACCCGCATGCAATAAACCACGATTAAACCTCAATAAAGAGCATCTCACCCCAAGGAAACCTTCAGGGAAGAAGCAACAGCAAAATGCATACAATGTTTAAAATCGAATCAAAACAATTACAGAGGTAGCTAAACCTCTTTATAAAATATGAATGCACAGCCAGGGGTTAAACACACTTAACACAAATAATCTAATAAGAATATTAATGTTCACTTTGCTCGTGGTTCTTTCCTAAATTGGGGTTACCGGGTTTTGTAATCTACAGCACGCGAACATCAGATGTACGGCACTGAACCCTGAACTTAACCACGACTGCTTGGCTGTATAAATAGACTAAAGCTGCTTTGCAAAAGACAAAAGGGAAAAAAAAATAGCTTAAGCACTAGGAGACGATTTAAACAAGAACACAACAAGCCCAGGTGAACGATTTAATCCGAGAAGCAATAAATCCTGGTACATTTATCAGCAATACAGGAATATGAAAATATATATATATATATATATATATATATATATATATATATATATAAATTCCTTGTATATTTTGAGGCATAATCAAGTACCTCAGCAAAAGCTTAAAACGCTTCACTGGAAAGGAGAGAAAAGGCATGACGCACTTTTCTCATCGTTTGTAAAAACATGTCTGCATTCCCTACATTATTCCAAAATACTGAGGGAAAAGCAAGCAGGGGTTTCAGTAAGTGTACAGAGGGAAGGAGCCTGCAGTAGACTACCCTGCTGTGAACTTCAGCATGCTGCTAAACAGCAGCTACATTCCCGTAAACAGATGATGACATTTCATGAACTAGCCAATAACTTCGAAACAGTGAGACATAGCTGGTTTCTGCATCCGTAGTTCCAATAGCTCACAGCATTTCATAACAACAGAAACCAGGTTAAACCTTAAGGAAAACCCTATTAAGCCTGATACCAGATTAATACTGAGCTAAACTTAAATCAACCATTTGCTGACATTCATGCACTGACAGGGTCCTGTCACTGGCATTTTAAGCTCAGTTAATTAAAAGGTTACACATCTTACATTCATGGCATCTTAAGTCCCAAATGTTTCCTTTGCAAACTTTAATGTGCCGGAGACGTCCCCTCTGATGAACTAGGTCAGTGTCACAGGGTACGCAGACAGCAGTTTCCCCTGTTTTGTAGCTGGTAGGACCTTCATCTAGGTCAGGGGTGGGCAATCTTATCCACAAAGGGCCGGTGTGTATGCAGGTTTTTGGGATAACCTGTAGGTCAGCTGTTCAAACCCAGGTGTGAGGACTCTTCAGCCAATCAGTCCTCTAATTAATAATCTAATTAGGGAGTTGCAGCGAAAACCCGCACACACACACAACGGCCCTTTGCGGATAAGATCCCCCCCCGATCTAAATCAACACCTCCCCCAAGACACATTTACCAGGGTAGAAAAACATTCTAATCAAGAACTTTGCATAAGTTTAGTTAGTAAAGTGACTCAAGTAATCATTAAGCGTGAAAATACAGCACAGAATTCCGTCATTTGACAATAGCTCTACTTTGGCTTCACATTTGCAACAACAAAAGCTACATCAGACAGCTCTAGACAGCTGCATCTCAGTGTGACCACACATCACCAGCCTAAAAGCATCTCTGATACAATGCTACAATCGTTTTTCCTGGTGGGGGTCTTCAGCTGCAAATGAGGCGATGATTTCCGTGGGAGAGGCAGACGGAGCTCCACTGTCCAAGGCTGCCAGTGACTGATTCTTCACTGAAGATCTGTCCAACCCATAAAAAGGCACATAACTGACTGGATTCACAGAGTAAGGCAAATTAAATTTTAAGAGGAACTGACTACTGTTCAACCAATACAGATTTCAGAAGACCTTATCGCTAGAAGTCGTGAGAAGCAGCTTAGCTTCTTCATTTGACCCTGCAGTTTTCTGCAGATGTTCTACTCGGGCCACTGGTGTGGGTGAAAGGCCATCGAGCGGTGCTTTCAAAGCATGTCTGCGGCCATATTGAACACATCCGGGTTCCTTCCCCTTTTCGTTGTTCTCTCCTGGTTCACAGAGCCTCTGAGGAATAACGCCGCTCTGAATGAAAAGGTCATTTTTTCATACCCGAACTCCAGCAGAAACTGTTTACATAAAGACAATCAGACTGGATGCAATGAAAGACTGTCCTGCAGAAGTTTTCCAGAAGAAACATTCAGCTAATTTATATCAAATGAGCTGCATTCAAAGGCCTGATTGGGAGACACAACTAAAGAGCTAATTTTAGTCCTAAAATTATCTCCGGTCTTATGCTGCCACTTTCTCCATCATGTCTTTGTTGACTTTGCTCTGCTGAGAGACGTTGCGTTACGTGACGTGACCCGAGGCCACGCATCGGCCGTGAGCGATCGGTCTGGCGCTGGGCGTTCAGATGACAGCACCAGGTCCCATTAGGTGCTAGGTCCGATTACGTACCAGCTCTAGCGCCTGTCAGTCCTGCTGTAACTGTTTACACGAGGATTTTAATTTGGCACAGTCCTCCTGATCTTTCGCAGGTACACTCAGGATAATCAGGAATTTTAAACAGCTGGAACAGTGAAACCTTGATTGCGGTTTCCGAACGAGAAAGACATCTTTGAAGTCAGGGGCAGAGTGATGTGGTACTATATATAAATATCAACATTTATTATAAGCCACAAGAATATGCTCATTATGTTCAGTACATCCTGCGCGACAAACAATGGAAATAAGAATGAAAGAGAAAGGAAGTTTCTTAGGATATGCAAAACCTATGAAGAGCGAGGCAGAGACCTGGACTCCCTTCCCTGTCATGCTTGAAGACCTGAAAACATCGTCATCGTGTCCAGTTAGCAGGTATACGGAGCAGCTTGAGGTCTGTCCCGTTCACAGCAAGGCCACCACGTGGAATCGGACGGGGGGACCAGCACAGGACAGAGGGAGCCTAACGAAACAAGCGCTGACCCAAGGAGAGCTCACAGAAGGCCAGGGAGACCCTTCCAGGCAAAGAGAAGAGCCAGCGGCATAGAGAGGGGCTGACAGAGGCCAGGCTCTGAGGACCAAGCTCACCTAAACTCACACACACCACTTCACAAACCAGCAATTCACATACAAAACTGGACGGTAGCATATTAATATCTAAATTATAAACCAGCGTTTTACGCAGACACATTTTGGGACGTGGGATCCCATTGCAGGCAGAAAAGGGCAGAGGGCTGAGCTGCCGCCTGCACAAACCTAACTAGCGTGATAGAAATGCATGCAGCCTTCGACCTGTATGAGTCACATAACCAGGGGGAGCAGAGGCAGCACCGCAGTCGTCTTTATCTCACCCAAAAATGCCTCCTCGATCGACACGTTTCCTCCCGCAGAGTTCAAAAACACTCAGACACCCACTGCTACGATACAACGCAGAGACCTTGCCGCATACAGACAGACGTAATTAAATTTAAATGTATATATTCTGTACTGCAGCGTAAGTGGTGACTGTCAGTAGCTTTGCTCCCCGTCTTTAGCAGCACGTTTCGCTCTTTTTTTTTTTTTTTTAGACGTTTTACTGCAGATAAAGGAAATACCAAAGCAAAAAGGCCAAGAAGATGAATTATACTTCATAAGCAGGCCGCACCAACCACTCATCTCCATTAGTATATCTGTATATAAACAAACACCATACAAGAGCTTTCAGGACGACTGCCAGCAGTCGACTGGAAAATGGTTTATTCCAGGATCGTGCCTGCGGCTCCCGAGATCCACGCCATCATGTTTACCACATCCAATCATGATTAATCAAAACGCTTGCGGGAAGGCACAGTGCATAGCCACACGTCAGCTGCGAGGCCTGGGTGACATAGCCATTTGTCTCTGCTAACAGAAGTCATACACAACGGAAACCCCAGGGCTCTTCCCCACGTCCCTGGAGCCCCGATCCTGCACGATCGGCAGGGAGAGCGCTCACTACCGCGGCCTGGGGACAAAGAGGATAATGGGAAGGCTGTCGGCAATAGGCCCACGCGCATTGAAACAATTGCATTTTGGGAAATACGGCGATTATAGTCCCTGGGTTCGGTAACATAGAACGCAATAACAAGTATTTCGTCGATGCGCTGATAAGAGGGGCGGTTTCGGGAGATAGGTTCAGCCGGGGGCCTGCAAAAAAGGCCTGAATGTACTGATGAATCACCTGCCTTTGGGGTCGGTTTTCCCCAGTTACCGAAAGAGAAACGACGATGACAACAAACATGGTTGCATTCAAATGGAATTAAATTCCAAAGTCACACCTTAACCATGCGTGAGCCACTGCTATTTGCAGTGCGCAGTGCACGCACTCTGGCTTGTATTCTCACAAAGCTGCAGCAGACCAGCGGCTCTGCACAAACGCATACAGGGCCATGACGTCGAGGGCAGAGCACTATTCGCATCACTGACCTGCCACCTCAGAGATCAGCCGAGATGGGCACCGCATGGGTAGAACCTGGGCAAAACGGTAATTAAAGGGACCCTCTATAGTGCTTCCCCCTTGATTTTGGCATCAGCCCTCTCTTCAGTCTGATGGGGAGTCATTATTACAGGAGGTGCATTAAAAAGCCAACCTGACACAGCTTTCCGAGCGGGCGGAATACCGGAAACCCGAGGGGGGGGCAGCAGAAAGGCCCCATGTAAGCCGGTATGAAGTTGCTAAGCTGGCTTCCAGCAGGCTAAAGACTGCTGGGGGTTCATAAGTACCGCCGTCTGGGGGAGGTCGAGGCGCCCTGTGCCAGACTGTTTAATGCGATTCGGACTAAAAACAGCAAGTAGTGGAGCCACGAGGAGGTGTGGGAGACACGTTAAGGGAGAAGGTACGCGATGTAGGGAGAAGGTACGCGATGTAGAGAGAAGGTACGCGATGTAGAGAGAAGGTACGCGATGTAGGCCAAGGAGCCTTAGGCGTCCACAAGTAAAGGCCTCAAAAGTGAGCCTATCACACAAGAAGCAGCATGATTAAGAGGTGCTGGAATTTAATACTGGACTCACTACCAGAAAGTTCTAAATGGAGGCTGGTTCGACATGGGGGGACTCCTTATTTACAGTGCTCACATTGTATATGGAAGCAGAGCATTTACAAACCGCTGAGTCTGCCACCCAAAGGTAAAAATCTAATCAGCTATGGAGTGAAGCAGTCCATAACCACCTGGTGCATATCTCTACATTACCTGACATGTCCTCCTCTGTGCGCCACCAGCAGACTGGGAGGACATATTACACCCACAGACTTTCCGAACCAAGCTATGTTAATACCCCGGCACCCCAAGAAGCAGGAAGCAGCAGGAATTAGCACTATTATGCAGACGGAATATGCCTGTAGCACGCCAGACACTTCACATATTACACTTCTGGTCCATGCGGCACATGCCTGAGACAGTCACAACACAGGCAGCCAGCCAATCTTTAACCGAACCGATTCCGACACTACTGGGCCGCCATCTGATACCAGGACAGAGGACTCACCTTCAGAGTTCGGGTCGGGGCCCAGCCCGTGCCGTCGATTGAATGCTCCCTCAGTAAGCTGTAAGCCAGGAAGAGAGAGTAGAAAAAACAACCTCATTAACTCAGGCGATCGCTCATCTACGGTATGTCGCTGTCAGGAGGCTGCCTCGCCTGTCGGGAGTCCATGAGGGACATGGACCCCAAACAGAGGCTGGTCCCAGTGCCGTCTGTCAGGGACCAGGACCGCTTCTATATCGACAGACGTTCACTCCACCTACAGCCTCCCATTTGTTTGTTTACTCAGTAAACACATTGCTAACTGAGGTGCATTTTAGTGTCCGGCGGTACTTGGCATTTATAAGTTGCATATGCATAACAGTCCAAGCATGCACTGTTATGGGATAAAGGGGGGTAATCCCTGAGTGAGGTTCCACGCTGTGTATAACAAACCCACACTATATTCTCAAAGCCCCAGAAACACCATGTTGGCTTGGAGTCTTACTCATCAAAGCCTTATAGAGTGCAAAGTGTGTGTATTTAGTATGTAAAACCAGTTCCATCTGGATACAAATGGATACATTACAGACAATGGATTCAAAGCATTCATCTACCTCAGAGATTTTACATAATGTACCAATTAAACCCACCATTAAAATACAAATCACATGAAAATCAGCTGGCTAACTTCCAATAAATGTCCAATAAAAGACAAAAACTTCCAGAAGTGATGACCTTTACATAACTGACAGATTAATGTTTTTTGCAATATATAATTATGCACTACTCTCTGTACGGCATGAATTGTGGTGTATCAAGGTCTCTTAATCTTTAAAAATTGTAGGTTCAAGGCGATTCACTCCTGTCTGCTTTAATTCAGCTTCAAATTGATAATGGACAGCTAGAGAAATGGATGTCAGTTGTATCTGTAGCGGGGGACTTGAGAGAAGACTCAACGTCCCCCCCCCGCCCCCCCCC
>JAODKE010000037.1:18915077-18926822 GCA_026779605.1 Mormyrus hasselquistii | reverse complement strand
TATTTCAAAGGAGTTCAATTCCGTCCTCTTTAATTTATCTCCAAATTCAATATGGAAAGGAAAGGAAATGGATGTCAGTTGTATCTTGTGCGGGGGGCGGGAGAGAAGACCTAACCCCCCCCCCCCCCCCCGACCCCCCCCCCAGCTGCTCTAACCAAACCATCTGCACCTACATACCCTCTTTTAGACATTCACGAGGGCTTAGCCCTCAGGAAAAGCTGCTGTAAACCCTTTACAAGCTTGTGTGAAAAAGCGAGACGATTAAATGAATGATACTAGCAGTTTT
The DNA here is from genome assembly GCA_026779605.1 of Mormyrus hasselquistii. NCBI lineage: Eukaryota > Metazoa > Chordata > Actinopteri > Osteoglossiformes > Mormyridae > Mormyrus > Mormyrus hasselquistii. The sequence continues at coordinate 18,926,536 of JAODKE010000037.1, read as the reverse complement.
AATCATATCAAACATATGGTAAAATCAGGCATTATAAATAAATAATTGTAGTACCATCCCAAGATTCAGCAGTAGACTCTTGCACCTACACCAACCCTACCACCAGATCATCACACAGAGTCGGCACAACCAAGGCAACAGATGTGCCCCACTGGCCTGTGCAGACACCCGATCGAACCCTCCGACACCCCGCGACTTTTACCTCAGACAGATTTCTCCGGTCTCTGTGATGTTGGGGTGCCATATCCTGGTGAGGCATTTAACTTTGGGAGGCTGCAAACCAAAACATGAAGAGACGTGGTCAATCAGGAGAAGGACCCGCAATGGCGGGAAATGACCTTGTGATGGTGTGGTGGGTCCCCAGACCCTGAGCACCAAAACAAGGACATCGTCCGGAGTTCATCAGAGAAGCAAACAACCACCTGGCCAGCAGACCTCTTACTTTGGCATGTAAGCATTTCTTGCACATAGTGTGGATGCAGAAAGCAGGAAATGGCAAACATGCTGAAAGTCCTCCACACTGTCGCATTTTCCTAGCAAGACATATCGATGAAGTAGAACAGGTTGGTAACTGATTTCACCCCCCCCCCTTTCACTCAATCACTCTCTGCAAGTACAAGCACTAAAGAGCAGAGGCAGACATTTCAGGTCCCGAAAGTAAAAATCCAAACCAGCATTGAGTAGTTAAGTACTCTATGACTGTGACTTTTTATGCTCAACTGGTTGGTTGAAACAAAATCCTGGTGTGGATTTTTAATTTCTAGGACCTGAAATGTCCACCTCTGCTAAAGAGAGCACCCAGCAACATACTTCATGAGAACCAAACTGTACAGGGCTCTCCTGCTTTCAGATGACCTTCAACCACCTGTCTTTCCCCTGGGAGATGTTATTTTGGAGAGTAACAGTGTTTAAGGCAGCCAGCTGGCCAGAGGCGATATTTTAAACTGTTAATGAAAGAATGTGAAACATTCAACCGAAGTCTACAATGTCATAAATGAAGCACCATCTGGCCGGGGTGGTATGAGCCAGACCAGTGCCGACCCAGAGACAACCACCTCCCAAACTGTAACCCCGCCTCAGCTGCGACACAGCACCAAAACTCTCCTTTTCACATTACAGGCAGGACCCAGGTTACAAACAAGATCTATTCCCAAAGTCTGTCTTTAAGTCTAATTTGTTGACAAGTTATGATATAGTAGTAATAATAATGATAATAATAATAACAACAATAATAATAATAATAATACAGTAATAATAAAAGTAGTCATAAACAGTATGGAACTTCGGGCCGATGAACTGCTGCAGGTGCACAATGTTTTCACAGGTGTCACAAAGTAGTGTGTGCGTCCATTATTAATAATTTTAAGTATATTTAACCCAAATTTAATATAACAGGATTGATGGCAGTCTGGTCGTACGAGCTGTCTGTCCATAAAGGAGTCATTCTTAACCTGGACTCATACCCAACTATTAACTGCTATGCAGACCAAGTAATGGAACGGAATGGTTGGTATTTTATATATCTAATAGCTGTCACCTCAGGATCATTGACCTCTGTTTTACCTTCCCACCATCACAAATAAGGTCTCTAAACACACAGCCCAACATCATCATCACCACGTCCCTCATGTACCAGCACAGAAAGACATAATTAGGGACTAAAACTGACTGAATAAGAAAACTCTGGAAAGACCACACACTCTGCAGGCACGAGTGAATGTCCCTGGGCAGGGGGAACAGAAAAGCTTAGACTGGGACCTGCGACAGTGATTATCTCTCAGACTGTGACAGTATCCTCGAGCACGTCTGGATCAGATCCTGGGTCCAGGGAGGTATTGCACCTGCACGCCACAGGATCCTGAGCTGTGTCAGTACATAAGGGAGGCCAAAGTCTCTCCTATACCATCTGCTTGGGGATGGGTGACCAGAAACGCACAGAACAATGTCTCACTGGAATATGAAATGAAATATTTCACAAATGAGTTCCTGAGGATTCTTAGCCTTACAGAGATATACGAAACCTCAGCACCAACCTACAAGAGCAACTCCTAGAGTCACTAGCATAGTGCAGTATAACCACTTAGCAACAGTTACAATTTAATCCAAGCATACCCTATGATACTGAAAAGTATAGCATATGCAGCTGACTGAAATTCATCAAATGATATTCATAGAAAGAGGGAAGCACATTTCATGGCTTGTCAATGCCTTCTTTCTATTCAATGTTCATTTTCAACATAGGTTGATGATTTGAATTTCTCGTTAATAAATGACATCAGATTTAAAACGAATCTGCAGGATCTAAAAGTGACTCCAGCGGGTGACAAATGAATCGATGCCTTCAATCAGCACAGATGAAAACAAACGGCTAAGGGATATGCAACAGGGACAAAAACCAGCATAAAGCGGAGAATAGCATAACTCCAGCCAGCTGTTCAGTTCCTGATTAGATAGATCAGAGGAATCTACACAGGCCTGACCCATAAATATCCCTTGTAAAAGGCATGCTGCTCAATTGCTGTAAATGCAGCAATGAAATACTGTTTCTCCACATTAGGGTTGAGAAACGGGCTCTCTGGCACTCCGATTTAACCAGTTCCCCGCTGTTGGCTGGCATGGCAACGTGAAAAACATTCGCCACAGAGTCGTTAAGAAGCAGTAGGATAACTGTGCTGAAGTATATAAACACTGCAGAGCTGCTCCTGTTAATTACAGGTATCCTTGTCACGATATGAATTTGTCTTCTTAGCTGAAGATAAATCCAGGCTGTCGTCTGTCATTCTATTCATATAAATTATCTGTGAGGAAGTCTGTGAATATTGTAGGATGTTTACCAAAGTAGTTAACGAGGTCCCATATCAGTGTCCCACAAACACATAGCACTATGGGTTAAAGTAGCAGCTCCGTACCGGGAGCAAAAAGCATGGACTCTCTTGTAGTTCCCAAGTACTGGATTGGAAAAAGCTAGTCTAAAGCTCAATGCCCCGTGTGCGTGTTTTTTTTACCACCCAATCAGCATCCATTCAAACCTTCTACCCACGTCGGCATAAACGAAATCTCAGGCTTAATGTAGAAGGTGGTGCACTGCTGACTATGCCCAAAGCTGGGAAAACCCTGCTGCCCGCAGGTGCCAGGCAGACATGCCGTCTCAGGACTTCAACCATCTGAGGCTCTCATGCTTCCAGACCATTAGGCTTCAGCAAACAGCCTAGCTGCTCTACAACACTAATTCGGTCTGTCTCTAACCACAGGGTCCTACATCACAATATTGTACACCTGGCAATTCGACATTGTGCAACAAAACCCTCCCTTGCAGTTTGGCGCAACACAAAAAGGGCCACTTACCACCATATTATAGGCTTCGGGGACATCTATTTCGAACCGGAACTTTCCGCTCTGGTAGTAGCCTTCATCTGTGGGAAGGGAAGTTGTGATGAGTTTACTCTCATGAAACGAAATGAAAATTGGATAGGGGTTTGATTAAAATGCAAATTACATAAAACCTCACATCCCTCGAACCAATAAAGTTGGTGAATGTGTAAAAATATGAATGTCTCACTAAAAAAATAAAACTATACTGTACCCTGGAATGTAGAAACCCACATTGTTAGGATTCCACCCAGTTTCAGACAAACCTTCCATCATGCCCTCTCTGCACAAAGGGGCGACTTTATTTACAGTTTTATTTTTCTTTTTTAAAAAACGCAAAACCTCTTACATCCCAGCTCAAACTTTAATAGGTTTTGTGCGTTGCAGCTAAAAGGAGATGGGAATGCCCAAATGCTTCAAACAGGGTCCATAACTTACAGTATATTCTTAGAGAAGAGGATTCGGCGATACAGCTCGAACCTCAGCCAACTTCTTGCTTTTAAAGGTTGCTCGGATGAAAGCCAGCAAAAGGGTAGTGTTAAAAATAACCGTAGCTCAAGACCTTTGTCAGTACGCTTCAGCAATGCCAAAGTCATTTTCCATTACAAACGGTAAGAATTCAGGCTCACCTCAAATCAAAGCACAGGCATTGTTTAAGGGAGACTGTCGATTTCTGAGTGTGACAGCAGGAATGCAATAGATGTTTTGTTTTTTTTTTTTATAACAGGAAGCCCATACCATCTCACAGCAGATTAAGAGGCTAACAAACAGGAACACCCGGGAACAGAAGTCATGCTCTTATTAATTACTGGAAAAAGCCAGGGTCATTTTGCAGTGTATTCTCTGACACAGACTATCTACAGTGCCATTCACAACGTTCAAAACAGGATGGAGACAAGCGTCCATCCCGCAGTCAGCCAGCATGTCAAATCTACCAACACAAGGGCCACCGTGAAAGTTCTTCTCCAAGAAAGACACGTTATAAACAGGGTGACGAGGTCAAGGCAAAGGAAAAGCAAATGAATCCATAACACCCTTCAGTCAATTACTGGCGTCCGTTAATTAATGCTGATGTTGGCTTTTCTAAAGGGTGAGGTGCTGAACAGGGACCAGAGATTCGGGATGCGATCTGTAAAACCATGCGGTCGATTCCTCCCCCCAATAGCAAATAACTAACAAAATAGCTTGTTCGCGCTACATTGTTTGATTGAGGTGGTGGTGCAATTTCTTCGAGTTCCCATTCGAGACAGCCCAGGAACTCAGAGTCAGGTATCTGAACTTCCGCTGGAAAGCACATAAGTAAGGTGTATAAGAAAGAGCAACACAACAGTGTCGTGCTACTCAGGTTTGTTCACACATGAATGGTCTTGTCACATACTCGGATGAATTTTTACTCGCCTTAACTACGACTTTAGTACTAGTGACCTGAAAAATCCACAGCCTGTACACAGTTTTTAGGGCCCCTAATTTGTTACATTACAGTAGGTTCAATGTTTTTCCAAACATTGCGCATGTACCCACTCATGTCTCTCGTTATGTCTACCTAGTTAGAAATTATCTGGCTCACGTACAACTTTCTGTGCAAGATATCAAGTAAGAAGAAGCACCCTACAGAAGTCAAATCCTGCAAAGTGTTGATAACTGAGGCAGCTGGCACCACTTCCAATTCCTCTCAACATTTGGGAAGGAAACAGAAGAACAGGCACGTAGGCTAATCCTAGCAAACTCAAATTGTTGCAAGGCAATGACTGGGGGAAGTGTCCATCCAAAATGTGTTTCAATTAATTTATAACTAAATCTGTTTCATACTGATATATCATGGTATTCTGCATTTTGACAGTATTTTCAAATATAATGCTATTCCAGTATCTAGGGATGTTGACGATAAAATTTGTAAACTGGGTGGGAGGGATCCCTACGAAAAATTTCACCCAGAAATTCACAAAAATAAACATGCTATATCATAGTACCTTAATACCACCCAAGTCTCGGCCAATGCAATTGAAAATCAAGAAAGTAGTGCCTTTATATGTGACAGAGTTGCATATGCACTAACTTCACGACCGTGATGTGAATTTTTAAGTGCGTTAAAAGTCAAGGGCCTAATGCTGGAGTAATTGATCTACTAGGAGTAGGAATCAAACTAGAAATAGAATTTATTACCTGCCGAGTCACACACCACCTTCTGACTAAACACGTTAAATATTAGGTAGCTACACCCTGTTGTCTGCATGCTTAAATGTAGTAATGGGCTATATATTAAAAACAATGACGTCATGCTTGTTGATGATAATTACTAGCTAGGTAGTTATCATGTAACAAGCTGGCTAAGACAAAATTGACGATAAACTATAAATTAGCGACAAACATTTGGCATTAAGCAGGTAGAAAATAAAATGGCAAGAAAGCTTGAATTCATTGAACATTTCCATGTATTATGTAACGAGGGGGACAGCAGGAGGATGGGACTTTAAGGTAACTAGCTGGCGATATTTAATTTCTATTTTACATATTTATAAATTATTCGAAGCAAAGGTAACAATTTTAGGTATTTGTTCACTTTATGGTTTTTTAATTGTAATTCATAGTCTAGAATTAAACTCAGACGCTATCTTTACTCAGATGCAATTTATTAAAGATACAGTCTTGACTTGGGTTTGACTAAGGTGGACTTGAATGGAACACTGGTGCGCAGAACCACGCCACAGCCGCTCCTGTCCCTCAGTGGTGCTGTGAGCCGCAAGCTCAGAGCTTACCTAAGCAATAACAAACTCAGCAGAAGCACTTGTTACACAGAATAAAACCAGCGCCACTAATTGCAAGTACACGGCACTATTTATGAACAGCATCGCCTCCTGATCGTGAACCGCCGCTGCCCCACAGACCAGCTTAAAGCAGAGATACAACGTGCCGGTGAAACTCATTTAAATTTAAAATTCATCTGAACTTAATTTAAATGTAAAATGTATACAGGGCCAACAAGCATCCACATGGTAACCATCCTCCACAGGCGGGGATGTTAGGCTCTTAAGACGATGATTTCTTGTTATGCATTTTAAATCCTTAATTAAAATACTTCATTTTGCACTTTGTCAACCTGGATGATCCTTATACCTGACAGTGTTTATGCATTTTTCTTCAGAGACTACGGCTTCCTGGAAGTGCCAAAACAAAATATATAGATAAAACTAGGAACTAAATACAGCTTATACAACACTATATTACTTCAGCTGACTAACCTACAAGGAATAGGAAATACTACTAGTAATAAATACTGCCCAATGATGATTTTATATAGGGATCACTTCTACTTACAATGTACATACAACAGAAACCAAGATGGCTGCCTGCCTCTCACACAAGCAGACGGAAGAGTCATATATTGCCACAATGACCTTGAGCAATCCAGAACAGGGTCGACCACTTCCTTCTGAAGACATTCAATTTTCCAAATGAGTGTAATCAACAAGAAGATGACCGATCACACTACTGAGGTCACAAACAGCCCCACTCGCCACCAACACACTCACAGAAGTGTGACTCCAGTTCAGGAGTGAAAAAGTACATCATAACCATTAGCTTACAAAACGGTAGCCTTAGGCTACACGCAAGATGACTAAGACTTCGGCTCACTCTACAGCTGTCTGTGACCCCCAATCACTATCGTCTAGTTTTAAAGACTGTTCTTTAGTGGATTATCGGTATATATTTTCATGCCTTCCCATTTTCATTTCTGCTAAATAAAGATTAAGTGGCCCGCTTGGTGTCGCATGCACGTGTGGGGAGGGGTGGGCGCTGGATCCCTCGATAGTATCATTTATTGGGATATTTTAGACCTAAAAACACTGCCCAGCCCTAGCACTGTTAAAGCAAAGTGAATGTTTACTGAGTGGTATTTCCCTTGAAATAGCAGTTGGATCAAGCAGCACATACTATCCTTGAGGGACTGGGACCTGTAACTTAAGCCCTGGGAAACAATGGGTTCTGTTCTGATACTTAACACTGCTTAGACTTAATGCCCTAACAAAGAACAAATGGACCAACCGACCTTTAAAAAGGCATGATGTTCATACACATCTATGGCTTTCAAGTAACGTCAACCAGCCAGTGAAAGTTCACACTTATGACAGTACTAATATCTTATCTTATTCCCCAGGTTTCCTGTGGCAACGCGACCTCCAAGAGCTCATTCACATCATCCAGAAAGTTCCTCTCTTGAAGGCAAGTGTCATTATAATCCCTTCCCCAGTGACCGAAACCACACACCAGCTCAGCTTACAGGCTGATCCAGGCCTCCGTTCAGGCAGGTGTGTAGCAGACCAGCACTGTCCCATACACGTTTTTGGGGCTAAAATGAGACCTGTGTACCTGCTGATGAAGCCAATGGCGGCGGGGGGCTTAAACTGGCTTAATTATTAACTGTACAGAAGGAGAAAAATATCTTTCCTAATCTGAGTCTGTAAAGATCGGTAAACAGACATGTAGCCGATTCAAACGACTGTCATCGCCTTGATGTGCTCACGCATCTGTTAAAAAGACGAGGCTTCAATCTGCAGTCTCTCCCAAAACGAGATGGCAGGTAATGAAACGGAAAGCAGATTATCTTATCGCCACTGAGCACAAGAGCAAAAACACGATTATAAACTCTCAAAATATCTCAAAAACTGAAAAGTTCTGCCAAAACTGAGCACAAATTCCTTTAAAAAAATTCTAGACAAACAAAAACACAACCTTGCACAATGTTTTAATCTAAAAGCTGGAACGAAAAAGGCAAACAGAATCCAGCACAACAAGGATTACTGCCTGAAAAAAAAAATATGTATATGCGGGGTATTCCGGCTGCACAACAGAACAGCAGAACAAACCTGTAGAATACCAAAGTCAAGTACAAAAGCACCTGGATGAATGACGTGACATTTCCACAGGGTCTACCAGTTTACGGGAGTCACCAGTTCCGGGGTGACAGTTTATGACACAGACCAGTTAAAGACTATTATAATTAGGGCCCGTGGCACCATGACTGGGGTGAAAGTCTCCAGGGCAAAATGAAGTCTCTAAGCTGGCAATGACTAATATCCTATTATAACATTTTACTGCAGATTAATGGGACAGCAGGCGGTCCGTCCAGAAGCTTAAGCAGACAAGCTTTTCATTAAATCCCTGAACATTATGTGATCCTCTGGCCTGAGTTTTATATCATCTGATTCTTTTGTTTATATTGTTTTTAATAAACACGACACTGAGGCATTTCAAAGAGCACTTCAAGGGAAAAGCGGGCTGCAGTATGTCAAAACCAAATCCAAACGTTTCGCTAAACATGACGGGAACAGTCCCACTTACAGCTTCACCTCGTGACCGTCCTGCAACGCCCGAGCCCTGAAAACTCACACGTAGCGCGGCCACATTAGCCATAGTGTCTAAACACCAGACGACAGTGAACACTAACAGCGCAGCGATTAAAATTAATGGCTGTAACAGTGCTACATTAAACCATCAGCGAAGCTTTTGAACATTGAGTACAGAGACTGGAAGTCTCCTGACACAACATACCCAGGCCTGTCCCCCTTTCTCAATCCGACGGAAGTAACCCGTCTCCTGCCGCGTGTTTAAAAGTGCGGTCGCGAGGTGCACTACTGTGTCACTGGGGCACCCCACAGGGTGAGTGACACCCCACGATAGCTTCAGGTCGCTCCTCAAGGGACCGTTAGCCAAAACTGCATCTTACTTATTTTAAACACTGATTCCATATGGAAGGTAATAATAGACATCCCGCCGTCTCTGACGCCATTACCAGACGCATGTCCCTCCTTCCATCATGCCCATCCCGGAGCTTACTACCACTCACCGGCTGAAGAAATGTGGGCAATCTCCTCCTCCTCCATTGTTGAAATAAAACTGGCAATATGAAGACTGGAGGAGCATGCGGTGTGTACACAGAGCATGGGGGGGGGGGGGGGGACAAAGCCTTATTGCCGGTGATAAGGTCAATGGGAGATTTAATAGGTTCTCTAACCAAGTAGCTTTACACTGGCAGTAGGTGGGATGCTGTTCACGCCCACGCCGGGGGACAGCGATTACGGCGATATTTCATTTGACACTCCGGCCGCATGCTGAGCGCAAATCAGGCCGCCTGATGGGAAGCGTGAAGGGAGGAGTAGTGGCGGTGGGGGGGGGACGACGGTAACCTATAGGTGGATCACTGGGTATCACTGTGGCCAGTGATATGCAGCCATGTAAACCATGCACCATACAGACTGGTCATCCTGGACAGAGGCAAATAAATTAAAACAAAAACCTTTAATGTTCTTATTGATGGTTTGAGTATGGAATAGTTTTCCTGTGAGTGCAGTGCAAACTAAAACCTCAGGCTCCTTTAAATATAAGCTAGATTTGACATGAAATTCAAGTTATTAGCCGAGTTCTTGGTTGGGCCTCGTTTGTAAACTTGTGTTCTTGTGTTCAAACACAAAAACAAAGGGGGTGGGGGGGGGCGGGTGGCCGGTCGCTGCCGCAGTAAGCTGGGGGAGCTGCCTTGTTAATAACAGCGCAGCCCGGTGGAACACCCCCCGCTGCTTCCACTGACGGATGCCTCACACTTCCCAGACATCAAGTCTCCGGCATCCTCCACAGGATTCATCCTCCTATATCGGAAAACACGCATGCTTCATTAAAAAAAAAACAAAAAAAAAAAAAAACTTTCCTCTAAGAATCTTGATTAACCGGAGCAGACTGATATTATGCAGTAAAGAGAAGGGAATTCTGCTGAATATTTCACTTTAAATCAGTACTTCCTGTCCTCGAGTAAAAAAAAAACCCAAAATGTGACAGTATCACTTCCACACCTGGCACATTTATGTTGCTTGCACCACTTTCACAATCCGTTGACGTACAAAGAATCTGTCCATCTTCCCACTGCTTATTTTGGACAGGGGGCTGGGGACTGTCTCGCTGCAGGGGGGCACCTTGGACAGCATTCACCCTCATCTCAGCCCATATAAACACACTATGGGCGATTCAGAGGTGCCAATTAGCCTCGGTGCATCGCATCTGGATTCAAACCCCCAGCTGTGGAGATGTGAGGCAGCAGCAGTGCCCAGTGGGCTGCCCTGCCAAGCGATTCATACGCACTGCACATGAATCACTGCAGGATTGGCATCTTCTTAGATCGCTACCTCATTCCTTCTTTTTAGCGCTGGCAATATTTCTATCCGAGTCTACGCCTGTCAGTAAAATGCTGTCGCGGCCAGCAGCCGGCGGAAAGCGGCGATGGAACCTATGCCGGAAATAATCTGCACTCTCACCCCGCTCACCCAACGATACAGTGTGCAGTGAAACGCATCACGACCTCCAGCTCCAGACTCAACACGCTACATACAATGTGCAGTGAAATGCATCACGGCCCCCAGCTCCAGACTCAACACGCTACATACATATAAGGGACAGAAGTATGAGGAGACGTGACATTGGACACCCTTGGCTTAAGGCATTTCCTGGGCGGCCTCCTCATGTCGCTAAGATATTCCGACGGCTCCGCACAGATGGTGATGACATCCACTGCTCTTAGATGAAAACAGACACACAACAATCAGGGCAGGTGTACAAGACAAGAGGTGCACACTTACACACTTATGGGGCCAGAAGTGTGTCCTATACTTAGTACCTTCCAACCATAGAGACAATTCATTCTCTCTCTCTCTCTCTATGTATATGTATGTCTGTATGTAAATGTATATATGATTACACACACAGACACACAGACACACACAGTCAAGGAAGCTCTGCCTGCTTATTTTACAGAAAATTCTGCGAAAGGACGGCGCTAAAAGTTTTGTAGGCGAAGCCTACTCGCGCCGTGACACGCAAACGTTTTTAAACGCGTGACCTGCGGATCAGATTTCGACCTTGAGACGTCCAGCACCATCGCACCTTTTCACTCTTCAGCCGCTCTCCTTTCCACCGCGAAACTCAAGCCGGCCATCAGGCGACCTCTCCCCCTGTCGGGGGGGGGGGGGGGGGGCCCCAGGGGGGGGGCGGTACCCCCCCCCCCCCCCCCAAAACACCCGCGCCCCGGGGCGTTTTTATGGGGCCCC
>JAODKE010000037.1:18890048-18900534 GCA_026779605.1 Mormyrus hasselquistii | reverse complement strand
GCCCTAGAATAATTTGTATGATTCTTGTTTGGATAATGTAACTCTTTATTGTGTGTCTTTAGGTGTCTTGTCTTCCCCCTAACTAGGTTTTGCTAGCTGAGCTGTTGTGAGTGTGCCACAGTGTAAATGGCCATACCTTGTACCTAAAGGGAAATAGCCTTTCTTTGTTCATACCCCTTACCAGTTCCCCCATTTTTGGTTGCTGTTGCTGGTTTGCTGTGTCAATAAAGAGCAATTTCCCACACGTTCTGAGACTCAGTGTTATGTTCCACCCAGTCAGTACGGAAATGTTAATGATTAAAGACAATGAAATAAAAACATATTCCTGGAGGGATTACATGTTTGTCAATGATGTGTTTTTAAAATGCACCTTTATTTCTTTTGCCAGCTGATTTTCTCTATTATACTTTATCTCATAAACATCCTTTGGTTATTGCCAGAAATATCTGCCCATTGATTGTGTTACACAGGTGCTTGTGTGTCCCTTCTGTGTTCTCAGTGTTCTATCATATGATTTTTATATCAATCTCAGACGATTTCAGCATGTAAACAACAAAGCTCTCTCCCTCTCTCTCTCTGTCTGTCTGTCTCTCTCTCTCTCTCTCTCTCTCTCTTTCTCTCTCTCTGTCTGTCTGTCTCTCTCTCTCTCTCTCTCTCTCTCCCTCTTTCTCTCACGCACACACACACACACCTATCTTGGGTCCTCTCCATTTTTTTCTATGGGCCTAACCCTAATCCCATCTATTAAAACCTTACCCCCTACCCAGCCCTTATCCTAAGCATAAGCAACTAAACAAAATACTGAGCTTTTGGCATTTTTAATTTTTTGATCATATTCACAGATTTTTATAAAATTGAAGTTATCCTTCTGGGGACCGAAAAAGTGTACCCACAAGGTAAAAAGTTATAGATTTTTATCACATTGTGGGGAAATCTAGTCCACACAATGTAATAATTACAAAACTGCACACACACCTAACATTTCTCCTTCCCATATTATCTTCCAAATAGGTGAGAGTGATTAATTCACGAGGACATAACTAACTGCGGCTAGTGTGCAGATCAGTGGGTTGGACCTTTTTGCCCGTGATCAGATGGTTGTCGGTTCAAGTCCTGGCCTCAGAAGAATAGTCAAACATCCATTGGGCCCTTGAGCAAGACCCTGAACCACCCCAACCCCCCCAGATGCCCTCGCCAGATAAATAGTCTGACCCTGTATTGGAGCCCAAGCTTTGCTCTTATCTGTATGTGTCAAAGGAGAGCAAGATGCGATATGTAAGAAGAAGCATTCCAACATACCTGCACTCATATTTCTGCAGATGGTAAATATATTAAATCATTAACTCATATCTGAACATTTTCTTTGGTATGCAGTCAGATACTACAGTAAACTGATATCCTTGCCCACTCCCATCAAATAATGATAATTGTATAATCGTATAATGACAGACAGTGGAGCTGTGTCCTTTAGAAGGGATAGTTCATCCAATACACAAAGAAGCAGCGAAGAACCACATTCTCACAAAATGATCCAAGTGAAAAGCATCACTAACCATTTGCAGGTTGGGGCCCGAGGCTTGATATGGCCTTGAAATGAACACATAAAAGTCCAACAATAAAGACAGCACAGAGTATAGCTTGTGCCTTAAATTGTCTGTTTATAGCTTTGATTTCCAAACACTGAGGCGGTCAATCAGAACTACACAAAGCCTTGGTGAGGAAAAATAACTTGCTTAAATATCTAAGTCTTTTTTTTTTTACCTTTTGTTGAACTTTGGAAAAGGACATTACATTAAATTATCAAAGAAATTAAATAAAATAGCACTATTTATAGACATTTCTTCAAAAAATGGAAGTAGAACGCACCAATACTCGTATAGTATACATGCCCATAATGTTTTTGGGCAACAATCGTCCTTGCATAGTATTTGTAATAGATTTCTGTTTCTCTTTCATGTCCAATAGCCTACCTTGAGCACTCTACACAAACAGACTGACACACACACACACACACACACACACACACACACACACACACACACACAAATGCACGCACGTACACAGACACACAAAGACAGACACACACACAGAAACAGACACACACAAACACACACATACACACCTGTAATATCAGTGTACATGACATGCAATTTGTTTACTCAATCTTTATCCAGAAATTAAGATAACTTCATAAATATCAAAACAGTTTATTTCTCCTCAAAGTACAAAGCACCAATCAGTCTTGCATCAATCAACGTTTGGAGCACCACTTAAAATATGACAGAGGTTCCACTCTCCAAGATAATCAGTCTTTCCTACATTTGTATCTCCTATCTAGTCCACTATCCCTTTTCCCCTAATATGATTATTTCTCCATGTGAGCAATTTTGACAGGGAGGACCCTCTGCCCGCCAAGTCAGAATGAGTTCTCTTCAAATTCCTTATAAGCTGTAAAGACAAAAGCAAAACAAATCAATATGAAGGCTCTGTTTCTCTGGGGCATTAAACGTTGACATTTATTTTCACCCAGAAAAACAGATAGAGCTGTAGGATTTACTGCCACCGATGGCTCCTGTAAAAGCTGAACAATCTGATACTTTGACAAAAAAAAAATGTAGGACTGCAGTGTTACTAATATAAATACCATGGGTTGGGACAATAGAGATGTGTTTCTTATGACAGCATATTATATGAAATGAATGAAATCTATCAATTCTGCTCTGCAATACCTGATTACCGATGACTGAAAAGGTGAACCCTGGAAGTAAAATGAGAACGTTTCATGTCGATTCTACTTCCAGAGTGCACAGGCAGCCCGAGTTGTATCAAAAGCTGCATCTACAGAGATTGATTCAAGAAAATTGCTGCTAATCCAGACCGTGCAATAAACAAGAAAAATAAAGAAAACAAAGAAAGTTAGGCAAATGAGTACAAATAAATATAGAAATACAAGCATATAAATATGGCATGAAAAGTAAAGATAAAAATAGTTAGAAGAGAAACATGTGAGGAAATGTTTATTGTGCAGGCTGCAGCATTAGTTTAGTTTATTTGGTAACGCTTTACATTAACGGCACCATCATTATGCATTTGTAGAACAATCATTGCACCTTCATAAATCAAAAGGCACGTGTAAATTTACCTTGACATCCTAACATACAAACAGCTTTAATATACATTATCATCATATAAAGCTTGTTACTAATGTATATTAATAGGCATGTTACGATATTAAGGTATAGCTACAAGTTGCTTTTGAATGATCTATGAGTGCATCATGAAGGCGTAATAAACGTTCTATGAATGCATTACGAAGGTACAGTTAATGTAAAGCATTACTGTTTATTTTAATTGCTGCTGAATGTAAAATTCCATAGTTGGTGGTTTCTCAATGAGGTTCCGCTGCCTCTGACGTGGTTCTTCACACAAACTCATTACTGCCCGCTTGCCCCTCCCCACCCTACCAGCCCACGTTCAGAAAATGTTCTTTAAATCATTCACACCAGTGAGCGAAAAGCACAGAGCACATCAAGGTATCAGCACTGAGGTATTAGCAGCAAACACCTCTTTGATTACAATTCCGGTGCTTCCCCCTCTTGATTAAAGCTTTTCATTTGTTCTCCAAGTACCACCTATTCGTACAGAATTTGCAAACAGGGGGTGGAATGTCAAAATTTCATTGAGGCTGTCGAGTTCAGGTATGAGACCTTGCATTGAGATGTGATGGGCTCACTGGTCTCAAGCTCTGAGTCCCACCTGAGAAAGCATATCGAAGAATTTTCTCAGACCTTCTGTGGTTCCCTCATATCCCAAGGGCTCTATCAGAACTCGGGCTGAACTGCTACCATATGCTGCAAACTGCACTGCGCTAAGAAGAGATCTGAGATACCAGTTTTTAAGAGTTTATTTTGCCTTAAAGGGGATTGAAGCCTCATTCCCCAAAGACTATACCCCTCTCCCTTGAAAAAATACAGTTATTAATACAGGAATAAAACAAGAAAAAAAACAAGATTCTCTGCTAATTTAGTGACTTATTGTTTTAACAGATGATGGTGGCCTCATTCCCTTTGAGACGGCCCCCAAACCCATGGAAATGTAAAATTAGCTACATTCTGCTACGTCACTCATTTGCTGGTTGTGTCTAGGGCTGTAGTGTGGTAAGAACATGGCTTTTATCTTACGGGATATACACCTCCTGTAAACAAGCAGCCAAACACAGAATATTTATGCAATAGCTTTATGCTGGATTTTTTGGTTTATGTCATCTAAGGGGACAATCCTTCACTGCCATGTAGCTGGATTGGCATTAAAGCAATTTGCAAAGCTGTGCTCTCTCAGGCTACTTTAAAAACACAAGACCCATAAATGTTTAAATCACTAGACCTAATTTCAAATTAAGCGTTTTCCATCCCCATCTTAAGGAATCAAAAATCTGAAATTATATAATCGCGTCATAAGAATGTGACTCTCCTGTGTTATTTACAAGCTTTCCATTCACTGCCAGCTATGCATTTCATTTTCAGTAAGAACTTTTTGACTGCAATAGTAATTCGGAGGAAGCTCCTTCCCTACCAAAGCAGCTCTCATTACCCAGTTGCAGTTCCTTCAGCAGAGGACAGCACCACCATGTGGAGAGTGTAAGCGCTTCTCTGAGATTTGCAAGGTAGCTCATAAATACTTTTAGCAGGGATGGGCAATCTTAACTGCAAAGGGCTGGTGTGTGTGCAGGTTTTTGCGATAACCTGTAGGTCAGCCGTTCAAACCCAGGTATGAGGACTCTTTGGCCAATCAGTCCTCTAATTAGTAATCTAATTAAGGAGTTGCAGCGAAAACCCGCATACACACCGGCCCTTTGCGGATAAGATTGACCACCCCTGACTTAGAGCATCTCGCACCATTACCACCAGTATGCTAATTAAGAAATGCCAAGCAACGCTTTAATCTAACACACTCCTGGGAAATATGTCAGCCCTGGGCAGCAGAAAAGAAGGAACAAGGAAGTCGGTGAGAAAAAAATAGCTGCCTTTATGTTTACCGGTGGTTCAGGTACGATCAGAGCTATTTAGCAAATGGCGGTAAAGACTCTGCTCCGGGCCCTGAGTGAGACTGAGAGCACACACATAGCTCCTGCAAACACAGCTTGTTGCCAGGCAACCATGGTCCCGTAATATTCCCAGAAGCCACATGGATGGCATTCCGAAGTTTAATCATGGGGGACCTGATCATGATAGGAGCAGCCAGTCAATTAATCACTGGTCTGTTTCTTTTTTTTTTACGGATGTGCTTCAGAACACAAATTAAACGCCAGGACTGAACAACCGTGTTCAGGATAATTGGTCAGAAGATGGATATCAATGCCTCGTACATGAGTTTCAACCTTTTGGCTACGTCCTCTAAGCGATTGCCCCTATTTCTCTGCTACATATCGTCCCTTTTCTAACAGAAGCTCCTCAGTATGAATCCAGGCTCCCTGGTGCTGACTGTGACATCGGCGGAGGGAATCAGACTGAAGGTAAGAAAGCAGTATGCAGTATAGGAAGATTATTCTTGGTTTGAAACAGTGGCTGTTGAAGTAAATTAAGTTAATTTTGGGGATAGGCAGAAACTTCCAGGGTCATCCGGAAGATGACGAGACAGTGGATTAGCTGTGGTTACCGTCATTCATGTCTGTGGGCTGTTGTTCCATTTCTGCTTTATTTAATTGCTTAGCTGATTCTTTTAGTGGTAGCGGTGTTTGCTTTTTATTTATTGCATTTCTGATACAGTTTTGGTAATGTGCCTTTCACTGGGTCACAGTAACAGGGTACTTTGAAAGATTGAAGGAAACAGTCATCTGTCCAATTACTTCAAGCATGTTCTTGACAATACGTTTCCAGTCTACCATTAAGTTAGTGAACTGCTCTGCGAGTTTTCTTCTTTGTAATGGGGACATCACATTCAGGACCACTGTTTGAGTGACTGGCCGATTCCATGTCTTTGTAGACCAATTTTTTCCATAATTTTGTTGTTGTCCAAAGTGTGAACTTTGAGGGCCAAATGCATGTATACATAGGAAAAGGAAGAGATGGAGGAAAAGGAGAGTAAATAAAAATGTTATTGGTATGACATGTGCACAAGCCATTTAATCAGAATCAATCGGAGCGGCCAGAAGAGCATTTTTAACACTTCAGCTTCTTCCAACTATTTCAAACATCAGAAAGAGCAATATTATGTGAAATGTGTGTGGGAAGTCTCCTTAAAATTCAGGCATAGTGCCCTCTGCTTGTGCTGTACTTCAAAAGGCCTTTTATTCCATGGAAAATCCTCCACTAATGAAAGGATTATCTTCATACAGTTTGATATCATTTAGGGGCAAATATTTCAAGGCCTTGTGAAAAGGTCATGTAACCTACTGAGCATGTCCATGTTTTAATAAACAACAAATGAATGCTATGCAATATCTTCATAAAAACACTCAAAAGTTTCTATAAGACTATTCGACTTTTAAATAAAACTTTCATTAAGACTTCCATTGCTATTATGTTTCAGGTATATTTCTAAATGTAAAAGACATAACCTTAGTTGTTATTGTAAAATCTCAACTGGCTCCCAAAATCCCATTATGTCATCACCATGGTTACAGATTTCCATCTGGTTACACCTTAAAAATCGCTGGTCAGGTAACAAGATTAATGATGTTGTCGACCTTCTGGCTTTAGTCCTTTCAATTCTATTGTGAAAAGTGAATAATTGTAATTATCCCTTGAAGTCAAGCAGAAAAGTCCTTTTGTGCTCTTCTGAATATGGAGGTGGGATATCTGAGTTACCCACCCACCCTAATCATAATTATTTACTCCTAGTGTAGACCGGCATAATTACTTCAGAGGAACTCATTACCAACATGTCATCTATACAGTTTGGTGCAGCCCATTAGACAAATTACACGATCTACATTATATGGACAAAAAGTACTGGGACACACCTCTTAATCACTGAATTCATTGTGTTTCGTTCAGATCTATTGATACAAGTGTATACAATCAATCACCTGGCCAAACAGTCAGGTCTATAAACATTCGTGAAAGAACGGGACTTTCTGAAGAGCGCAGTGAATCCAAACATGGTAATGTCATAGGACACCACCTTTGCAAGAAGTAAGTTTGTGAAATTTCTTCCCTACTTGATATTCCATGGTAAATTGTAAGTGTATCGCACTGTAAGTGTATCGCACTGTAAGTGTTATTATTGCAAAGTGTTAGCATGTAGGAGCATCAGAAACGCGAAGTAGCAGACCATGTAAAGTAACAGAGCGGGTCGCTGAGTGCTGAGGCGCATAGTGTGTAAAAGTCGCCAACACTGTTGACTCAATAACTGCAGAGTTACAAGCTTCCTCTGGCATTAAACCCCAAGCCAAAACCTGTGAGCTGGGAGCTTCATGGAATGGGCTTCCATGACCAAGTAACTGCATGCAAGCCTCATATCACCAAGTGCAGTGCCAAGCGTGGGACGGAGAGGGGTAAAGCACACTGCCACTGGACTCCGGAGCAGTGAAAATGTGTTCAGTGGAGTGACAAATCATTCTTCTCTGTCTGCCAGTCTGATGGATGAGTCTGGGTTTGGCAGATGCCAGGAGAACGTTATCTGCCTGACTGCATTGCGCCAACTGCAATGTTTGCTGGAGGAGAGATGATGATATGGGGTTGGGCTAGAAGGGAACTAATAATGCTTCAACAGACCATGACATTTTAGACAATTCTATACTTCCGACTTTGTGGTAGCAGTTTGGGGAATGCCGTTTACTATTTTAGCATGACTGTGCCCCAGCGCACAAAGCTAGGTCCATAAAGACGTCGTTGGCTGAGTTTGGTGTGGAAGAACTTGACTGACCCACACAGGGCCTTGACCTCAAACCCACTGAACACCTTTGGGATGAATTTGATCAGATATTGCGTGACAGGTCTTCATGTTCAACATCAGTGCCTGGATGAATGGGCAAAAATTCCAGCAGACGCACTCCAAAATCTTGTGGAAAGTCTTCAAGGAACAGTGGCAGCCGTTATAGCTGCAAAGGGGGGATCAGCTTCATATTGATGCCTATGGATATAGAATGGGATGCTATAAAACTCACTGTAGGTGTAATGGCAGGGTGTCTCAATACTTTTGTCCATATGGTGTATATTTATAAATTCACAAGATTATATAATTTTTACAATGCTGGCTCAGTTCTGGTGAGCTGTTCCCCAAAGGTTTAGAGCAACATCCAGTCCAGTTTCTGGGTATGCAGGCTGTTCAGGTTCTACTCTGCCATGAATAATGTGCACATCTATAACATATTTGTACATCTATAAGAAATCTCATTAAGCCTGGATGCATATTCAATGCCAGAATGTCCACCCACGCTATTTTTAAAACGATATCTAAGGAAACTGAATATAATGTCTAGGCCATATATAATCTAGAAAAGCAGTGGAGGGGGTGGGGGGTGGGCAATTGTTTTCAGGTATGATACAAGGCAAGTGGGCCAAGTGTGAGTATGTCCCTCAGATCCTGAGCTTCCTAGACCCACTTTAATTTGCCCTCCAGCTCGATGCATTCATGATCATGGTGGCCTTCAGGTACTCTCTGAATACCAAAACCCCCATCTCCAATAATGATCTATAAATAACCGTAACTGACACATTTAAATTCCCGGGTACTGATATCCCAAAACTGACATGTTAACATAAACCACCCCATCATGTTTCTTCCAGAGTTTGAGGGGGCTGGATATCAGCCAACGGCTCTTTGTCTGATTATACACAGTCCTCGTATCTCATATAATATGATGGTATCTGTATTTCTATGGTACCATCTTGCAGAAGTGGAGATTTTAAGTACAAATCCAGACCAAGATTTTGTCTCAACCAACTAGTCAAGTACTCTGTGACTCTTTACACTCAACCAGTTGGTTGAAACAAAATCTTGTTCTGGATTTGTACTCTCTAGATCTGAAATGTCCCGAATATAGCTGGTGCTGCCCTCCCACCCACACCAGTTGAATTCCTGTAAATCCAACGCAGCACCAAATGTGTCAATAGGGTAATGGCTTCACCAACAGCTTCTTTTCCAGGGCTGGGAACAGCTGCAGGTCTGGACTAGCCAGCGCGCATACCAGGCATTTTCCCAGTAGGCCGATAGGTTTGTGGGCCAGCAAAATTTACCCACCCGTAAAATTCATTGTGTGTAATCCCTACCCCCACTCGGTAAAATGCATTGTGTGTAATCCCTACCCCCACCCGTAAAATGCATTGTGTGTAATCCCTACCCCCACCCGGTAAAATGCATTGTGTGTAATCCCTACCCCCACCTGTAAAATTCATTGTGTGTAATCCCTACCCCCACCCGGTAAAATGCATTGTGTGTAATCCCTACCCCCACCCGTAAAATTCATTGTGTGTAATCCCTACCCCCACCCGTAAAATTCATTGTGTGTAATCCCTACCCCCACCCGGTAAAATTCATTGTGGGGCACCCCAATATCCAGGGCCAATTCCTAATCCCAGTTCAGACCTGCTTAACAGTCGACATACCACATCATTGCAAGGTTTTATATTACCTGGCACTGTACGCCTGACGGCTGAGATGTTCTTACATGGAAAAGGGTTTTCTTTCATGCTCATTTCCAAAGACTAACGAGGGAGTGATCAAACTGATTAAAAATTAATGTTTGCAGCAATTAATCATGTCCATTGATCCAGGACTAAGGTCTGGGCAATAAGAACCAAAGCCAGCAAGGCATTATCTTATAGAGAAAGGTGACGCTAAGACTTCGGTATTTATAATGTTATTCAAAACTATTTTTCATTTTTATGCTGTGCTTTGTACTCAACTTTGGGGAAATTTTCTTGTTAGGCATCCAAAAAAAAAAAAGTGTAGCTCTATAAATACAAGTACTTGCATGCCTACCATGTTACTGCCATTCTTGTGCAACTGTCATTACTTGGAGACAAGTTTTTTTTTATTGAATTTCAATTGAATTACAGAAATAATTTAAACAATGTGCAAGCTTCTTACAGGTGTGTATTAGAACTGCAACTACAATTAAATTTTATATTTTGTTATCCCAAAACATTTTTTCTTCAGAAGCCTAATTCACAAATAAAATGAAACACTACTATTCATTAAATCATTGTAGGCCTGTATGGGTTTGGGACCGGTCTACTGCCGTCACAGACGCTGTTTATCTCAAAAAATATTTGATCGATCATTTTAAAACTTTGACGCTGATCAAATTTTGAGACAAATCACACAGAACTGAAGTGGTGCAGCATAGTGGTAGTAAAGAAAATGGTTTCTGCAGATTCTCATCTCATTAGTGGTATAACTGAAAAAGTATTTGTTGGATCTTTGTTGGTTTGCACAAGGTACTTCTCCCCCCCCCCCCCCCCCCCCCCCCCCACCCCCCCCCCTCATCTCCACAACCGGCTTCTGAGTGGGTTTGCTGGGGGTTGAGGGAGTGTCTGGGTGA
>JAODKE010000037.1:18851033-18862076 GCA_026779605.1 Mormyrus hasselquistii | reverse complement strand
ACTTGTATGATTACTTCACAGCAAATGAGGCTTCATTTTTCCAGTCTGCAGTATTACGTTCCCGGGGTGTGGTTCAGTTTCCTACACTTCCCCACAAGCTTTTCTCTCTGCTCGGGCCTGCAGTTTACCGTTTTGTACCACTGAGGAATTATGGGAAGTTGAGGATTTGACAGAAAAGTAGGTGCTGTGCAGGGGGCTTAAAACCGGCTGTTTGTGCTTTGGATGTTCAGTGGGATGCTTGGTGACGTTCTTTTTTTTTTCCTGTCCATTTTTGTGGCCTTGAGGCTACTGTTACCAGCGTTAGAGAAAACTGCAGGTGTCAGGTTCGATGTCCTCGGGGTCGGATGGAGCTTCAATCCAAGCCACTGATCGCAGGCCAGGAAAGCCAAAGTGATGGCTGTTGTAGCGCAGGCGGGTCCGTGCTGGGCGTGTGGCGCCACTGAGCACCGATCGTTATCTTCTGCAGGCTCATGATGGGAATCGGTCCCAGATCTCCCGAGGAGAGCCTGATTCCGCACTGCCAGTTTGCTCAGAATGGCCGATCCTCACTGCTCCGGAGAGCAGTGACGCTGCCTCCGCCCCCCCCACCCAATGTGCCGTCACGGCCTCACCCGGTCTCCCTCCCGCACCGTCACGTGGGAGTAGCCGCGTAACTTGACAGCCATGTTGAACTCGTTAGCGGAGCCCATTTGGGTGTGTTTGGCTGTCAGCTGGGTGGCTGTGCCCCTCTGCCAGAAGGAAAAGCACAGTTAGTTTCCGTAACGACACGCCTGATGGCTGAAGCTGCCCTCGCTTTTGGATGCGTCTTATTCCGTCTCGTAGGTTCTGTGGAAATCTGCCTACTGTGCATATACTCTGTGTCCAGAGCTGTCCTCGCTTGCTCAGTACACTCACTGACCTTCATTTACATGCACACCGTCCTCTCTGGCTCAGTATGCAGTGTCACCTGCAGTGATGCACACTCCGTCCTCTCTGGCCCGTTACACAGACTGACCTGCATTTATATGCATACTGTCCTCTCTAGCTCAGTATGCAGTGTCACCCACAGTGACGTACGCACTGTCCTCTTTAGCTTGAAACACACTGTCCTCCTTAGCTCAGTATGCAGTCAACTGCATTGATGTACACGCCAGCCGCTCTGTCACTCGTAATGTACGCATTCTCCTCTCTAGTTCAGTACACACTGTCTCCTGCAGTGATGTACACACTCCTCTCTAGCTCAGCCCGCACTGTCACCTGTCTGTCTTTAGCTCAGTCCGCACTGTCACCTGTCTGTCTCTAGCTCAGTCCGCACTGTCACCTGCAGTGGTGTGCACATTGTCACTCCTCCATAGGTACAGCTTCCAGCGCTGTATGCTGTGTATGTTCAGTTTTCTGGTCTGCTTAGGTGTTATGGACCCCCCCCCCAATGTTTCATTTAAATTTAGAAAATAAACGTGTGCCAGAAATAGCTGGGGTGCTGGAGAGAATGCAGAATCCCATCAGAATATGGAAATTTCCTTAGCAAAGGGCAGTTCTGCCCATCTTTCTGCATAAACACTGCAAAGTAAGTCAGAAATACACTGTGGGGATGTTTTTTTATTTTTTATTTTTTTCTCCTCCAAAACCATATTGTAAAAATAAAAGGGTAACATAAGTAAGAATGAACCAAAAGAAATCTGATCCAGCTGGGGTGAGCAGCTCTTCAGTTAAGCTGCTTTATTTGAGTCGTTCAAAGTGTGTGGGACGCGGGGGATCTGGACTTTGCAGAACACAGACCAGCGGTAACGCAGTAGCGCGTTGAGGCCAGCACAGGATGGGACTCTCACCCTACCTGGCCTTGCTGTCGGGTTGCCCGCACAGGTAAGCAGATTCTGGGCCCCGAGACCCTTAGACCCTGTAAATCAGCAGCGTTTCACCCCTGGTACTTTAACAGATCATGTCTGCATTTATGTGTGTGGCATGTTTTAATGCTCTGCTGGTTTGAAAAGCTGTGTTAAGGTCAGTGTGTTACAGTTGGACTAGATGATCATGGGATATCCAGATGCTGCAGTGATGGGGGTCTGTCCGCCCCTGTGTGCACACTGGTAATGATTTAAAAATGTTAGCTGGGCTGTATAATGTATATCTAGTATTCATAGTCCCTACACCATAATGTATAGTTTGTAGGGCTTTAATTCACAAGGGGTGTAACATTCATAGGGTTGGTTAGCTGAGCAGTTACTAGCACAATGCTAAGTATGAGAGAGACTTAAAGGGGAATTCCACACCAAAAAAAGGAAATATTTTCTTCATAAACACAGACTTTCCTACATATCCAAAGAAAACTTTTGTTTTGGGAAATTTCTGGTGCAAGGCATTTCCGTTCCGGAATATTCTATGGAAAATGTCTGTAGGTAGCACAGGGTGTGTGCTCTGTGAATCCCCTGTGTGATTTGCTGACCCCCCACATCAGGATCCTGGGGATCCTTCCTGATTCTCTTCTGCCTGATGACGCCCTCTGCTGTGTCACATTGTCAAGTTAACGTTTATTGAAATAAAAACGCCTCTTTCTGCTTTTGCCATTCTCTGTTTTGTGTTTGACTTCAGAGCCTAAAAAAAAAGTGAGAATTTTTTTTCCCCCTAATGCGTGCCGGGAATACTGTGTGAATCTCCAGCTATCGGATTTCAGCACAATCCCCATTTAATGGTCCTGTTAGCTGCTTTGTAATTGTGGATCCTTGTCACGGTGTAGGGAATAGAGAGATTCCTTTGGGATGGTCTGGCGTTCATCCAGAGAGCTTGGGAGTGCAGTTGAGGTCATGGGAATGGTAACTTTATTGAGCAAACAGTTGGTTTTTCCTTGGGGGCGGAGCTTATGGCAGGCTGGCTAGCTCACCACAACATCGGGGACGCGTGGCCGTGTCGTGGAATGTGCAGGAAGATGCTCTGTCACTAAGGGGGTTGGTGGGGGTGTGGTGTGTGTGTGGAACATCCCGGCTGTGGATGACAGAGGGTTCGTACCGGTTCTAAGGAAGGCTGACGGACACGCATGTCCCTGTCAAAGTCAGTGATTGGTAGGATGACCATGTGTTCTCAGCCGCCATTGGCTAGCTTACAGGAAATGACCGAATCCTGACCAGTGGTTGCCAGCACTCACTCCTTCCTGCCTCCTCAAGGCATCTGAGGCTCATTTTCTGAGATGGACCAGAGCCAAGATTTTGAGGTGGGTCCCTACAGCGGTTGTGTAGGTGTTTGGGTGAGAAGCTGCTGCAAATTCACAATTTTTATATCTATTTCTTAACTAGTTTCATGATATATTTACCAAAGACTATGCGTGTCTGAATTTATAGCCATAGTAAAAAATGGTACTTGGACAAGAAACATTTAAAGAATCTGCCTTTAAATTCTGAACATTTCTTCATTTATCGTCTCAGGATTTTATCATATTGAGGTTTTATGAATACTGCTTTATGTATTTTAACATTTGGTGTCCAGAACTGCAGCCCTCAGGGGCAGCCAGCCATCGACGGGACCTTAACGCTTGTGGCTGTTTAGCAGCACGCCCTGCTGTAGTCGCGTTGAGTCGCCTCGTTCCTTCCCTCGCTTGAGATGGAAAATCTGCACATGTGGATGTATATGCCCTTGGCGCTGGGCCTACTGGCGAACTCCCAGCTAAATGTTTACGCTGGTGATGTAAATAGCTTGTGTCCAGCGATTGAGGAGAAACGTCTCCGCTCAACCGGCAATTTGCCTCAATTTACTTCTGTGGCTCTCCTCTGCAGATTCTCTTGAACCGGAGAAAACGTCACCATGAACTTTAATAGAACGGGGTTCGTTTTTTTACATCTGATGTATACAATAGACTTAATGCTTGTTTGTTAGGTCAGTTATAAATATACAGTTTATACTGGATGACGGCTAGGAGAAAATTAGCATTAAAATGCCAAGTAGCTGAATGGGTTACTCAAGATGACTTGTGAATTAAGGCTGTTCCTAAGAAATAACTTGACGTTTTTCATTAACTGCGATCCTCGAAAATGTGATATGAAGTGAAGTCGGCAACAGACATAAAGCAGGACCTCGGTGGAAGATGAGGTGAGGTTAGTAAAGCCGTGCTATGCTTGTATGCATTTCTCGATGGCAGCCATGACATCACCTGATTTGCAGTTCTTGTTTGGAGTTTTGTCAGACGGGCCTCATGGTCAGTCTCATAAACTACGGACCTTTGGAAAATGATTCTGTAATCAGTGCTGCATTCCCGGCTGGGACTGTGTTTGTCATGATCCTGCTTGCAGAGCGGCCCTGCCTCTTTGGGCGGTGAAGGGCTCTTCCCCCCCGTGGTTGCCTGCCCACTGAGGCCCCGCCCATTATACAGCCACACTGCTCCCTGGCTCCGCCCCTTTGGTAGTGCGATCTTTTAGCCTTCCTTCTGTAGTCTAGAAAACTACAGAATTCCTGCTGGAAAATGCCCAGCTACTAAAAACCGCTGTGATTGAAAAAGTTTTTTTTTTTTTGCCTCAAAGTGCCATAAATAACATGTGGTCTAAACAGTTTGTGTGGATTCTGTTTGTATGATAGTGTATAAATAGATGTAACTGTATCTCCCACTCTGCTTGTGGCTTTGGGCCTACGGTTCGGGCTCCTGCGGGCTGTCGGCATGACTGTGGGCTCCCCCCCCCCGACATCCACCCACATGGCCCCCTGGAGCGAGGCTAATCCTCTGCTAGCATTCTCATTGTTGGCTCTGCGATGGCAGCCTCCCAGGTCTTAGCTGGAGGCCAGTGAACACCATTCTGGCCAGTAGATGACTTTTAGGGTCTATTGTTTAGTCAAGCAAGGAGGACTTGGTACAGATGGGAGGGGTCAGTGTGTACAGGGGTGGTGTGAGCAGGTCTCTCCCTGCTATGTGTACAGTAGCGATGTGAGCAGGTCTCTCCCTGCTATGCGATGTGAGCTGGTCTCTCCCTGCTATGTGTACAGTAGCGATGTGAGCAGGTCTCTCCCTGCTATGTGTACAGTAGTGATGTGAGCAGGTCTCTCCCTGCTATGTGTACAGTAGCGATGTGAGCAGGTCTCTCCCTGCTATGCGATGTGAGCAGGTCTCTCCCTGCTATGTGTACAGTAGCGATGTGAGCAGGTCTCTCCCTGCTATGTGTACAACATATGTGTACAGGGACAGTGCGGCCAGGAGTTCTCTGTGCAGTGTGTACAGGAACAGTGCGGCCAGGAGTTCTCTGTGCAGTGTGTACAGGGACAGTGCGGCCAGGAGTTCTTCATGCAGTGTGTACAGGGACAGTTGCGGCCAGGAGTTCTCTGTGCAGTGTGTATAGGGACAGTGCGGCCAGGAGTTCTCTGTGCAGTGTGTACAGGGACAGTGCGGCCAGGAGTTCTTCATGCAGTGTGTACAGGNNNAGGAGTTCTTCATGCAGTGTGTACAGGGACAGTTGCGGCCAGGAGTTCTCTGTGCAGTGTGTACAGGGACAGTGCGGCCAGGAGTTCTCCATGCAGTGTGTACAGGGACAGTGCGGCCAGGAGTTCTCTGTGCAGTGTGTACAGGGATAATGTGTTGGGATTAGTGTTGGTTCGGCTTTAGGGTTCAGGATTATTTTCATTTTTTTTTCATAAAAGGAAACGGTAAGCAAAGTTAGTATTTCCGCCTCCATATGCAACAGATGTGCCCTGAATGTGGTCAGTGGAAGCAGATGAGTCGTCCTTTCAGCACTGGAGACAGACGCTCCGTGCACCTGATTGCGTTTTTCATTTTTCTCACTGGCTGCTCCCTGTCAGTAGCCGCCTTCCACAGTGCCGTGGCGCACACTTTGAAGGCCGTTGGCCTGAAAATCTGCTGACTGGTTTCCGTTTTCCTTCGTTTTTTTTTTTTTTCTTTTCTATGCCTGGGATTTAATCTGCTTTTTTCCCCAGGTGATTTTATGAGACAGTCAGGCTTCTGCTAACGAAAGGTGTGCAGCAGAGGATCAGGCCTCTTAAATGGTCAAAATCTGGGTCGAAGCAGTTTGTTATGAACGTATGTGATGTTAATCCTACTGATGCTGGAATTTTCGCGAAGCATAGGATTGATTGAAATGTTTGGGCTCAGGTATTTTTTTCTGTTTTATTGGAAGTAGTCGCCGTGCAGATTGATTTTTGTGGTCTCTGGCATTTGATTGCTGGAGGCGCTGCAGCCGGTTATATGTTGAGTGCCTGTAAAATTATTAAACCATGGATCGGACAAGACTGAGAACCACAGATCTCCATGCTAGTGAAATACCTAAAACGTGTCCTCCTTGTCACTCCAGTTATTATTCTAATTTTGTTTACTTTATGATTTCACGAAGCTTTCTTACAATCTGGTAAAACAACAGTTGTTCCATTGATGCTCTGGGTGACGACGTGGTCCGTCGTCACTGTTAAAAATCTGACAGAAGATATCGTTTCTTATTCGCTGGCATCTTGGCCTTGCACCCCGTCTTCAAATAATCGCGACCTCATTGACCCCATAGATCCCGGCTTGTTGACGCAGCACTGCTGGAGGTCGGCGTTTGAGCGTTGCAGTGTCGTACGAGCCCCGTTACTGCCGGCCGGCTTGTGGTCGTGTCCCGTGTGTGTGCCGTGTGTCGTGCATCCAGCCGCTGACCTGCGGCACTAATGTTTATCCCGTTGCTAACGTGCCAACTTCCATGATGAAGTCACACCCTGTCTGCGTGTGACATATTAGGGTGCCGTTTGAGGAAGATGACCTTCTCCAAAGTGAAGTGTGAGCCCTACTCATCTCTCTGAGAGAAGAAGCAGTCCAGCAAAAGAGGGAACAGACGTGTAGCCGCGTTTTCCCTGTCATCCGTTGGGGGGGGGGGGCTCCGCAAGCATAAACGCAGAAGGCCACATTTCTTATAAGAATAAATGTAAAAATAGTATTTGAAAACTCATGTATCTGGTCAGAACAGTTCATATTCACGTTGCTATGTGAGAATTCAGCTTTTGTTTAAGTGTAGGAGTCTGAGTTGCCTCTGTTTCAATTCCTTTCAGACTTGCTTTTACACCAATGCCTTTTTTGTTTTAGACATTTGGGTGATCAGCATGGTTGGTTTTCCCTGACTTAATGTTGTCAGCGATTTTAAAAAAAAAAAAAAAAAAAAAAAAAAATTCACACCTGTCTGGTTATGCAGAAAGATCATTGGCGTTAATTAAATGAATATTGTATAAAACGTGTAAGTTAGGCTAAGATTTCAGCTAAGACATGGCTTAAGTGGCTTCTAGGCATGAGAGACGGCATTGGCTGGCGCAGTAAAAACTGCATTTTTAAAACTTGTAAATGCGAGTTTGCGGGGTCACCCCGATACTGTTGTATTTGTCGGGTTTCGGACCTGTGAGTCGCAGCTGAAAGCGACTAGCGTTCTCTCTCCAAGAGAAATACAGACAAATAAGAAGCTTATCTGCTGTAGGTTATCATTTCAGTTTTACTAGCCGCCCCCAGCCCAAGCACAGGAGGTGAGCTGTCCTGTGCTGTCACTGAATCTGCTCCGGGCAGGGGGTGGCTCCTGCCGGTGCCTGGATCCAGCCGCCCCCCCCCCCTTTCTGCGTGGCCTGGTTTCGAGCAGAACCGTCGGCCGGGGAAGTCTCGCACACGCCCTGGTAGCTCGCTGTTGTCTTTAAGACAGGAGCTCTTGTTCTGCTCCGTGAGACTCATCTCCATTGGTACCATGAACAAACTTGTTGGGTACGGGGGTGGGTGGGGGGGGCTGTATTCGGGTTTCGGGGTTTAACAGACTGGAGGGTGGGGAGAGGAAGGTACACAAAAGGTGACAAAATGACGACGCCCGGGTGGGAGTGGCGGCTCCAGATGGGTGGGGGGTGGGGGGTCGAGGCCTGGATGCCCGGCAGCCCCAGGGGAGATAGAGTCACAGCCAGATGGCAGGAAGAGGGACTCCTTACCTGGTAGCCACTTTGTGGCAGAACACGATGTTTCACACTGTGTAATCAATGCACGTTTCTCTGCGCCGCATCCCGAGTAGGACCACGCCGCATCCCGAGTAGGACCACGCCGGCAGGATGCGTCACTCGCAGCTGCGGCCCATCTCCGAGCGTCGTGGCGGTGACGACTGCTCGTTACAGACGTGTCATTGTCACCGGGCTGACGGCACGGTTCTCCGGCCGCCTCACGGGACGCCGCGTTGGCGAGAGCGCCTGCTGCAAATGTCTCTCTGGAAGGCTGCCAACCCACACTGTGGAGGTGCTTCCAGGCATTGTGCTAGAAGGTTCTGCCCCGCTAGGGTCAACGTACAAACCCCCCCCCCCCCCCCCCGTCCATCCAGCTGCTATGTGCTGCCTCCATTCCCCTCACGCTTCCTGTCGTATGTGTGGAAAAGCTGAATCTGAAGGTTTACCTGGTAAAGAGATTAGTGATTGTATGTAATGAAAGGCCATTGTCCTTCATCCTTACCACTGGGCTGCTGTGTGAAGGTCGATCATCACTTATCAGGGCTTGTTTTCTGCCCCTTTCCATGCGTACGGCTTCTTTAGCGTTTGATTGCCTTTCCGATGCGCAGTGACATCGACCCCTGCAGCTGTGGCCGCTTACACGTCATATAAGTCATCTGAAATCCGGACGACTCCAGCATGTAAATGTCAGCTTCCGTCAGACAGCAGAGCGGCACCGTCTGCGCAGATGGTGACTGTGGGACCGGAGGGGGGGGAGGGTCGAGGCTCCGGGGTTGTTAAATTGACTTTCTGTGTTTGTACTTAAGATACATGGAATTGGCAGCTTGGAGATGATGTGTTTGCGAGTAGCGGCAGGTCAGCGCAATCACTGGAGGAAAATGTAAAAACTGGCCCAAAAGACTTCAGATTCAACTTATTTCTCTCTGCGAAGATATCAAATTTAAATATTTTTTCCCCCCACTAACTATTTATTTATCTATTTATTTGCTCCACCCCTGTTTCTTACAAAAACCAATCTATCCATGGAAATGTGATGATTTTTTCAACAGTTCAACCAAAAATCTGTCAATTTCATCCTCAGTTCTCTCAAAGATGCCTGTAACAAAAAAAACACTAAATTAGGTAGCAAAGTTTTTCAGAAAATTTGTCGCGAAATCAAAAACACAATCACAATCAACGCTGCAGAAATAAAAGTGAGGTCAGGGGCACCGCAATAGCCATTAAAGATGACGACTTTTTTGTCATTATTTGGCATAAACATTTTACAGTCTGACTTATTAAATCTAACCTGGACCAGGTCTTAATTCGGACCTGCCAGTTCTTACTGTATGTGTTAGATTTAATCCTGCATGCCCCATGTTGTAACTCGCTGACCATCTTCACGGTACTGCAAATGACAGGGAAAGAGTATTTATGGACCATTGTCATGTGATCATACCTCACCATGTTGATTACATCTCTATTTCACTGCTGGGTGTAACATCAATAGTGTTTGCATTGGTTACTGTAACAAGTGACTGGACGGTGCCTTTGAAGCGCGTTTCCGGGTGGTTCTGACATGACATGCATTAGGAGTTTGCTCTTCTAGTGGTCATACCTCTGAAGCAGGTGGCTACACTCTATTTGCAAACCTTAATTATAAATATATAAAATAGATGTTTGTCTGCCTGTGAAACTATTTAAAATAATGCAAATCGTGTCAAACCTGATTTTACAGAGATTCTGACATGGGAATCCCCAGCAGAAGGGGTGAGTAGTTCTGGTCCAGAAAGTA
The DNA here is from genome assembly GCA_026779605.1 of Mormyrus hasselquistii. NCBI lineage: Eukaryota > Metazoa > Chordata > Actinopteri > Osteoglossiformes > Mormyridae > Mormyrus > Mormyrus hasselquistii. The sequence goes on along the minus strand of JAODKE010000037.1, from coordinate 18,852,406 downwards.
AAAATTCAGGCCAAGATTTTGTTTCAACCAACCAGTTGAGTATAAAGAATCACAATCTCAGAATATTCAACTGGATGTTGTTTTTTTTTTTTTTTTGGATCTGACCTGCCCCCTCTGCACATCAGGGTGTTTTGTCTTTATAAATTTATAAATCAGGTCCCCCACTTTGCTTCCTGACATCTGGGTCAGTCGCAACACGACGGCTTCCAAATTCCCCATGACCATCTTGTCATCATTGCGACTCTTTGCTGCTTTCAGATCCTTAATTTTTCATGAATACTTGGCTCTCGAAGGCAAAGGGGGGGTGAGGGGGTGGAAGTTTGTTTTATGGGACAACAAAATACTGCTTATTTACTAATTATATATGATTCCTTACCTATCAAACCTCAGTGAATCCCTGATGTCACCCAGTAAAAGGCACACGTTTAATATTAACATGCAAAAACAATTTAAATATTAATCACACTTCAGAGAAGGGCATGCAGCATTTTAAAAGTAATACAAAATAACAATATTGATCATTTAACCACATTCGGTGCTATTTCTTTGGCATTTCATGATTTAATTTTTGAACAAAGAAAGAAAACAATATGTTTAAAAGAGCTAAAAGATTGTTTTGGCTTTGTGGCGTTATCATTCATCAAGTAAAACTGATGTAAGCAAGAGGAATTTACAGGTCGTACCTTTTGGTTTTTCCCGCAGGTTCACTATTATAGGTACTGATGAGCCACAATGACGCAGTGAGTGCTCAGAGTCACGCAGCCATACGCAGCCGTGTGCAGCCATACGCAGCCGTGTGCAGCCATGCGCAGCCACTACTATATCGGCAGTCTAGATTGATTAATCAATCAGTGCTGATCGATCGGTGGACCGGACAGCATTCCGTGGTTCTGGAAGCGAGATACTCTCTCGCAGCATTACTAGCCCAGTTCACTGACTTGTATCCAACCCCCCCCCCCCCTTCCGATTCTGTCCTGATCTGCCCCCCTCCCTGAGCTGTCCTCGCATGATGGCATTAGTGCGGGACCCCCAGTTGCGTCGGGGAGCCGTTTGGCAGGACTGCAGGCTTCTCGCAGACCCCCGTGCATGAATTATTCACAGTGTACTGCAGTGGCACGTTGTCCCTGGGGGGAGGGGGAGGTGATGGCAGGGGACGTTGGCCGGGCCCAGGTGACGCGTCGAGAGCCGTGCTCCGTGCCCCGATTCCCCCGAGGCGTCTCTAGGAACTACGAACTCTCCCCACCCCCCACAAACCCCTACTTTAACCCTCCTGTCCTCCTCCACGGCATGCAGAACATCTTTGTGACAGTGCTAATTTACATTCACTCCTGTCCTTTGTGTTACATTTTTCATGGGAGAGACCCCCCCCCCCC
>JAODKE010000037.1:18755158-18767400 GCA_026779605.1 Mormyrus hasselquistii | reverse complement strand
TCAGCCTAACGCCCCCAATTAGGGTTGGCAAACTGAGGCTAGGGTTAGCGTTAGAAAAACTATGGCATTTACAGCTAAGGGCATGATTTTTGCGGCTCCCTCTCCAGGGTCATGGGGACAGTACCTCATTAAAGCCAGCCTGATCCACAACTGCAGCTCAGACATTAAATAGCAGTATTTTTCAATTAGGGCTGACGAATTCAATCAAAATTCCATAGATTAGGATGAAATGAGGCATGGGTCATTTACAAGGGAATTTAATTGCACAGCCATTAGACAAATAGTATAGCAGGCACTGTCTCATTATCTATCATGTGGGGGCATCGATAGACATAGTGGGGGGGGGGGCAGAGATACACCCCCGGATCACTTCGCCAGCACGGCTAATAAATACCCTCTTTCCTACTTATAAATTATCCAGTTTAATTAACAACGCGCATTATGATTGGAATATGATTTAATTAAACCTGTGTGCTAGTGAACATGACCATTTGTTATGCTGGGCAAGGCGAGGTCAGGTACACGGTCCAGGAGGGCAGGAGGGGGCTTTTACGGCCTGGCCTGCAGATATCTGCGTGGATCGGACGCGTTAGGGGGTCTATTATGATTTATTACCGGACCACGTGCTGATGCAGCATTGATTACGGAAGCCCGTCAACGTACGAGGTTGATTATCATCTTCCGCGGTGGTGCAGGGTCAATCACGCCGGTCGGGGGTGATTACAGGGTAGACTGTGATAACTGGTGGTGCTACCACTACGGTCATGGTTGCCCATAATGGAGATGAGTTGATTCTAACACTCTACATGCTAATAAATGAGAGCAGCACGGTGAAATCCGCATGGAGCTGGTGTCACCACTCTCTGTCAGCAGCGGAGTCCAGGCTGAGAAAAGTATAGGTGTGTTGGAAAAGTAATTAAAAAGTCTCTCTGGCTTTTGGATGTAGTTATGGAAACAGATTGGATTTGGAAATATTGCCTCCAGCATCAGACCATTCAACGTTATTTAGTTTGGTACGTCTCAGTTTCAACCTTTTCATCCAGTTTTAAATGTCACCCATAATTTATTCTGTACAATCCACCCTTTTTACATTATATCAAATCCCTCCGTTTTCCTTGTTTCTATACCAACGGGTCAGGCGGTAGCCAACAGCCAGACTAATGTATCGTGGTATTTTAAAACAGAATGCATTTCCGTCTGAGTGAGTCTGTTTTTAAAGCTTATTCCTCCTTTAATGGTCACTTAAACACAGCTTTTCTAAATATCTGTGGGATTTTAAGTATGTTTTTTTTGTATCAGACTGTTTTCATGCCATCGCTCCTGTTAAGGGTCACATAGTAACTTGACCGAAAAATGCTAATTCATGTTGCAGAATATTTGTCATCTAGTCTTTCTGTGGCCCCCTTATTCTACAGTGTTAAAAGCTGAAGGATCCATTTTTACCCACAATCACCAGCCTCCCTCTGTGAGCCCAGGGAATCTTCCACATAGCACCCAGGAACTCTGACCCCCTGTGGGCTATCATAATATACCATTATATACCATTATATACCACGACCACTATATGAACACTACACCACAGTTTGTCATGTCAAAAAACTACCAGGATGAATTACATTTTGATGAATTAGAATAATTTAGAAAACACAGAGTTGCGCAATTCCTTCAGTATCTACTTTATTTGGCTGGTAATTAAGGGCACAAAAAGAAATAGCTTTTATCAAACAAACTGTATGTAAAATGTAAGCAGTATCAAATATATATAAAAATTCTGATTAATAAAAACAGTAACAGTAAATATTAAATTATAAAACACAGTAAGTATTTAAACTAAATGCAAAAGATCAGCTGAAATAGTAACGACATGAGTAGCAGAAGTAATGAAATTAACCCACAGTGACCCCTGCAGGTGAAGAAGTGCAACCGAAGAAAGATTCCTCGGAGCATTTTCTACAATGTTTAGCTGTTGAAATAAACGGTAAGGAATTACTAATAAGTATTAATTATGCCGGACATACAAATCGTACCCATGGAAAAGTGTGAGCCAATGGTGTTCATGTAGGCATTGAGGCTACAGAGGGGCTTAATAGATGAAGCCTTCTGGCTCCAAAAGGAGGTAACGCTGTAGGAGGCTGGGGATGGGGAGCTGGGGAACCAGCAGGTGGCAGTCTTTGCCATAGTGCTGCCGGACGGCAGCGCGACACAGGTGCTGCAGACAGCGGGGTCTGTACTCCAGGTCAAAGAGGGACTGATAGAACGGCTGGTGCACCTGCAGAATGCGGGAGTGAGGAAACAGAAAACGCAATCACATAACCAGGTGCACATGAATGTGCAGGGAGACCAGCGAATGAGGGCGTCGTCGTGACAGGCAGATGCTAAGAGGATCACACCTATTACCCTAATTACAGAGCTGACAGTGGCACGCAGGGCAGCAATTATTCAAAACACACCGGAGAACCGAGCGTCCTGAAGGTGCAGAGCACAGGGGCGACACACGCGCAAACCCAGACAATGAGGGACATTACAGCGGAAAACAGACACAAGTTCAAATATCCAGACATCCAGCCTTCAGACAGATGAGTCGGTCACATTAACAAGTGCTTCAGTAATTAAATGTGCAGAGTATTTACCACAGTTATTCAGATTTGATTTAATAACAACATACTTAATTACCGTGACAATCAATGAGACCGAAAAAGAGCATTTCAGAAGTTCCAAAGGCAGAGATCTGTTTGGATCATATTAATCCTTCTGCTTTCCTTCCCACAGAGAACATGTCATTAATTAGGGTAGAATTAATTACGAGTGAGTATTCTAACTAATGCTTCTCAGGGATGGGAATGTTCTGGAATTGGATCTGTGCTACGCCAGTATGACACGTATGCAGCTTTCCATCCCTCTGTGTCATTGTAGGGGCCTGAGTGGAGGCTTCGAGGTTCAGCTCACCTGGTAAACCTCCTCAGGGATGCTCTGCTTCCACTTGTACGTGACCGGGACCTGGCTGTAGGAATTAAAAAGGACCTCCACCGTCATTGGAGCTTCAGCACAGGTGGCAAGAACCTGAGATTGAAGTCAGATGGAACTGATATCAACACATATAACATATAACATATAGCAATTCATGTGGGGGGCCATGTATATCCTGGTAGATTCCTGGGGGCAACTTCATAGGGGCCTCAAAATCTACCATCGGGGGCTGGCTTGGCAAAAAGTACTAGGGACCCAAAAAAAAAATCCTGTATAGGGGTTTGGACACATGCCCTGGGGTGCAATGTCCTCAGGGAGGCGTCAAGCTTAGCTACACCCCATAAGCATCCCCCCCCATATGATTTATATTGTTCTTTTAATATGACACTCCCAGGACACATTTTTGAATTATGTGAGCCATCAATCACAAATAAGATTCTTTCCTACATGAGGTCATGTTTGCTGTTCTGGGTTATTTGGCACTCTTAATCTGGCCCTGTGCACATGTGACCTGTGTTTCTTCAGACTGAAACGTGAAAATTGACATTTTGTCAGGGCGCCCAGAATGTCTAGCTATGCTCCTGCGCTAGATGTTTGGTGCGTGGCGTTTCAGAGTCAGCTCAGGATGGTTCTAGGTGGCGGCTGCGTTCAGCACAGGGATGACGCACCTTGAGCAGCGCCAGCGGCCACACCTTGATGGAGCCGTGGTTTAGTAGGGTACGCACCACCTGGTGGGGGTGCTGCCGAGGCCTGACGTTGGCGCTCTGTAGGGCGCAGGACAGCGGCGTGGCGCCATTGTAGTCGATAGCGTTGACGTCGGCTCTGTGCTCCAGCAGTAGCTGCACCAGCTCCAGCTGCACGTTGCGGGCTGCCTTGTGCAGCGGCGTCCGTCGCTCCTCGTCTGCCCTGCTTGTTTCAGCGCCGTAGGTCAGCAGCAGCCGGCAGAGTTGCAGGTGCCCTTCCGGGAGCTCGGGGCTGCGGGCGGAGCTGCACGCCGCCCCCAGCGGCGTCTCCCCCGAGCCGCTCGGCTGGTTGACGTCGGCACCGTAGCGGAGGTAGAGCTGGGCGTGGTGCAGCAGGCCGTGACGAGCAGCCACATGCAGCGGAGTCTCTCCGTCCTCCTCGCTCGCCAGGTCCACCTTGGCGCCATAGCGGACCAGCGCTTTCGCACAGCTGGGGTGGCCGAGAGGCGGTTAGTTAGCGACCAAGGTGGTAAGTTAAGGGCTTTTGATCACACCGCTGAAGGAGAGAGAGGAGTGGCTGCGGTATTTAATATTCTTAATTATTATAAGAATGCATTAGAAGAATGTGGCAGGTGATTCCAGGGCACACACATGCGCACACACATAGTCTCACTCTAGGGGCAATTTACAAACACAAGGTCACCTAACTGCATGTTTTCTGATCGTGGGAGGGAACCGAAGCACCGGGAGGGGGGAATGTGCAAATTTGCATCCTATTCGGTGGAATATGTACCTGAAAAACATCGCGGCATAGTCGGCAGAAGCCATGAGGTCTGTCTCAAGCTTTAGATCAAGAGGGGAAAAAAAAACCCTGAACTTACATTACATGGCGAGAGAGTCAGTGAGTCAACAACAGTTTTAACCTCTGGACTGAGAGTTTAGCCTGAGCTTCACTGTATAGTTAATCTGCCATCATTAGAGGTAAAGCAGGCCGCAGGTGTGGCGGGCTAGCACACTAATAAGCGTGTTCAGCACTCTCAGCATGCCAGAGCCGGGTTTGGTCACTGTGTCAAGCCCCCGCATCTCACCGATTCCACAACTTTCCTTCTCTGCCCTCTCTGAACTTGACGAACCCAGCAGAAAGAAATGTTGGTACTTTGTTAGGCACTAGCTGCAATGACAGGGGTGTTAGCTATGTCAGGGGCTGGAAGTTGGAGCATAATAACTGCAGGAACTGCAGTTTAGGCTGCGTTGGCGGGAAGGAAGCTGACCGTAGAGTTTGGGCGGTCCTGCAGAGGTGCAGCGGCGACAGGCCGTCCTCGGTCAGCAGGCCAGGGCTGGCTCCGTGCTCCAGCAGCAGCTCTGTGCAGTCGGTGTTGCCGTTCTCGCAGGCCTCGTGCAGTGCGGCCTTGCCGCCTGCCAGCAGGTTGGGACGCGCGCCGTTCTCCAGCAGGTAGAGGAGGCACTCGGTGTAGCCCTGGGCGGCCGCGATGCGCAGTGGGCTCGTCAGCTCACGCTTATAGTCCAGGGACCACAGGCCTGCAACAGCAGCGAAAGGAAGGCCATGATACTGTCACTGTGTGTGACAACTCAGGGGACACTATAGCATGAGGGCAAGAAACTGTGGAGATGGAAAAGGATGGAATGGTGATGGAGAATGACTCCGCTCCGATATGGTCCCATAATGCTCTAGTACTCTATGAACCACCCTACTGCCTCTGCGGCACTGACTGAACTTTTCTTAAAGAGGTGTTCAAGAATCGCATCAGTGTGGGATCCCTACAGAAGAGGCACAAAGTTCATCCCCTACACTTGAGTTAAGAGAGACAACCTAAGTAGACGCAGCTACAGAATAGCTGGTTATTGCCTGCATGCTCTGACTCATGGCGGTATGGATGTACGGACTGGACCTAGCGATTATGGCTTTCCTTCAGTCCTCCATGCCTTAGGGGGCAGCAGTGTTACCTGAGGATCCAAAGGTAGCAACACTGTTGGACCGCCAATGTAGCTCATCGCAGTTGATTTCGTAGACTACATTCACATCCACATATCTTTTCTTGAGGAGCCTCTTCAACCCTTGGGAGTCTCCTTTCATTGTGGCCCAGTAGAGCTGCACTGTGTGCCGGTCCTGACCACCAGGTGCACTAAGCACTTCCTTGAAAACTTCTCCTTCGTTCTCTCCATGGCCCTCATTCAGGTGCACGGTGGAACACAGATCCTCTAAACACAGAGTCCTAAGCATTCCTTGGTGCTGCGGCAAACTTTGCCTCCCCAAGAGCAGTGAGGAGAATCTCCCTCTGCCAGACATCCAGAAGCTATGGCTGTCCTGGGGGGACTTGGGGCATTTATAGGTCTTGCAGGCTTTCTCACCATGGCTGCCTACTGTGAGATTATAAATAGTCTGTTGTTTCTATTCTGTGATTAAATTTAGACTATGATGCCCTGTCAGATGTTCCGCTGGCCAGGGGTTGAGGGTTTAATCACTCCAGTTGGCAGGATCACTGATGACACTCTGCATGTTATGACTTGGGAAGTGTGTCAAGGTTAGTGATTAGAGGCAGAGAGTCAAGCTGAGAAGGGTCTGGGTCATACATACACTTGAGATCGTATGGTCACCTGGCTATGTGGATTTGAGTGATGATAACCCATCCATAGTTCTCTTTCAGCCCGCCTTGTGCTCCAAACATCTAGTACGACCTTTGCTTTGGATCCAAATCCACTCCAGCAGCGTAGCAAGACATTCTGGGTGCCCTGACAAAATGTCACCTTTTCATGGTTCAGTCTGGAGAAACAGAGGTCACATGTGCACAGGGCCAGATTAAGAGTGAATCTCTTTGGGTGTAAGTTATCTCTCTGCCAAAATAATGCACGACCGTGTTAAGGTACAGAAGGAAAAACTCAGTGTCTTTTTTCTTCTGACCTCCCTGGTCCTTCCTATTTGTACCTTGTTCTGTCTCCATCTGGCCCCTACCTTCCTCTGGCCTTGCATGGACCACAGCAGCTGGAGGTAGATCTTCTGTAGCTGACAGCGAACACGCCTCGATGCTAATCTCACGGATTAACATATTTTTCATACTGCAGAGCCTCACCCACATGGAACTAATGCTGGCAGCACCGTGGCGACTACCTTCTAACATGGGATGACCTGACCTGGATTTCCAACGTAGGCTGATGAAGGTTTACAGTCACTGGGAGAATGCGGCATCCATTCCGGGAATGCGGGTGAGGATACACTTGCCAAAACGGACTGTTCTCCTGATTATGACTGCAGGGAGTTGTTTAAATGAACAAACAGGATATTAATAGAATACTAAATTTAAACAAATTGCTATCAGAGCTTATTATGCGCATGAAAATATGCTCAGCTTGTCACTTCTTGAATTTAGTTAAAGCATATAATTCATACTGCAGCTGTTGTATGTGACAATATAACCAGAAAGACAAAGTAGAGTGATATAGTGCATGTCCATGGATGGTCCAGTGGCCTCTTGTGTGAATATGTTCTATTATTAGTGCACGATGCACTGTGGATGGACTTATTAATCTTGAGGTGTTTATGTTGAAAGTTCCAGACCAGAAAAGAATCATTCACAGTAGATGACCTTCTCTGGATCTGCTATATCTAAATGCAAAATTACAAACTCAGAAAGGAAGTCTGATTGGAGGCTGTTACTTACAGGCAGTGGCTTTGGAAGAGGTTTGACATTGGAGGGGGACTGAATTTACCCCTGGGAGGGGGTGAGATGTCTTTTGTGACATTGCGTTGGGCACACTTCCAATAGTCACATTGTGAAAGGATGGGACATAATAAAGATTTAAAAATAAATTTTGAATAATAAAGATTTCATAATTTAAAACAATGGTAACACTATTTAGGCTACAGTTTCACTAAATATAATCAAAGAAATAATTCCTATGATAAGATGAGCTGCAGTTTTTATTGGGTAAATGTTTTGTCTTCACGCTCTGCATTGGCCTCATAATAAAAGAGAAGGAACTTGCTTTTATTTATGTTTGTTTGCTTGTTTATTTGTTTGTTGGGGGGGGGGGGTGTCTGTCGACAATGGGTAGATGCACCCCCTCCGCCTCCCCCCCCCTGCTCCCAGGCCATGGAGTACCCAGGCTTCGTCCTACCATTCAGCACAAGGCGTGTTCTGGACCCTTTAACCTTTCAAAGTGTGACATCATTCCTTTACCCTTATGTGAGTCATGCCTAATTACCTTGACTGTATCTCTTGATCTTTTTAAATTTATTTGTAAATACTCTTTCTCTGCCATTGAGACCAGCACAGATTTCAGAATAGACAACAAAACCATACCATTAACATAAACATTTAAGACTCTTTATAAGTGCCAATAGGATACCTTTTGTTATTTTCGACTGCCAGTTTTATATGTATATCTACCTTAATTCCTACTATGAATTGATTGCAGAAGGTAAATGACCCAGTAGTCTTAATGTTGCCTGTCACTATTGTAGTTTTATCGACAGGTTTCAAGTGTCCCAGACAGCTTCACTATTTATAGCAGGCTGTTGTGGCTTTCCTGTGAAACGCTTAACGGAAAAAGCCGTTTTGGGTTGGGCTCAGCCTCAGCTCACAATCAGCAGTCTAAATTGTATTATACTGCAGTTATGAAGTAAGTCACCATCTATATCTGAGATTCCATGCATCAAAGATTACTGTTAGCAAATAAAGCAGGCGCTTTTTTCAGTTGTCTAAAATCATGCATCTCACAGAAATTTGCCTGTCATATCAACATTTGCCTCCATTTCCAGGTTTAAAGCGGATGTTCAGCCTGGGTTTTTACTGAGTTTGCAGTGAAGTGATGGTGACCTGCAGTAGCTAATATGCAGCTGTGAATATCCAGTTAAATCGTAAACAGTAATTATTTCAAAATAAATAAAGCAATACCTTTAATATCTGGCAAAAGTGCATAACCAAAGTTGCTGCATAAAAACAGCTACATGCTGAACAAATCAAATGGGCAGTAATGTTCAATCAAACTGTTTTGACTTCTATCACAAATGTCCTTAATGTCTCATACAGCTGTAACAGTATATATGTGGTCTTAGTGCCTTGTTGTTGTCACAATAAACCCCCCCCCCCATCCAGACGTACCACCAGGTTTGGTCACATCACAACTCATATGCTGTTTACATATGACATGCTATTACAACCACTTATTATTTTATCCAGTAGGCAGAGGTGGGTAATTCAGGTCCAGATTTTGTATGTAAAGAGTCCCAGTCACAGAGTATTCAACTGGTTGGACTTTTACTCTCTGGACCTGAACTACCCACCAGGGTAGGGCATGCAGATCAGAGGCTGGTTGAGCAGCGCTCACATTAATCACATGCAAGCATAGCTTCCGGTACCGAGCGAGCGTGCATGTGTTCACCGTTAGAGCGAGCGTGGACGTGTTCACCGTTAGAGCGAGCGTGCACGTGTTCACCGTTAGAGCGAGCGTGCACGTGTTCACCGTTAGAGCGAGCGTGCACGTGTTCACCGTTACGTACCACGCTTCTTCGCTGTCCACTGCAGCTCCTCACTCTGGAACTCCAGAATTTTGTTGAGCTCATCTGGGTCGCAAAATCCATCCTGCAGGTCTTTCCAGTGCCGGGACAGCAAGGTATCCAGCGCCGGAGGGCACGGGAAGGCCATGCCGGGCTGTCGGAGTGAGCCTCTGCGTTGAATGCCCCGTGAGCCCTCGACCGTCCCACTGATGGCTGCCTGGGGGCAGGAGAGGGCCGCGCTGCCCCGGCGAGAGAACATCACCGGAATGGGGGTCGTATGCAAGGGAAACAATGTCTAGCTCTCGCTCCAGGTGCCGACAAATCCTTACCTGCCTGGGTGCTTAGGAGTGCCGCTATTTATACCGAATTTGCATCCCGTTTCATTTATAAATAGCTAGGGATCGAGGCTCGTGATCACAAGACCGAAGACTGACTGCAGCTGGACAGAATTTAAAGCCCACTATCAGAGCTGCAACGTATGTTTGTGAGGACAGGCAAAGGGCAGACAGGTCAACGATAGCAAACATGACAGTGTGGAATGCCGCCAGACTGATGTCATCGTGGTGAGTCGGGTAAAGTGTGCCAGTGGCTAAATGGACGTGAACATAGGCGCTTTGCCGCCCCCCGGCTTGGCTCCTGTCATGTGTGGCTGTGCAGCTGCTCTATAATCTCTGGTAGTGCCCCAGAAGATAGCCAGCATTCCCACATCTCCACTTGCACTGCTTAGAATATCTGCTGCCTGACAGCAGGTCAGCAGATAAGGGAAACCTTCTGATGTCTGTCAAAAAACGGTCAGGAGAGCTTTTCATAAAGTGTGATTGTTAGAAGTGCAAATCCCTAGATACTTAACCTGCTTAGATGCCTCTTGTTGCGGTGTGGCGATCGACATGGTCAGTTAGTGACACAGGGCAGAAACAGCAGCAAAGTTACCATTGCAGTATGGGAGAAGCTGTCGACGTGATGGTGTCACGACGCGCTGACCATGTGATCGCAACTGCATCTTAGACACCCGCACAAGAATAACGGCCATCGGGTGCTCAGTACCATCACACAGTTAAACTTGACTCTGTGAATGAAGCCTGAGTAAAGAGTGAACAGTCAGAAAGTCCAAGTCTGATCAAAAGATTAAATTAGAATAAATAAAAATTCTAGGAAGGTCAAGCTGCCCCTTCAGCGACCCTAGATTTACCAGCACTTATTCAGAGTCTTGTGAATGTATGGTAAAGACCATATGCAGACATAAGGGTATAGGTTTGGTGTCATCGTTGTTAAGGACCAAGTCAGCCCCAAATCTCGCCCTCAAACACATAGTACTCCCACAGTATTGACAGGGACATGTCCCTACTGTCTGTACCCTACACCATTGTGCAAACATAATTTTAAGTACTCTTTCAGGTTAATGTAACTCCATGGTTCACAGTCCTGTTCCTGGTGCCCCCCCCCTGCACGAATGTTTTCATTCCAACCTTACCTTAATCAGGCTTATATGATCCTTAATAGGCTAATACTGTAATGAATGTGGCAGGTTGAAAGCAGTGTGGATTGAAATGAAAACATTCTGGCGGGGGGGCAGGAACAGGATTGAGAACTACTGCTATGACCTGACTAATGGGTCTTTCCTTGTTCGGGAAACCTTTGTTTCCAATGCCTCTCAACACCTCCACTCCTTCCGATCTCATATTTGCATCACACAGGGACACAAACAGATTTTCCCCCCTGGCAACCAGTACGTACAACATGCCCCAATTAACAGATTAAGCAAATGAATGAATAAGAGTAAACAAAACTCATTAAACACTTAAGTCACATGCTCAGATGGGGACCATATGCTCACCATTCCTTTAATTTCAATACCCACCTAGAAAATCAAGTTAAAATTTTCTTGTCCTGTGTCAGGGTCAGCACCTGTCTGTCCCAAGCCTTTTGTGTCTCCTCCCCGTTTGGCCAGCAGGTGTCGCTGGCCATCCTGTTCTCCCTGTGCCCAAATCCTTTGTGTGTTTGCACCACATCCTAGATTGCTGTGTGGTGCTATGGGCAGAGTGAGTAACTACTATTCCTTTAGTTGTGTGTTCAAGCCCAGTTACTGCTGTTTTGTATTAGATTTCTTCTCTTAGACTTTTCCCTGCTTGTGCTCTGTTTTGTTCCTATCTGGTTTGGTTAAATTATCCTTGTGTTTTGTTCCTAGTGTTTTATTCCCAGTTAATATTTTCTGGTTTCTGGTATTTCTAAAGCTCCCCAGTTTCCAGGTTTAGCTATTATCAGTTTCACCTGTTGGCCATTTTCTTGTGCCGGTCTTTGCTGATTGTTCTCACCTGTCCTGCATTATCTTGTTATCCCTCTGTATTTAAATACCTGCCCCACTTCTGTTCCTGATGGAGTCATTAACTGTGATGTATGTTTTAGGTTTCTATGCTGTTTGGTTGCCCCCGTTCTGCGCCGTAGTTGTGTTTAGTTATGGTTTCTGTAGTTAGTTGATGTGTGTTTTTTCCCCGGTTTTTGTTTTGACCCCTCGTGGTCCTGTTATTTTGAGTTTTTCTCCAGTGTTCTTTGTTAAATTCAATAAATTTAAATAAATTCAATTGACTCTGACCCAAAAGTGGGTAGCCACTTTTTTTCTCGCCCGCGACTGTAACAGAAACCTCTCCTATAACACCCACTCATGGTAATCTGCATTCTGAAATTTTACTGAACATTCAGGTTTGATTTAAAGGACTTATCCATCTTTTGACAAATAATTATTTGGAACAATTTCCCCTTATGATGCGTATTTCTACTGTTTCATGATTTCTGTCAAAATGTAATACATATCAATTTACTGTGTCCCTAAACTTCACCTAAAACACTTTCAAATCCAACAATTTTCTGTAACATTTGTCATATTTTGGGTTGCTGGATCCTACAGGTGCAACACAAGGAACAAAGCAGGATGGGGCACAAACACCTCACAGGCTATAGCTACAGTAGGGCAAAAAAGTATTTAGTCAGCCACCGATTGTGCAAGTCAGTAATTTTCATCATAGGTACACTTCAACTGTGAGAGACAGAATGTGAAAAAAAAATCCATGAATTCACATGGT
>JAODKE010000037.1:18722824-18744876 GCA_026779605.1 Mormyrus hasselquistii | reverse complement strand
TTCTTATCCAAAAGAAGGGAGGAGGCAGAGATTCTCTTATCAGTGTGTCAATTAACTTTCCGTATTTTCATAATGAAATATCTCTCTGTCTCATGCAAAGAAACTTTTGACTCATTGGACAGTTTTGTTTTGTTTTGGCAAATCTAATTTTTTTTTGGCAAAATATGAGAAGTGTTCATATAAATCTTGAAAATATCAGGATGTACCATGAAAGAGATTGGTAAACTTTGGATTTTCTGAAGGAGAGAGTACTTTGAAGTTGGTAAAGTTGCCCTTAAGGGAAAAGATTTAAACAAGAAGACAATTCCACCGTGACAAATATATTTATAAATACCAATACATACAACCAGCGGTCGGTTTATTAGGTACATCTGCTTGTTAATCTAAACAGCCTGATTCTCCAAACAGCAAATTATGTCCCTGGAACTGAATATAAATAGCACACAAACACGGTAAAGAGGTTTGTTTACTGTGTGACAGCATAAGAATGACTACAATGTCTGATTTTTCTTATTTCGAATGCAGAGTGATTGTTGGTGACCAGATCTTTTTAATGAGAGAGGTCAAAGCAGAATGGTCAGACTGGTCAAAGTTAACTGGAAGGCCACAAAAAGTGCATCCCATCCAGTACTAGCTGGGATTACCTAATAAAGTGACCACTAAGTGTATATTTCCTACGTTACATTATAAAATACCTTTAAAAGTATGAAATTATACAGAAACAACCTTATACATAAAGTATACATAAAGTATTCCTGTCAATGTGATGCGTCAAATTGGCCAATTTCTTCAATATATTTAAAACAGAATTTAACATTTATTAAACATATTTATTTAACCAGAGCCATAAGTACTGAAATTACACTGTTTGATCCTAACCTAGATTTTTTTGTCAGCCAGTTATCCATGTGATTATATGATTTGGTTTTTTGAATCTCCACTGAATGTATCAGAATGCTTCTTATGAGTTGAATTTGTCGCAAAGAAATTGGAAATATTTAAATGACAGAATTAAGCGATGTAATCTGGTTAAATAGCTGCCACAGCAAATAATAGCAATGAAAGACAAAATTAAACACAAAAAGAACAAAACACTGCCAATTTTGTCTGGCAGTACTACGTTTCTCCACTAGAGGGAACTGCACCCACAGTAATCTTCCTGATTCCACCTGAGCAGTTTGAGCGTGTGTTAGTGCACGTGCGTTCGTGTGAAAGCGTGTTGTGAAGCCGTTTCCTTGTCAAGGGGTGTGCCTGTAACGTCTTTTTCGCGATGACTCATCTCCTATTGTTTCAAGACACTGGAAAAAAATGCTGACTGATTGTGTTTTGTACACAGTCATAAAAAGTCACCCTACAGACTCAAACCTTTTCCTCTTAATTAGTTTAACTAAAAAACTTTTAGAAAGTACAAAATGACTATCGCTAAATCTTCAACCATTCATGTCTCTGTATTACATTATGAAAATAAAGTGAATATCTTTTGGAATTATGTTTAAAACTGTCAGTAGTGAGATGAGAATTGCATTCAGGGTAATAATTCAATAATTCCTCCTGGCCTTTCCTATGTGTGACCACTTCTATGCCAGTCATTGAAGGTGTGATATTAGAATCATTTGAAGGCATGTGCTGGCTTATCCCAGAAGGGGGCAGTGTTGAGATCCTAGGAGCCTCAACAAGTGACCTTGTCCTCTCAGTGATGTTGTCTAGGTTTGCTGTCTTCCAAGGTTTGTCCATACTGCAGGCGGTCCGCGCCCCCCCACCCAATGCTGCTGACAAGCTTTAGGTAAGTATTTCAACTGACACACAGTTCCTGTAGCTGCATAGCTGCTGGGATAAAGTCATCCCACTGTTTCCTTTGGTACTGTGCAGCCATTATTATTCTTTAATTATTCATTTTAGTTCCATCAGAAATACATTTTCTGAAACTTTGTGCTTGTCATTTTGGTCACATGTTACTCTTTAACAAAAGATCACTAAGACAACATGCATCACAGGTAATTACATTCACTCCTCTTGTAATACGAATACTGAAAAAATAGACAAGTTTAATGAACTATTAGTTACCACCAAACCGTACATCAATGGCTGTCAATGCCACATGGATTATACTATAATAAAACATCATTTTAAACGTAAAATTCAATAGCGCTTTTGGAGAATTTAGGCATTTATGTTCTCAGACTGTCTTAGATTACCGGTCAATTCTGGTTTTAAGGTCCTCACTGGGCCGCCTACTGTGTCGCTGATATGTCAGGTAAAGAAGAACAGCTTTCCGTAGCTGCTGCCCCGTAAACAAACAGGCAGAAAGGCTACAGCACCGAAGAAGCTGTGATGCCGATTATGTCAAATTAGTGTCTGCTGTTGGCACGTGTGGAACATGTGCTGTGGTCAAGAGGAAATAGGAGTCAGGCAGCAGAAAGTGGAGCTGAGCACCTTGAAAGGCTACTGGGGTGTGTGTGACGCTCCTAGAGACCGGGAGACCCTGGAGGGAAACAGCTCAGCGTTCACTTTAGCATTGTGTGTTTTAACTTATTTAGGAATAATTTCAGACCACTGGCATCATCTCCAGGGAGACCCTGACAAGAATTAAGTCAGAAGATAGATGGAACGATCCAAACTTTAAGGCCTACTGCCAAAATAAAACACAGATGAAACAGATTAGGAAAAAAACCAAACTGCTTAAACGTCAAGTCGTTCGAACAAGGCTTCACACATAGCCTGTGTTAAACTGCATTGCTTCTCACTGAGAAGGTTACTTTTCAGATGTAAGATGGCGTTTGAAAATTACCAAAGAATGTACGGCTCCCACATGAAGACCCTTCACATCAAAAACGAAAGCCTGGAAGAGGACTGTCAACGAACATCGGCAAAGTTTGGAAAACGAGCGGCGAGCAAAATTTTCTCCGACTAAATCAAAGCCTGTGCTGCCCAAATTTCAAATAGCTTCTGTCTGTAGTGTATAAATTCCAGTTAGCGTTTAAACCAATTGGCATTACTGAATTAATACATTTAGTCTTAAGTTCAAAATGTGCAAAACAAACTGAAACCAATGAAAACATTTGGTAATGATTTGCTATTATAGCAAAGAATTTATTTGTAACATTATTTGTAAGTTTCTGACTGGGAACCTTTTTCAGAAACCAGAACCTATTTCAGGAGCCAGGAACTTCTGTCACATTTCCACTTCCTGATCGTAGGAGATTTTTTTTAAGTCCCTACTCCAGAGTACGCGCTTTTCAAACGAAGAACTACTGTATGGGGCTTACAGCGATAAACTTCGCTGACTGGTAACCACAAACACCGGTGCTGACTTAGAAGTTACACTGAAGTGCAGGAAAAATAGATAGGAGTAGTGGAGCAAAAATTGAGAAGATGGAATTATTTTTGTTTTCACCCAATAATTGCACCATTTTCAAGATATGTCAGAGTGAAATGAATATATGATGTGGGATTCTCTACTACAAGGTTCCGGTCAGTTACATAGGCTGCCATTCACAACATGAAATGAGTTCTCAATGAGTTCTCTGAGCTCTCAGTCAACTTCATTGTTTTTGTATTTTCAGCATTAAGATTAAAAGCCATGACACTGATGAAGCAGTAAGTTGCTGATGCTTATTATGAAGCTTTATTAGCCAAAACAGTATTTTAAATATTTTCTCCATGAGCTGATAGATACAAAATGTTACATTTTGAACAGATTAATATTAACTGAAATACAAAAATACTACAAATACTGAAGAATGGGTTGTTTTTTCCCCCAATATTTCAACAGTTTTTTAGTGGAAGAAGTTAAAACATACGAGTAGCTTTTCAAAAGTTCATGGAAAATGCGTATTACAAAAAAATATATGCCTAAATTTCAATTTCTTTGCACCAAAATAAACTCTTACTAATGTGTTATAACATGTTTGAACAAGATTAGATTAGATAGATTAGATTAGATAAACCTTTATTAGTCCCACAAGAGCCAACAGGAGGTATTAGGATGGAAAAGACGGCAGTGTGAGGAGAACCTCCATCAGAGCAACGTGATTCTGCTAAAACTGAAGCAAGAACAAACATCAGATTCATGGTGAAGCTTTGGTGGAAGAGTGATGAAATCACTGATGCTTTAGAAGAATTTGGGGAGAATGCCCCAAGGAAGAATGGGTGCAATGATGTTGAAGATGATGCTCACAGTAGTGGATCAACCCCTTCAGTGTGTAAGGAAAACATTGATGGTGCTCGTGCCCTAATTGAGGAGGATTGATGTTTAACAGCAGATGTCTCATTTTATTCAGCTTCCACAATTCTGACTGAAAAACTGCAGTTGAGCAAACTTTCTACTCATGGGGTCCCAAAACTGCTGTCACCAGATCAGCTGCAGACACAAGCTGATCATTCAATGGAAATTTTAAACAAGTGAGATCTTGAAGCGTTTCTTCGAAGACTTGTCACAGGGGATGAAGCGTGACTTTAATAGTATGATCCTGAAGACAAGGCACAATCACAAGAATGAATACCAAGAGGTGGAGGTGATCCAGTCAAAGCAAAAGCAGACTGGCCAAGAGCAAAGGTCCCGGCAACAGTTTTTTGGGATGTTCAAGGCATTTTGCTTGTTGACTTTCTGGAAAGCCAAAGAACTAAACCATATGCTTATTGTGAGAATGTTTGGAGAAAGTTAGCCAAAGCTTCGACAGAAATCTTCACCCCAGAGTCCACATCCACCACAACAACGGTCCTGCTCATTCCAACGGTCCTGCTCATTCCAACGGTCCTGCTCATTCCAACGGTTCCCGCTCATTTTGTGAGATTTTCGATGACAAATCATTAACCATCTACCTTACAGTCCTGACTTGGATCCTTCTGCTTATGTTTGTTTCCTGATCTTAGACAATCTTCAAAGGGCTCTCCTTGTTCTTCAGCTGGTGATGTAAAATAAGGCATTGACATAGTCACTGGTCCCTCAGTTCTTGAGGGATGGACCTTGATGGCGCTTAATTAAGAAAATAAACTTTATATCTCTCACTGTTCTTATTTAATACCATTTGTCCAGTTGAAACAACCCCCTCATACAGCTAAAGGTTCTGTGTAGGTTTAGGGGTCTGGGTTTGAAATGGGATTTGAAAGAAATCTGCACATGACACTGACAGCCCCCCCATGCAAGTTTCCCAGCGTCATAGCTGGGAAACATCACGTGAGCTAGACTACAGAATACAGTGATCACTTTTAAATAATTGGTAGTAAATTAAATGACTAGTCAGTGAAATCAAAGTCCTGTACTTCATACAGAATGGATTATTGTCACATGACAGTACCCAGTGGTCTCACGGTCTCGTACTCACAAAATGCGTACTTTGCAAGTAGTGTGACATAAATCTGCTGCTTGAGGACCCAAAACTTGTGTTTTGGATCAACGATATATTATTTGAGAGGGGTTTCAAGTAAAATCAGAATGACTGGTTAATATAGATTAGGTTTAATTATTATTATTATTATTATTATTATTATTATTATTATTATTGTATTAAAAAACCCAGGAGTTCCGGGGCTATTGATAAAAGTTATGGGGTGTAGCCTCTAATGGCCAAGCCTAACGTTGGCCCATCCTCTTTTGCTTGTGCATCCATAGTTCTGCATTGGAAAATTCAATAGACGACCAATGTACTTCTGTTTAATATCAACTTTTCAGCGATTATTAGCGGGAATAACGTTACATTGTTTTTTTTTATTCTGTAGAAAACAAAAGGTCGATCTGCTGCCCAGATTTAATAAGAATTATAAACGTATACATAAACATATAAATAAAACGCTGTGCCCTGTTTTGAACCAATAAGGGCTTGCAGTTTGTCTCATATTTTTAGACCGCAATAACTAACTATAGTGCTTGTTTATCCTCCATTGTTTTAGAGTGGTGTAGACTCATATGAAATTAAGTGTCAAGTTTAGCCTACGACATTTTTGTGTCTACCATGCTTATTTAGCATAAAGGTCACGGTTCCTCTTGTGCGGTGGGAAAGCCGTGCATGAAAGTGGCCGGGAACTACAGAGGATAACGGTGGAGACGGCCCGTGGACTTAGGTGGGAAAGTGCCTCATGTGGCACCGCATCCATGACTTGGATGGAAGACTATCTGAATTTTGGATTTGTCCTATGACCCAGCAAAATCACATAAGAATAAGGACATGTTATAGGGAGTAAATGGAGATTAAGTTGGACATGAGGATGTGATCAGTAGATTAATAACAAGAGAGTTCAGGGTCAGTGATGGTCTGACTGAGAAAGCATTGTACTTTGGTTCTGGTTTGCTGTATTGGAAGTATTTATAGGTTCCTGTGAAGTTATTTTTTATGTCACACTGGTGAAAAGAACCATATGGCGAAGAGGATGGACCGGGAAGGAAAAAATATTGGGGTCTCCTGGACAGGAAAAGGGTCATGACAATACAAGCTGTACACATGAAAACAATGAATCTGCTTTGGTGATTGTGACCAGCTATCTTGAGTGGGCGTGTCAGGAAACAAATATAATCAACACCAGCTCTCAGGATGCCTATCAACCATATGCTCCAGGTTACTGGGGGGGGGATGGGGGGGAGCCACTTAAACATCATCTCAGAATAAAGGACAAATTACTATAATGAACCTTTGAAGAGCTGTTCACCTGACTTGGTTTAATGAGAAGGCTGTACATGCTATCCAGCTAATGATCATATCATATGCTGCATGCGGTTGCTTGTTAGACACTATAAAGGCAGACTAATGAAAGAATGAAGTGGGACATCAAGCAGAGGTTTACATTGGACCCCACATTGTCGGACGCAGACGAAACCTCGCGAAACTGGCTGCAAAACTTAAAAATGAGCTGAGTGCTTAGGTACTAAAACGTTCCAGCCGCTAAAGGTATTGTTAACTAGTGGAGCATCACACTTAGTGTGCATTAAGATGTTGGTTTGCCTAGTTATTGTATTAAAATACAGTTAATTTTGAATAAAAAGGTGTCATTTGTGCATTATGTAGGTAAGACATAATCAGTCAGGGATGTGGGGATCAGCTTTGGCACATTGACCCCACAGAGCTCAGTGCACTGCATGTCGTGACACATTACTCCTGTGCTCATCGTCAGAATCGTTTGCCATTTGTGCCACAGTACAAACCACACTTCTGCTGCAGGTTTAGGAACTGTGAGTGGTCTCCTCTAGACTCTGTTCACATGGAATAGTCTTCATTCACATCTTACATCAGTGAGTTTTGCCTGCCTGACATCTTGTCGGCAATTTGTGGTTTTTCCCTCCTCGGACCACTCAGTAAGTACTCCCCATGCCTGACCGTGACCCCCCCACAAGCCTTGCCATTTCAGAGATGCTCTGACCCAGTCGTCTGACCATAATGATTTAGCCCTTGTCAGAGTCGCTCAGATCTTTATCCCTGCCCATGTCTTCTGCTTTCTACATGTTGACTTCTAGAAGTGAATGCTTACCATCTAATACATCCCAGACCTTGACATTCACCAGTTTTACAAGATAGTTCATGTTATTCGCTTCACGTGGGGCTGTTTATAATGTTTTGGCTCATCTGTGTGTATGACTGATGCAAGAAATATTACATAGTAAACAGTAAAATTAGAAATACATAAGAATGTATACATACTTACAACAAAAGACAGATTTCCGACAGACTGTGTATCTCTTGTTAGCTAAAGTATGATTGTATCTTTGCTGATCCTAAAATTGAACTTGTGAGAGGGAGATGCTGAAGGAGACATACCCCTTTTCCCATCTGAGGCCATGTTATAAGTCTTATGTCATGGTTTTTTTTACTGCTAGGAAATTACTGAGCTCTTGCAGACTAATCTACAGTTCCCCAGTGGTGTGGTGCGTGCCTTTTCTTGCTTACAAAACTGAAACTGTTGTGCTGTAAAAAATGCAATAAATAGTTCCGAATCCCACCGCCCCTACCTATGGTGAACGGACAAGATGTAAGATCTGATAACAGTGTTCTGGAACATTTTTCAGTAGATCCTTTAGGAGTGGGTGACGTTATCAATCATCAGTCAAATTTTACCCGGCATCTTGTGGTTTAGGGGTGTTGTGCGGGGTCAGGGAGTAGCTCTGCTCCTCCAGGCCGAGAGGTCGCGTCCTTCTCTTGCTCCGTGTCAAAGTCATGTCAGCGTATCTTTATTGTCATCTCCAGCTATATGAACCAAGGGTTGGTCATAGTGCAAAAAAACAGTGATAAATATAATATAAAGACGAATGTGAAAGACATTGCTGACGCTTCACTTGAGGGGACACAAGTAGCTCAATAACTCACTCACTACTCAAGTATTAATCATGAACAAATATAGTAACTGCATGAAATACAAGAACTGTTATGCTTAATTATGAACGAAGAAGGTTACTGGTTAATTTATACATTAAGTAATAGCTTAAGTAAGAGTGTACTAGTACATTATTTGTGCCCCCTCAAGTAAAGTGTTACCAAGACATTTAAACACTGACAATCTGACCATTTGAAAACAACATGTGGTTAAGAAATAGAAAGAATTAGGACACAGACAATAAAAAAAATACTCTAAAATAGCTTCAAAATGTAAGTGCAGAGTTTGCGTGTCTGTCTCTGATGGGTTTCCTCCTGCCATCCAAAGACGTGCAGTTGCGTTAAGTCAGCTGCCTCTAAATTGCCCAATGTGTGTATATGGCACCCTGGACAGTCTGTGCTCTGCGCTGCCTGACTCCTCACCTGGCCCTGCACTGATTCAGACGTTGGAAGATGGATGGATGGAACATTTTAACAAGCAATTGCAAAATGCTCTATGATGATAACTTGTATACATTTCTCATTTTCTAGAGGCAACAAAAATGCAGGCAGGAAGCCAGCACTGGGCAGGAACTAAAAACAAACTGTACCTTTGCAAAAAAAAAAGAAGATCGTATGCTTCTGGTAAAAGGTGTCTGTAAAAGCGATATGACAGAAATGATATATAAAAACGACTTGCTCATGGCCAATAGCACCTGAGGGTCAGCCATAATGGTGAGGTGATGCAGCTGCTGGAGGTGGAAGATCTATGTAGAGCAATGTCTTAGCATCGGGGAACCATGCCGGCGCAGGCAGACTTATCCCCTGAATGCTGATGCGTGAATGCAGCTGATGATCTGTTAGCCACATGAGCCCAAGCAGAATTTGAACGTAAGGAGCCAGAATGGCCAAATTATTTTGATAAAGAAATAAAAATGAAAAGTGCAAGCCTGGTCTACTGTACCTTAGTATAAGTCTATATAAAAGTACCTACAATAATAATAATTCCCATGGTTTGCATGAATGATCATAGCCTTTTGCTGGATGCTTTCCAGAGCCACTTACAGCGGAAGTTCCTGTTTTGAGATTAGAATCTGCCACCAACCTGAAACCAGCTTTTGTGGAAATGCATTAAGGAAACACAGAGCCCGTAGGAGACCCGCTTTATATGAGCATGTTAATTGAATTCATCGTGGTTATTGTTTACAGGTCTTTGATCAGAGCTGGGATTGCCTTCGTCGTCGGGGCTCCTGGTGCTCCACCAGAGTGCAGCACATCTGGAAGTGGTGTAAGCTAAGATCCACACGCGAGCTGGTCTCTCAGAAGCCTACAGCTACGTGATACACAGCTGCAGTGATTAAAGGCTGCTCCCCCACCATGTGTTATACACGACAACCGACATGTGCACTGCAAATGTTTTCATTCACGTCCAGAAAGCATTCATCCTCGGCAAAGACAACCCACGCACAAAGGACATCCTGTTTAATGTCATCCCCAAGGCCTTCACTGTACTCCACAGAGTATAGTGTTTTTTTTTTACATTTTTCTTTTAACTAAGTACACTATCTAATGGAGCTGATTTACGATATTTTGATCATTTGTTGACCGTCGGTGGATTTGCAAGTATCCACTCCCAGATCTCTGACTGAAAACAACAGAAAGATTTGGTGGTTAACTATGTATATGCATTCAGCTTTGCCTGTGTTTGGTCCCCCTCTGGCTTGTGTGTATGTGCATTCAGCTTTGCCTGTGTTTGGTCCCCCTCTGGCTTGTATGCATGTGCATTCAGCTTTGCCTGTGTTTGGTCCCCCTCTGGCTTGTATGCATGTGCATTCAGCTTTGCCTGTGATGTGTCAGCTTTAGCTAATGACCTGACCTGACCCAATCGAAATCTGTCCAAATCCTGGCCCAACAGAAATGCCTCTCTTTTTCCTGCTCAGTTCATAATCAGTATGAAGAAACGTGATAAATCATTAACATTCAAATTCAAGTGAGATTAAACCAAGAGGTCAGTCAAAGTTTTACACAGATTTTTCCCTAACCCAAAGCAGTTTCATCCCTTTATGAGTAAAATCTTTTCATTTTTATGAGGTATTCTTAATAATTAACATAAGGTAAAGACAGGGAAAATTCACAAGACTTAATATCAATATCTTTACAAACTAGTATATAATTTTCTATGAATGCAGATTTGATATAAAAGACCAAATAGCACCATGAAGTTCTCTTGATGTATGTTTTAACTGAAATTATGCAAAAACAGCTGAGCAAGACTTGCCCCACTTGACCCGTGATGTCATCATGCTTTCATCACTATTATATAAACATATCCACAAACACAATGCCTAATATATGCATTTATACATTTTCACTGTGATGCAAACATCACTGAATGAAATTGAAAGAGCATTGATTTACTGGGGACCATGTCCAATAAAACAGCTGCTGGACCAGTGTAGCTGTATCGCGCCGGATCGCACATATGACTTTTCTCAGTCTTGTTAGCCCCTGATGACAAGCTGCAGATGCTGAAGAGTCTGGCTTTGAGCTGCAGGTTTAGCAACTGTGAGTGGTCTCCTCTAGACTCTATTCACATGCTTCTGAGGAGAAGGCGGTGGCCGGGTCTATACAAATCACTCAAAGCACAATGGCAGATGGATCCCGTTTCAGTGTATCTGCTGGAGCGTGAAAGAGGAGACAGGCTGAAAGAGGCTGCGGAACTCTTGGGTCGTCTTGGTGACTGCTAAGATTAGCCGCTGCCTTTTGGCTTCTTTCGTAGCTGTTGGTTTATAGGGCAGGCGCAGTGGTTAGCATTGTCGCCTCACACCTCTGAGACCAGGGTTGGAGTCTCTGCCATGGCTTCCTGTATAGAGCTTGCATGTTCTCCCTGTGTCGTTGTGAGGTTTCCTTCTGGTTTCTCCCCCACAGTCCAAAAATATGTGAGAGGTTGCCCGTGGGTGTGAATGGTGTGTCAGGGCGCCCTGTGATGGGTTCGTGCCCCACCCTGGCTTTGTGACTATAGGCTCTAGACCCTGTGCCTCTGAATGGGACAAGAGGTTACAAAACCTCTCCTTGCACCACTTTGCTTTCCTGCAGCTCCAGACCTATGATGCTAATATTACAATCTATATTAACTGAAACACATGAATGTGCAGCAGAAAGATCAATAAAATGAAATTCCTGCCAAGAACACGATTTTAGTGAGCGGCCACTGAGTACCAAAGACTAGGCTGCCGCTGTACAGTACCATGACATGCCTGGCAGTGTAGATCAGCTTGTTTGTTCTGTTTGCCTGTCACAGTAGGCGCTTCAGCCAGGCAGGTTCACGCCTGCACATGATGAAAGTCTGCAAGAAGGAGGGGAAACACACAAGGCCTGTCAGTAGAAGTGGCTGAGAATCCCCTAGTTGATACATCATTCACAGAAATGCCATCAACTAGGAGAAACTAGAATCTTTCAACCAGAAACAAAATTCAATTTTCTGGTCCCAATCCTCCTGTTTCCATCCCCTTTCCACTCATCAACAACAGAAGCTCCATTTTCTCCAGCGAAAATGTTATTTTCTCAGATACTTCTATTTCACGTACACAAATCAGACAGTATTGTAGGAAAACCATCCGAGAATCAGGGAAACACAAGAACAATAGATTAATTAGCAAGCAGATGTTTTTGGTGGTAAACAATCACCCGGGAGCGAAGCCAGCAGGATCTATGAGCGTGAGAGAGAACAGCTTTCCACTACGCAGAGGCCAGAAACAGGTGCAGCGGTATCAAGGGATCAGCTTCCGACTCGACCAGCAACACATGGGACGTTCTGCTCAGTCAGCTGCAGATTTGGCCAGAGATAACAATAAATACAACATAAAAATGGAAAAATTAGAATATCACTGAAGCAGAAAGTGAGGCCTTTTGGAGTGTCATTATCTTAACTTTACAATTATTAATTTGCAAATATTAAAAATAAGTTTTTTCATGCACTGCACATTTATAAACTTCTTTGTGCAGTGTTTCTCAACCCGGACCTTGGGGACTCACAGACGGTCCATGTTTTTGCTCCTTCCCAGGGAGGGAGCTGAAATCTGCGCTGTCTGGCAGGGAGCATGCATCGTCTGCGAGTTCCTAGGGCCTGGGCTGAGAATCACTGTCTTGGTGTTCATTTAAGGAACAAAAAAGAGACATTAGAGGGACACGTTTTGTTATGTCACATTTTGATTGCTTTACTGTTCAGGATGCCTGAACGGCTCATTAAACATCTTCATAATGGTGCAATTTGATATCACGATCATGATTATCCAGATTTTTATGTGAGAAGTCATATTTCACCATCTTCTATCCATCATATTCTTTGACTTGCCATTGTTTATAAACTGCAGGGTTGTGCGAGCTTCTCTCTAGAGAGTTAAACTGCTGGTAGCACTCTGCTACAAATTTACATGTTTATGAGACAGACTAAATGAATTCACATGGCAACCATATATCATTTTTCAAGATAATACATAAAGCCAGGTGCTGATAAGATCTAGAGATCTACAGCGTACATTTATCGTATGAGCTTCCTGTGACATCATTTCATTGCCAGCTGTAATATCATGTTGAAATACTGATAGTCTCATGGTCATGTGACCTGTCACCTCTGACCTCATAGCTGTGCTTCGAAGTCTCTGCTCATTTCTACTGTGCTTTTGTACACCATCAATCTCTGTACCCTAATGAACAATGTACCTCCCACCAGTTATGCAGAAAACCCCACTAAATTATGTGTAACCCACCATCCACATAGATCAACAGACAAATTATTTGGCTGAATAGCCCCCAAATTTCCACAGAAATTGTGCATTTTTTTCGGCACTGGAATCGCTGCAGTACACTGGCATCACATGTGGTCTGCCTCCTGGGATGTGCTCTAAGTTCACTGCAAACACAGTTCTGGAAAAGCAGTTATGGAAAAGAGATGCATGTTTCGCGTGCCCCTCGGTAAGAAAATGAACACGTTCTGAATAAAACAAAAGCAAATTCAGATGGTACCATCTGACTCTACTGGTCTTAGCAATGAGGCTGCTCAAAGCCCCCCCATCTAGCCAATGATGTCATTGACAGCAGCTGCCAGCGTGTAATTAATTCATTCTTCAGCTGCTATTGATTTTCTGGCATTTTCAATGTGCTGCTGCAGGGAAGTCTTTGGCGGGCAGCGAGGGATCAGCACTGCCAGCAAGAGGCAGGGTGAACTGAAGCCCGGTCCACATCTGCTCTGAACACCTACTACCACATACCTTAGCTCAATCTATGCTGATCCTAATCCATCCATCTTCTGAAACTGCTTATGCTATTCAGGGTTTGCGAGGGGTCCGGAGCCTATCGCAGAGCCTACTGGCACAAGGCAGGGAACAACCCAGGATGGGACGCCAACCCATCGCAGACACACTAACACACCATTTAGACCTATGGGGAATTTCATAACTCCAATTAGCCTCAGCATGTCTTTGGATTGTGGAGGAAAACTAGAATAGCCAGAGGGAGCCCCATGATGACATAGGAAGGACATACAATTAATAATTATTAATTTAAATTCTACCTACCTACCTACAAATTCTACACACATGTCACCATGGTACCACCCCTGTTGTTTAAAATAGTAGTCAGCTACTCATCTGATGAATTTGCAATATCACCTGATGAAGTGCCCCTCCTGGAGCCGACACCTTATCGTGGTGGAGGGCTTTGCGTGTTCCAGTGATCCCAGGGGCTAAGTTGCCGGGGGCTTCATGCCCCTGGTAGGGTCACCCAAGGCAAACAGGTCCTGGGTGAGGAACCAGACGAAGTGCGGCTCATACAACAACTATGAAGAGAAAGAAAATGGAATTATGGAGTCCCTTGCCCAGACACGGGTCACCAGGGCCCCCCCCTGGAGCCAGGCCTGGGGGTGGGGCTAAACGGCGAGCACCTGGTGGCCAGGCCTGTGCCCATGGGGCCTGGTCGGGCACATCCCGAACAAGACATGTGGGTCCCCCCTTCAATGGGCTCACCACCCATAGGAGGGGCTATAGGGGTTGGGTGCAATGTGAGCTGGGCAGTGGCCAAAGGTGGGCACCCTGGTAGTCCGATCCGCGGCTACAGAAGTTATGCTCTGGGGGCATGGAATGTCACCTCTCTGATGGGGAAGAAGCCTGAGCTGGTGTGTGAGGTTGTGAAGTTCTGGCTTGACATAGTCAGGCTTACCTTGACGCGCGGCTTGGGCTCTGGAACCTCGAGGGGAGTTGGACCGTTTTCCACTCTGGAGTTGCCCGCGGGGAGAAGTGCCGAGCGGGGGTGGGCATACTTAATGCCCCCTTGCTGGGCGCCTGTACATTGGGGTTTACCACAGTGGATGAGAGGGTAACCTCCCTTCGCCTCCGGGTGGGGGGACTGGTCCTGACTGTTGTTTGCGCTTTTGCACCAAGCGGCAGTTCAGAATACCCACCCTTTTTGGAGTCCTTAGAAGGGGTATTGGAGAGCACTCCGCCTGGGAACTCTCTTGTTCTGCTGGGGGACTTCAATGCTCACGTGGGCAATGACAGTGAGACCTGGAGTGACGTGATTGGGAGGAATGGCCCCACGATCTGAACCCGAGTGGTGTTTCGTTGTTGGAATTGTCTATAGTGAACACCATGTTCAGGCATAAGGATGTCCATACGTGCACTTGGCACCAGGACACCCTAGGCCGCAGTTCGATAATCGACTTTGTAGTTGTGTCATTGGACTTGCAGCCCCATGTCTTGGACACTTAGGTGAAGAGAGGGGCGGAGCTGTCAACTGATCAATAACTGGTGGTGGGTTGGCTCCGATGGTGGGGGCGGAAGCCGGCCAGGCCTGGCAGGCCCAAGGGTATAGTGAGGGTCTGCTGGGAACGTCTGGCGGAATCCCCTGTCCAGAGGAGTTTCAACTCCTACCTCTGGCAGAACTTCTCCCGTGTCCTGGGGGAGGAGGGGGACATTGAATCCGAATGGACCATGTTCCGTGCCTCCATTGTGGAGGCGGCTGACCGGAGCTGTGACCGTAAGGTTGTCGGTGTTTGTCCTGGCGGCAATCCCCGAACCCGCTGATTAACACCAGCGGTGAGGTATGCCGTCAAGCTGAAGAAGGAGTCCTATCGGGCGTTTTTAGCCTGTGGGACTCCAGAGGCAGCTGACGGCTACCGGACTTCAGCTTTGGCAGTCGCTGAGGCAAAAACCCGGGCGCGGGAGGACTTTGGTGAGGCCATGGAAAACGACTTCTGGACGGTTTCGAGGCGATTCTGGTCCACCATCCGGCGGCTCCATGCGGGAAAGCGGTGCAACATCAACACTGTTTATGGTGGGGATGGGGTGCTGCTGACCTCAACTCGGGATGTTTTGGGTTGTGAAGGGAATACTTCGAAGACCTCCTCAATCCCACCAACACACCTTCCAATGTGGAAGTGGAGTATGGGGACTTGGGTGTGGATTCCCCTATCTCTGGGACGGAGGTCTCTGAGGTGGTTAAAAAGCTCCTCAGTGGCCGGGCCCCGGGGGTGGATAAGATCTGCCCAGAGTTCCTTAAGGCTCTGGATGCTGTGGGGCTGTCTTGGTTGACACGCATCTGCAGCATCGCATGGACATTGGGGGCAGTGCCTCTGGATTGGCAGACCGGGGTGGTGGTACCCCTCTTTAAGAAGGAGGACCGGAGGGTGTGCTCCAACTACAGGGGGATCACACTCCTCAGCCTCCCGGGTAAGGTCTATTTGGGTGTTTTGGAGAGGAGGGTCTGCCGGATTGTCGAACCTCGGATCCAGGAGGAACAGTGTGGTTTTCGCCCTGCCTATGGAACAGTGGACCAGCTCTATACTCTCTGCAAGGTTTTGGAGGGTTCATGGGAGTTTGCCTAACCAGTCTACATGTGTTTTGTGGACTTGGAGAAGGCATTTGACCGCTTGGACAATTCGCAGCCGAGTGTGAAGCGGCTGGGATGAGAATCAGCACCTCTAAATCCGAAACCATGGTCCTCAGCCGGAAAAAGGTAGTATGCTCTCTCTGGGTCGGGGATGGGGTCCTCCGCCAAGTGGAGGAGTTTAAGTATCTTGGGGTCTTGTTCTCGAGTGAGGGGAAGATGGAGCGGGAGGTGGGTACAAACGGCCAAAATGAATTTCCTCCGCAGGTTGGCTGGGCTCTCCCTTAGGGATAGGGTGAGGAGCTCGGTCAGAGTAGAGCCGCTGCTCCTCCGCATTGTGAGGAGTCAGATGAGGTGACTCAGCCATCTAATTAGGATACCTCTTAGACGCCTCCCTGGTGAGGTGTCCTGCGCATGTCCTACTGGGAGGAAACCCCGGGGAAGACCCAGGACACGCTGGAGGGACTATGTCACTCGGCTGGCCTGGGAACGCCTCGGGATTCCCCCAGAGGAGCTGGATGAAGTGGCCGGGGAAAGGGAAGTCTGGGTTTCCCTGCTGAGGCAGCTGCCCCCGCGACCCAACTTCGGATAAGCGGGAGATGATGGATGGACGGATTTGATGAAGTGGCGTACATACTGCCTTACACTGGCCCCTATTTGCTGCACAGATCTCTGCAGTTCAGTTTTAATTTAATCTCAATTTAATTTCATATTCTACCTTTTTAACAAGATGCATTGTCACAAGGCCCTTTGCAGAGTCCTGGGCCGGAGGTCCCCAGAGAGTCACCCCGAGGGGACAGAGGCAAGGAAAAACCTCCTCAGAGAGAGGAAGAAACCTTGGGAGACTCCAGCCCAAAGGGGAAGCCCGTCCTCTTCTGCCCAAGTCCACATAAACATGGCATCTCCCCACACGGCTGCTTGGCCCACACCTGTTCTTAACAATATAGGCCTGCTTTTGGCTGTCCTCCCTGTCTTTCCGCAAGAAACAATCTACAGTCACTGATGATGTTCTCCTCTGCGGAGATTTCCAGGACTATTCACCTCATGGTGCCAAAACAGGACCAGGTCCACACCTGAACCTTTAGGGTGGCTTTCCCCTCACATGTTGAACTAATCACTTCATTAAATGTAATAGACCAGAAGTCGGCGGCTAAATTAACCAAGGGCCAGAACGTGCGTACAACACAACTGGGAACATGTGTAGGGTGTTTGTGTCGATCCGGTATGAAATTATATACTGCCATTGAACAGAAAGCCGATGCATTCCTCTAATTTACACAGCAGACCTAATGATTTACACTGACATTTGAAACCGACTTAGGCAAGTCTGAGTAAAGACTATGATCAAAATTATGATGCATTTCACCCCTGGTTTAGTTTAAGAAAAGAAAATATAATAAATAAATAACATCTATATGAGAGTACCAAAGTAGATTGCCATGGTTTCACTTTGATTTGGTACTAGTGCTGCTACTAGTAGTGCACTATCCAGGCTTGACACAAATTTGTTTGTCCCTCGGCCCTGAAGTTTTTATATATTGGTGTTTGTGTCATGCTGGCCTCACCTCTTCAAACCCACGTTATATGTGAAAGTGGAGATACCCAAAGCCTCTGCTTCTTTTCTCCAGTGTGACCCTCTCAAGCTCTGCATTATGTATTTTACAGACTTTAAGTGTATCTAGAAATTAGTATACAAAAAAACAATTCACAATACCAACCCATATGGAAAAGCTTATTTACTAATGAAACTAAAGGCGCTTGTGGTTAATCTGAATATTTATGTATATGATTTTTATGACCTTTGTGAGAACATCTGCCGCATTGCTCATGGTTAATACAAATATTTATGTATACAGTTTTATGACCTTTCTTACAACATCTGCCGCATTGCTTAGTGTCTTTTGTCGGTTTGTGTGTGTGTGTGTGTGTTTTTTTTTTTACAATTTAATATTCTGACAGTTATGTTATTCCTTGAAGTCTTCAGGCTTTTCACTCCTTCAGTGAGCTCAGGAGGAACTTGAGGCAAATTATTTTGATTTCCATAGCTATTACCCAGAATGCCGAGGGGAACACAGCCGACTGCATTATGAATACTTTATGACTACCAATGAACTTGCTGTTTGAATGACATGTGACAGCTGCCAGTAGCAAGGCGGCCTATACTGTGATCAAGGCCTGAAAGATAGGACCATATGGATTATAACCTTACCTCCAGCGGGGCTGTGAAATAGTGTTTTCCAGCTGTAAGGATAGTGGGCTCTTGTCTGTATTTGAAGGACTCATCCATCACGAAAAAATCTAGCATACATGGACACTCGATTGAAGGTGATTAGTGAACACACAGAGGGGCTTGGACATTACACCAGAATGTACCAGGTATCATTCAGGAACTGGGATGTGTTACCCATTATCACAAACTATCTACCATTTGTTGTGCAGCAGGTGTGCCGTATGGAGTACCTAAAGGGACAGGGTTTGAAGATAAATTTTTTAACACTTCTGCGTTCCCTCACATTCCTGTCTTATGACGTACATGTGCTCTGCACTCCCTCACTGCCGTGCCACGCGTTCCGGGTCCTGAGGTAATGATGGATCACCTTATTGATTTTAACTTTGAACTTGGTCCAAAAGACGGGTATATCGTATTAATGCATCATTCCCTGGGGTTTGTTATTACCAAAGTTGTGTGAGGGAGTGCAAAACAACTGAAAGTTGTCAAAATAATATGATATTTTAATATAATATGATATAATAAAATAATATTTTCCAACCCTCTTCCCTCCTTAGTGGGTGACCCTTTCGATAGTAATTTAGGGGTGAGAATGTGAGAGACGCCATAGCAGGCAATGAGAACCATGTTGAGCATTAATTGATTACAGAGGAAGTCCTCATCATTATAATGCAAGGATGTGTCTCTATTTGACCACAAAATTGAAATGCTTGCTAAACAATAGAGTAATTCAGGACATCTCACCATCAGCCTATAGCAGCTGTGGGTGGAGCTTATTTGCCGATGCTCCTCCCCCTGCACGCTTATTGTATATTTTGCTTTAGATGCTGTAGAAACAATGCTATTATGAGCTATTAGTCAATATTTTAAAATCAAGGGAATCTCATGATAATTTTGTACCAATGCCATCCCACCAAATAACCTACACATTTTTACACAATCAAAATCAGCACTTTTCATTGATGTTTTGCAAGTTTTTCTGCGTATCAGTTTGTATCTCAAACATCCTCCACCCAAGTGTCTCCAAAACCTAGCTTATACAGTATAGTATATAGAACTGGATGACTCAACACCAAGAAATAATTTTGTCTTTCTATGGTACATAACATGGCCCAGCGTGAGAGTGCGAGTCCCCGACAGGGTGTGACACGTGACACTGTGCAACCTGTTACGGCATGTTTGATTCCTGGCAGATGAAGGCCTCCCGCTTACTACTTTGAAAGCAGAAAGCCGTCTATCCAAGTGGTCTGCATTTGTATTAAAGAATAACCAAACTAAACTAGTGTCAAAAAAATTGTGAATATGTATTATATTTCACTGAATACAAACTGAAAGCAAAAATTAAAAACTGTTCACCGGTTCAGTCACAAAAAAAGTCCTAGATGACATGTTTTTTCTGAATATCTAGGTTTTTGATAAACAATGAGGTATCAGGTCGGGAAAAGCATCTGATGTGCCTTGTACGTCATGGTGTTTTACCACAGCTGGGTTTTGCAGGAATTCATGTTTATTCTATGTGTTGTTTATAAACAGGGAATCATAAACAACTTGCCTAATGAGAGCCTCTGACAGACATACTGCAGTGCAAATTTCTAACCTGGTTTTGGTGTCTGCATAGGCCGACAATGTTGACAGAGGACCCTTGGGCCCTGGTCTAAACAATCATAGTCTTTTTTGATCATAACTAATCATGGAATTTTTTAAAGTTTCGAATAGCAGACAGAGAAGGTCACACAAGACATATCGTTTGGTTTTGTCATACACAAATTACCATCTGGATCCATTTGGGTCGAGAGCCAGCAAGGTACCGTGCACAAGGGGGTCCTTTTCAAAGTTGTCTTTTCAAAACATCCAGAGGCAGTCAGACGCACAAGCTGCTGCCCTTGTTTGCATTCTTGTGTCAGCGTGTGTGAAGAGGGAATTTATCCTGTTCCTGTGAAAACAGAGCTTACGGGAGACCTGCACAGGTCACAGGGGTCAACTTTGGAGGTGTGGTTAGAAAGCATTAACAACCTCATTAGGATGGCTGCGCTGCGAAAACACACAGCTAAATCCAAACCACAGGCCTTCAGACTTGTTTTATAATAAAATAACATTTTATTACAGTACCATGGGTTAGTGTTGAAACAAAGAGACCACACAATTCTGGAGAAGCAATTAGTTTAACATTCTATCCACAAATCACCGGCTAACTTAGCAAAATATGGCATCTGTGGTTTACTTGCTATGTGTGAATGGTTTAATTTCTGTATAGATCTCTGATGCGTAAGGAACTGTTGTTTTCAGGCTTGAGTTCCCACATTATGGCTATTTGTGTTCAGCAGGTGCTTATCCATTTCCTGCCCATTGGTGGCTCATTATGGGAAAAGAATTTGTTTTTGTCTACAATAAGCCTCAGACAGGAAAACTAGTTTGGCGTATTAAGCATTTCCCGTTGAGCCGTGTTAAGCCAGGAAACTCAGATGGAGGTTGCGGGTCAGGTGCAGCAGCCGGACTGTGACGCAGGCAGACAGGAAGAGCGTTTTCTCACCAGAACTGGCCGGCAACACCGGCCCAGGGGGAAGTGGCCAGCGGATGCTGTTTCTCTGTCCCAGTGCCAGCAACCCCATGAAGGTCCATCTCCAAAGGCCAGAATCTCCAAGATGGTCCATCTTCCAAGGTCAGCACCTTCAAGGAGGTGCGACCACACAGAACACATTGGAGAAATGTCACACAACCTCTACCTAGGGTCCATATGAAGGTTCTTTTTACGCACCATTTAAACTTAATCAACTTAATGGCCAATTTACATAATTACTTCCAAATTATAAACACCTGATAAAACAGTTTCTCTTGTGGTCCTCAAACATTAACAGAAAGTTTCACATGAAGTTAAACTCTGTTTATATGACCTATAATCACAGAAGGAAACTGCCCACAAAGAAATTAACGGCGGTCCTCCTCTTCCACTACAAAAAACGAATAATCATGGGCATGTATTTTCTTTCCTAAGCTGGAAACAAGACATGCTTTAATCTCAGCAAGCGTTTCTGCTGCTCTGCGGCTGCAGGTGCTGCGTGCTTGGCTTTGAAATCACTTATGCACCTTAAAATCAGAAGACTTTGCGACTATTTACAAAGTATTAGTACAAGTGGTATAAAAGATGAATGAATGAATGAATGGTAGTCGGCAGGCACAACTTGGAAACTCCCCAAAGGCAGAGTCATACCCCAGACCCTGGATGTACCAGTCCATCACACCACCCAATGAGATGGCCCAACACCCGTCACACTAACTCTTAAATTACATATAAATAGGCACAGACGTAGCTAGGTAATTGAGACCTCTACCCAGAAGGACGTGAAGGCATAACCACAGGGGAGGCTGGCTGTGGTGGAGCCCCCAACCATGAAACGCTCCAACACATCCAGTTTGCACAGATATGATCTGCTTTTGGTCACCATCCAGGTTCCCTTCTCCTGCTCAACACAAGATTAGCACCGGGCACTGGAAGGTCATTACTGTCGTGTGTTCTGACTCCAAAGGGAAGGGAATAAATAAGAATCTATTAAGTGAGGTACTGAGTCATTGTGGCCTTGTTGCATATACACACACGCACACAGACATATATATATATATATATATATATATATATATATATATATATAGACCTAAAAAATATATTA
>JAODKE010000037.1:18675644-18722780 GCA_026779605.1 Mormyrus hasselquistii | reverse complement strand
TTTATATATATATATATATATTTATATATATATATATATATGCCTCAGAAATACTTTAGATACCCTATTATATATACCCTATACGCTGTTGAAAAAAAGTAGTATTTCATATGTTTGTGAAATTTTTTCTGTGCCGTTTCTGCCATCGGATATTGCGAATATTTCCTTCAGCCAAGTGTGCGAATGTTTTCTTGCCAGCTACAGTATCAATCATGCCAGTCAATCTCAGCAGGCTTGGCGTTACCAGCGAAGTTTCAACAAGTAGCAGTTATTTAGGGAAGAAGTGGTGAAAGTTGATATTTCAGCTTGGATTGGGACATGTCAGGTTTTTCAGAGGGTGTGGGCCTATGCAATAATTAAGGACATGTTTGAAGTTGTGTGCACCACAGTCTTTGACAGTTTATTTAACAGACTTCCACGTATCACCGTTTAATGCTATGCACATATACGGTTTTGTTTCTGGCACTGAAGAAACCGCCATAGGGGGATATAGTTAAAACATAAGCCAATCAAATAATCAAATATCCAGATGAAAGTGGTGGAATTCCATGCAATTTCAAAGATATTTTAAAGTACTCTGTCCTTCATTGATAAAACCCCAGTTCCTCACAATCCTCACAATCCCAGACAAATGTTCATTGCTGGTCTGTGTTCAACTAACTTCATTTACTCCTTTGGAAACTCATGGGTGAAGCATTCCAATGTACCCATACTCATACTTATGCAAATAGAACATAAAGAATCATTTCATTTCATACATTAATTCAAAATGCAGTAAAATAATCCCTCATGACAGTATATAATGGTGGCTATCATCAGCCATTTAAAGAAATTTACATGCCATAGCTCCAGAATTAAATTGGATCTGAAAAGTCCAGCGCCAACCTCCTGTACGACTAGGTACTTTGGGACATTTAGCTTGACAATGAGTGTGAGGACAGTTTAATTGTTGCCATGGGGATGAGAAAAGAAGGAATCAGTTTAAATGACTTTGTTTCATAATTATTTAAGTGAATACAAGTATGCACTATGAGCTGGCATCCAGTCCAGGGTATCCTCTGACTCATATCCCATGTTACATGGGCTATTAGCCAGGCTTACTATTATACTTTATGGTTTGATTATGTGTAATATATATTATGAGACAAATTAAATGTAACATTTCCAAAAATAGGATTACAAATTGTTTCGCTCTGGGCCCCCGTGACCCCATATAGGACAAGCGGGTATAGAAAATGGATGGATGGAAGGATTTTTTTAAGAATAGAAGCTTATTTTGCTGCTCTATGGTCATTTTAAACATATTTATTGCTTCTTTGATAATTTTCGGTTAAATACATGATTTCCTTTGTTGATTTCTGGTGCATACTAGAACAATCAGCATTAGAAATCCTTAACATCAAAGTTTAGAGAAGAGGAGCTTTGCTGGAGAATCTTGGAATGCTTCATGGTTGAGTGGCCTGATCAGTACAGCCTGTCTAAATAAGACAGTTTTTCACTAGAGGTTGACCATCTACCATCATCCCCTTGGTAGTAGCTGTCAGACGATGGAGATGTCTCATTTACTCTCAGTTTTCTTAGGAGGCACTGGATTTGAAGCCAGTTGGTTTCTGGAAGCCTGGCCATACATACTAGGTTCTTTCTTGATTATGATAACCTGCCATACTGGACCGGAGCTATAAGGACCATATGTGAGTCAGTCTCATGGTGGAGCCCAGATGAAGATATCCTTCCAACTGTCTATGGTGCTTTGAGACTGACACTCTCATTGCTATGAGCAGATGGCAAAAGCTTAGAAATGCTGGCAGGTCATGCAAACAGCCTTGCTAATCAACACCTACAGGCAGGCCAGCACTGACACGTTTGCGTACTGTACGACACTTATCGAGTATAGGCGGAGCCCTACTGTGCATCTTTGTGTCTCTACCGGGGACATTGTACCGGTGGGAGCCCAGTCATGTTTAGGGTTGGACAGGCTGCTGGTCCTGGAACTATCAGAGACTATCAAAGACTATCAGAGACTATCAGAGCTTCTTGCTGCAGTGTGGAAGGTCCCGATCAATTATGTTGACCAAAATCATGGAACAATGGAAAATCTAAAATTTTCTTAATTTTCTTGTTAAAATTGAATAAGCCCCATCCTCTCAAGGCTTATTAAAGACTTCAGTATTTCAAAGGTAGTTAGGTGGTGATCGATCTTTCTTATCCTCATGTCTTTGTAGAACATGATCACATTCTAGAGAAAAGAGTGGGTGCTCTCACTTTTGCTTTTTTCATTCTTTGTCTTGTCAACATCTTCCTGATATATGGAAATGAAACCAGCTGCACGCAGTAACTAAACCGTCCAGGTAAACTGGTTCAGCCAATACAATGGAAACACCTCAAGTGCAGAAAGGAACACGCTATCAGGTTTGGGCTTCCAGTCAGACAAGTAAATCGTTTTGTTTTGAGTTTTAACAGGATAAGTGCTTGATTTTATAGTGTTTTCCCCAGCAAGCTATCCCAGGTTTCAAAAGACTACAATTAATATTCATAAGCATATCCTTGATATCGGTGAAGGATTTTTGCTAGTTGTATTTATGTTTAAGTAGCATAAGCAGTTTTTTACAGAGCCTGATATGCTAGGCCTTGTGTTTTTGAAAATACCCTTTTCCTAGTTCTGACCCTCTGCAGTATTGACTCGGGCGAGCCTTTGACATTCTATTTTCTACGATTGTCTTCACTTAAATTACAAAGAAACTCAGCCAAATTTTTGTTACCCACATTTTCGCTCACTGCTCACAATGATCAGTGAAATCGGGTGAATTAGCTACAAAGATGAGATCAATTTGCCACTTGGCAGGCTGAAATATGAGAATAAGTATGAAATCAGTCCCATACATACATTCTCTTGGCAGACTGGAGGGTCTAGCCTGATGATGCTAACCGAAAACTCATGTCTTGCTAACATATCAAACGGAATTTTGATTTATGGTGCCATGAACATATGTGACAAGCCATGTCTTTTCCCACCTCATCCTATAACAATAATTTTGGGTCCTGTACCTGGATGCTACCCTTGTGCATTTGACATTGAGTAACACGCATTATGGCACACCTTCTGACAGCAACCAAATTTTTATTTAGCTTACGGCAGTAGGGGGCCTTGAACAGGCAGATGGGTGGGAAGGAGATTGACGCTTTTTAAATCCCAGAAGATGCCTGGTCTGCCTGCAGAGCTCACCTACTCTGTCTGTGAGCTGTCTGAGAGACACTCCCCATTGTAGAATATTGAGTATCACTGTTGACATTCAGCAGAGTAGTGTTACCTCATTGGGACTCTGTGACCCCCTGTATTTTAATAGGGGGTCTGTGTAGCACTGAAACCTCATGTTTCCAGAGCTCTGGGGCTGGGTTTAGTCCTTCACTCTGCATGTGTGTAGTTTGCATGTTCTCCTAAGTATGTGGATTTTCGCCAGCTACTCCGGTTCCTATGCACAGTCCACAAACATGCTTTCAGATCAACCAGCGTCTCTAAATTTCCCATAGTGTTTGATTGCATATCGTGGCCCCTGCAATGTGCCCTGCAATTGACTGGCATCCCATAGGGCGCCCCTTGCCTCATGCCTTGATCCCTGATCCAGGCATGCTGCAACTTACAGGAAGTGGGTGTGTGTTTCCCATATCCCTTGCTAAGGCAATGAATGGATACATACCGAATGAATATAATTAAATTCAGATGGCACCAGATGTCCTTCTGGGATACCGACTAAACTCCCTACCAGTCTAACCAATGAAACCACAAGGCTCCTCATTGAGCCAGTGATGTCATCAACTGCATCAACAGCTGGCAGTGTTTAATTAGCTCAATATCCATAAAAACTACTAACGAAAAAAGATCAAAAGCAGTGAGGTAAGGCTCACGCTTCGTGATAACGCCTTGATAGGGTTTCAGATCAGCTGTGGGATGCAGGTGTAGGCGACTCTACTCCTTCTTATACCGAACCCCCCTACCCTGTTGCTTAGGAATGCAACTTTAGGCCTTGGCTCTGCTAATTATCATTCGGGAGGAAATCACAACAAAAGAGGACGAAAGCTTAACTGCACAAATAATTGCTTCCAGGAGACATTGGTGTGCCGAGTGTATATTTTGATTTTATATCGTCGACAACACTGAGGGAACGCTGATGGTGTCCCTGAGATAGCAACAGAGAGATGGAAAGAATGCCGCTTTTATCAGATTGGGACACTAGGAAACTTCTGGGCTCCTCCTGGCCTTTCGACGTGTTCGGCTGTATTCCCCCTTCGTGTCTGTGAGCAACAGGTATGGTCACAAAACAGCAGTACCACGATTCCAGTAGTGCAGGTTATGACTTTTTAATCAATTTTCATCTCACTGTTGAAAAAAATGTTTTTGAAGACGTGCAGGGGTGACATGCTACTGCAGTAGCTGGCACTGTTGCTTGCCTCCTCTGGCACCTGAGTTCGAGTGTCTGCCAAGGTTCCATGTGTGTGGGGTTTGTACGCTCTCTCTGTGTTGTTGTGGGGGTTTCCTATGGGTGCTCCAGTCCGTCCCCCCTCCACAAAAAAAAAAAAAAAACTGTGCTGACGTGAATTGAAGTTACCAAATTGCATGCATATGCCCTGCAATGGGTTGCTGCCTTATCCTGGGTTACACCCTGCGTTGTGCCCATAGGTTCTGGACCCTCTGTGACAATGAATAGAACAAGTGGTTTCAGAAAATGGATGGATGGACAGGTAGAGCATTATATCATATAGTAAATGTATGTATACGGTGTAGTAAGTGATTTAACCTTCAGGAAGGAAAGCTGAGTAGATGGTGAGTAAGTAAAAGATCATCCATCCAGTACACAGGGAGCCTATCCTAAGCCTAATGCTATCCTAAAGCTAATCCTATCCTAAGCCTAACCCACGGAGCATGTGGCAGGGGTTAACTTTAGGCATACTACCTGCATCCATACGATTGACAATGTGGCAGCAAGTGTGAGACACTGCACTGTTATGCTGTGTAACTTGCTAATTAAGTTACTAATTACTGACACCTCCTCTCAACATGCTTAAATTACTTAATTGTGATAAATTTCATGTAACAGATTTGCTTCACTGGTTTAAAAAAGGCAAATTTTACACAAAATTTTATTATGGAACAAAATGAATGAAACCCTGGTGAGTAATACAATCCAGTAGTTTCCTGATCCTCGTGGAGACCAAAATAGGGCAGCCGATAACCAGAACCACATGCAAGGATGTGCAGGTTGATCCACTGACGATGAATCTTCTGGACAGAAATGGCTCAGTGTGCGGCCTATATCATCAGAGACCATATTTGAGCTGAGCATCTTCAAAGCAGGAATGCCTGATTTAGAAGCCGCTTTGCGTGAGCATGCATGCTTTGTAAACATTTAATATTTCACATAGATTCCCTTGTGGACAACATCAGGACAAACTTTCACCAAATACAATGTGATGTCTAGCTTGTACTTGAACCTCACCAACAGAGGTGACATCCTGATGAATGTCTTGTGTGGTTTGCTGTGATTTGTGCCTTTGTGCTTCTGATTCCAAGCTCCCCCAAAGCAGTATCTCACAAATACAGAAGAGTTTCCTCTTGACCCCAGGACAGTGGGCCAGGTAAAAGTTTGGGAAGAATGCAAGGCTTGTAGATAAGTAGGTGCCATTTTCATGAGCACGTCCTGTATGGGTTGATTGCAGGAAGACCAGACTCCGCCCTCAGTGACCTGACCCTCTCCGGGGAGGGGGGTCCGTGCCGAGGGAGACACCACCCTTCATGCTGTGCCAGAACATTCTATTTGCGCCCCACTGGAGAAGCAGGCAAGCAGCGATTTCTCTAAGAGTCAGAGGTGGTACTTGAAAGCATAAGTACAAAGTGGTTTTTGGTACCTGGCTGAAACCAGAACAACGAGCCTTTTCACAGGGTGGGGGCCCCTGCAGACGTTAAGCCACTAACGGGCTGACAGGATGTAGGGAGCAAAGATCAGCACACGCCCCTCCACGGGTCGCTGCCGCCGGGGGCTGAGGTCACGGCCAGGCGGGGGAGAGTACCCAAGCGGGGTGAGCATCTCAGGGATACGGACGTCCTGCTTCCCGTGTCAGTCGTTGGATGGAGCGTGGTCGCTCTGACGCTCTAGTCACCGCTAAACCAGTGGGCTAGGTGCCAGACGTGTGGTTTTCAACGTTGTGGGTGTTGTGCAGCTTAGGAACCAGACAGGGAGTAACTGCACTATTGATACCTTCAGTAATGTTGCTGCCAGTTTTTATTTGCATGCTGCGTTTGTAGCTCTTCTCTAGCTGGTCTCCTTGCATCTGAGTGAAGGACTTCAGTACTGTTATGAGGCTAATCGATTTTGGTTTTCATTTTAACCATATGTGAACTTATAAACAACGGAAACTGGACTCATGCTTCTTTGTATATATTCTTCATAATGTGGACAGACCTGCTCACTTTCTGCTTTGACTTCCCGTTTCACCGTGACTGATTTAGCCACCTTGAAGACACGTAGATCTTATTTTACTTAAGCTAGCTGTGTTTATTATTGAAAGGTTAATATAGTGGCATATAAACCCCCGATATCATGTTGATTTTTGGTTCATTTATCTGCATATTTGTGTAATAAAATTTGTTTATTTATGCTGGTTGTATTTTGGGGGCTCAGCACCAGCTGTAAAACCCCGTTGACTGCCAATCCCCCCCCCACTCGCGGAGAGGTTGTTGTCGAGATCCTACAGTGAAAGTGTAGACGTTACAATAAAAAAACCAAACAGGGTGAATCCTTTCCTGGCTCTGATACAGACACTGCTTCACGAGCTACACAGAGAGTGTTAACAGCCCCCCCACACAGGCAAGGCTGCATGCGGACCTAAGCCCCCCTCCCAGAGGTGTGAGGGACAACGGACCATGCGGCCAGCAACTCTGCATCTGGTTTAGATAGACAGACTGTGGTGGCCACCTGTGCGACAGCTCCCATACCAGTGGAACCCCACAGCGATCCTCTGTCAAAGCCACGAAACACGTGTCCTTCTTCAAAGCAGGACTCACGCTGAAGATCACACAATGCCCCCATTGTCTGCCCCGCTTAGCTAGCTGTGATTAAATGCATGACCTTTCATCCGAGCTTGCTGTAACGCAGCCAGATTAATTAAATGTACCTGTATAATGCTTTCATGCAGAGGGACTGCTTGCAGAGCTCAGTATCCGTTTCAGCTCTAATTACTTCAGGATTTATGTCAGATTCCGATTCTCGCACTGATTAGCAATTTGGCAAAACTGCCCGCGGAAAGAGCCAGACTACGCATTAATTCAGACTTGAAGTGGCAAACGTTCAGATGTGCCTCTGAAGGGACTGCTAATAGGCCGGGGGTTTGAGGGCCTGCCAGCTCTCTTTCACTGGGAATTTCACCACTTTGGAAATATGCAACTGATGAAAACACCCAAACAGGAAGTCAAAATAACTCAGAAATGATTTCAGGTGAAGTCCTGCTTTGGACGAATGTCCCAGGAATTACGCCAGTG
This sequence comes from Mormyrus hasselquistii, assembly GCA_026779605.1. Lineage (NCBI taxonomy): Eukaryota > Metazoa > Chordata > Actinopteri > Osteoglossiformes > Mormyridae > Mormyrus > Mormyrus hasselquistii. The sequence continues at coordinate 18,715,249 of JAODKE010000037.1, read as the reverse complement.
GGGAAGACGGATAGAATGTTTAGCGCTAATTGGGTGCTTGAGAAACTGATGAACTGTCTGGTAGTCCTTTCTGAGGAGTCCCAAGTGGCCTTGTAAAAGCACACTCTACCTTTCACTCCGGAAACACTGGGCGAGACAAAGCTAACCCAGTAAAGTTACAGACTTCATTTTCCTCTGTAAAAACATCAGTGTTATTTCCTGTCGTCGGTAGAGGGTATGTATTATCAATTAAGGGAATATTACTGATTTTATTCACACGAGAACAGATTTGCATGCAGGTTGTGGAGTATGAGGCTGTGATGAACTTACGGAGAGAAAGGTATACTGTATTTATTTTAGGCAATGCGTGATTAAAAGGGTACGTATCCTACAAGGTGCGTGTAAATAGTGTGTATAGAGTTAGGGTTGTGCTGCATGTTAGTAAATACAGCTGGTGAACAGGTCATATGGAAAGTAAGACATACATTAAAGACCCGCGGAGAGAGAAGAAGCCATTGACTCACAGATGTGTTTTTCACTCTAAAAAAAGTCAGGTATGTTAGTAGATAGAAAAGGGCTGTAGAAAATGCACAGAACCAGCAGGGGGTTCAGGGTTGGGGGAGGAGGGAGGGTTTAATCTCTTTATGAAGTCGTGTTGCTTACTAACTCCAGGGTGGAAGAAAACTTCATCCATGTACTATCTAAGGGTGAGAAGTATTCTGAATTCTGATGATATAAGACTTAAGATTAACATTTTTGTCTAATGTACTAAATAAATGTCAATCAACCTCAAGCTCCAGGGCCAGTAAAGCCCTATAACTCAGGATTAGGGTAAGCTGAGCATTTTGTAAAGCACACATCAGCGCACAGAATGCCATGACACTATCATCTACCAGAAGGGGCTCCTCTGGGCCCAGTGACCGCATAGCACATAAAGCTGTAGAGCAGATCTCAAAGGTTCCACCAAGGACTACAAGTTGAAGAACATCGCCCTCAGGGTTTTATAAATACTTCTATCTACCATTGCTCTAACTTGACCTGTCCAGAACTCTTCCACAAGACAAATTAAGTGATCTGGATGGGAATGGGATTCAACCAGGTGTCCAGAGGTGTAATTTTTAAACTTGGGAGACACAATGTGCTCCAAGTTCCATGCAGCACTGAAAAGAAAATATATGCTATATAGCTTCATTTGGCTGACATCACAGTCCAGCCGTTCACATAACATATGACAACTTTGACAACCCCATATGGTCTCTGGTTTTCTTGGAAAAACGTAGTACAGACACATTCAGAAAGCTGCTAAACACTTACTGGATTTAATGCTTTATTAAAAACAAAACAATAGTGACCCAGACTAAAAAGAGGAACTGACGTGAGTCAAACTCAAAATTCACCCAGAAGTAATAAATATGTGGAGTTTCAGCTAGTTAAGGAGACCAAACAAGTAAAGTCCACTGAATGGAAAGGAATCATGGTGAGTGTGAGATGGGATCTGAAGATATGTGATGTTCTGCTTGTGATCCAGCCGAGGCACCTTTGGGTTTGAGCTATTGTATAACAGGGGTACTGTAAGTGCCTATTATAAAGGCATGTTAGTTCCTATAAGGTATTTAACATTTACCAGGCATTACACACATTGTACAGTCAAACAAAAACCTCACAAAGAGCATATTTTGGAGACCCCCCGACACCCCCCCACCACAAGACTACAAAGTCTCTACTGTTCCTCAAACTCTCACACCGAAAGCAAAGAATTCATAAAGGTCTATTATAACTTTGACGTGTAATAACGGTTCCCTGAGCACATAAAATGTGCTGTTCCCAAGAATACTGCAGAAATTAGGCAAAGTGGGGATTTTTCAAGGCGGTTGTCATTTAAAAAAAAACTGAATCCTGTGACATCCTGAGGTCATTCACTGCATAGGCAGCACCAGGCAATTAGGACGGATTTTAAAGCCTTGTTAACGCCTTCCCGACAGGCAACTGCTTTGCCAATTGTGGTAGTGTATTCCAGCGTAAGGTCACAGGCCTCAAATTGGGCTCGAATGGTGGAATTTTCCCAGTAACAATACCACTCAGCCTTTGGAGTTTGCCTTCAACCCACCAAAGAGTTAAAACTCTCTAAGCTGATGTGCTCAGTTAGGAGCACTTAAATAAAAACACCTAATAAAGCCATACCTTCTGTGCTGAGCTGCTTGTGTGGTCGTCTGAAGATCTACCGTCTTTGTTTTGCTCCTTGTCTTCTCATCGCCTTCTCTTTGTCCCTGCTTCTTTACGGCAAATCCTGTCAAAGCCTTAAAGTAGAGAGTGCAGCGAAGAACGGCATGTCAGATACATTACCGTAAAAAATAGCCTGAATCAGCTAAATGCAGGTCACATACAAACCCTTTATGTCTATGACAGGTTCTTAAGCATGATAAAATGCATTTTCTTAAATATTATTAGAAAGTTCTTTCTGTGTCCCTCTGTTGAGGTTTTGTGACTCTAATTTTCATCCAATTCTGAATCATTCCAGCATTAATGCCTTGGGGGAGAGGGGGGGGGGGGTGCCCTGGGGGTTTGCTTATTAGAGAGCAGAGATTTGACAGGCATTCAGGTCTGATGGGGTAAATACCTTCCCCTGGCCTCAGCTTTAAGGGTCCACTGATGATTCCACCTGGGTGCCCCAAATGCGCGTCTCCAAATGTTTTTGTTAACTGCAATCGCTCTTTATTTTGCTCTTTCAGCAGATTTCCATAAAATGAATTTCCAAGAGAATCGGTCCTATTCTGTCATGAAAATGGATGTTCAATGTAATATTAATGAAGCCTGTCTACTAAAGGAAACCAGGCCACACCTACCAATGGTCCACGAATGCAGGGGACGGAATAGCGTGCCAGTCCAGAATGAACAAGCGCAACTGAACTGAAATGTCCACATTCTCTCACAAAACAACAGATTACAAATGACTGGACTGTTAAAGGAGAGACATTAACATCATGCAGTGTAATTCAGACGTTTATTTGGCCCTGTTGTATTACTGCACTGCATTAAAGCCAGGCAGACTTGTGATTTCTCAGTTTAATCATCTATGAAGTTGCATTCCTGCGACGATCATTTCACTGCTGTTTCTTGCCCAAATCCATCCGTTTTCATCCTTTCCTATGTTCTTTAGGCTTTGCTATCAAAATACTATATTTATCGACCTGATATTTAATTTTCACGGTTTTCTGTTAATCCTGGAATTGCTGGGGGGGGGGGTTTAAACACATTGAAATTGGAGCCACATTGTCTATGGATGACTCCTCTGTAGTCTTTAATTCTGCCTTTTCAATGCAGATTATATATTTTTTTCCATCAGCCAAAAAGTCCCCTTGGCGCCAACATGCATTGTTTCTGGCCACTTTTTGACTGGTTATTAAAGTATCAAATCTGCTATTGTGTTTGATTGACATTTTTGTAGTGCACAGGATAAATTTATAAAGTCATTGATCAAGAGAATACAGAATGTTTTTCATGCTAGCTTTTGAATGCTTTTTTGTTTAGCTATCTAACATGCCTGCTTATATCATTAATACTATTCTAATAGTGACGAGTAATTGTATTTTCAGAACTCATCCTATAAAATTCAATTTCTCATGCTCCAGGACCCTGTATTTAACACGTACTCTGCATTCGCACAGGACTACGAAGCAAGATGCTACATATCGCATGATAGACACCTCGTGAAGAACTTATCAGCCATATTCCATGGTATCCTGATGCCGACATCAATTTTTATCTAGATGGTTGGAGTGTTCTTTCAAAATTCAGCACACGCCCCCCTCCCCGGCCCCACCCCCACCCAGTAATGACGCATTCGTTCAATCTGAGAGCAGTAACACATTCATCTTATCTTTGAAATCTCTCTTGCTCGTCTGTGATGCTTCTTTGACCCCAGTAGACGCTATCACCATGGACATCGAAAATGCTGAGTGTAGAATTACAAGATAAATACGGTGGAGCAAGTGGGTATATGTGATCTACTCTTGCCTTCATTCCTTCATTACAGTCTCTCGTCACGGGAACCTGCTCCGGGTTTGCTAAGGATGCATGCATACAGCATCAAGACGGCATCACAGAAGAAACGTTTATATTGGATCACATGACACTGAGTAGCTGGTCTGACTGGATGCAATTCGACCGAGGTTGGGGCAGGAAGCACTGACCTTACCTTGTAGGTTCATACTTGGGTCAAGAATGTCTGTTTTTCCACTGAACGTGTGCAGCAGCTTGTGTCACCACAAGGCTGTTGCCCCCCAAGCTTGATGACCTGCAGCCACTTTAGCTCTGTGTTCTCCCGATTCTGATTCAGGCAAGCTGATCATGATAACACTAGACAGCTTTTTAAACACAAGTCAGCATGGAGATGGCAGACCGAATCAGAGGTTCCCGAAATGTCACAGTGGATAAGGAGAAGCTAGACGAGGCGCACCTCTATGAAAGCCACCTTGGTGTCAGGCCTTGTGAGGCTTAAATCTCAGCCCAGCACAAACCTGTGAATTATTAGTACAACTGCATCTCTGATTTATGACCTAAACCAAATGGTTAAGTCATTTCAGAAGAGAGGCTCTCATAAACCCCATACAGGGTCAAGATCATTATGTTGTGCAGCGCCATGGAAAATCCAGCGTGAATTTAGGCTCAGGGATCCTGACTTATGACCTGCAGTGCCACCAAATAAAGGAACAAAAGCGTTGGTCCACCTCGGAAAGCTCATTAGTGCAGGAATGCTCCAACATGACGGCTTTACACGTGAGTCCAAGATGACTCAAAGGCTCCTGTACGCTCCTTTACTGTGCAATCATTACCGAGCATTTGAAACGAATTACTTTCGTTTTGAGGCACGAAACATCTGCTTTTAGTGGTGTGTGCCTGCCACTCCATCGAGCGAACTACAGCCCATAAATAAACGGGGGATTAAAGAGCTGGAGCAGATTTACGCGCATGAAGGTGCATAACCTAATTCCGGCATACCAGCGGTTCACCACATAATTCACAGCATGAAAGGAAAAACATTTCACTCATATATTATGTAACATTATTGTGATCATACAAGTTTTTGAAGATCATGAAAAAAAATGCATGGACTATATTATTAATATAATTACAGGGAAATGCAAATTTACAGCATGCCAGAATCATGCCATGATATGGTAACATTTCACTGTAAATATATATAACTGGTGTATTTTATGTATTTTATGCACATGGGACGGAGAACAGAACCTGTTACATAAGGATGGGAGGAAGGAACCGGGGCTTTATTTGGGTAGGGAAGTGGAGTCGGGTGTGACAAAGCTTGGTAACACAACAACAACAAAAGCCAGGCGCCCCAGCATCAGAGCTGGGGAAACAGGAAAACAGAACGGACGTCAGGTCATGGAAAGGAGTATGGTGCAGTGTGGGCTCATGTATCAAGGTCCGGGTGTGTGTTCTGGGTCTAGGAGCAGAATCTGGCATGATGGGTAATAGGGAACAGGTGGAGATAATGAAGGGCATCGTGACCTCACTTTGCCCTGCAAATAGGGACATTCATGCCTTCCACCACATCTTGCAGGAACCTCTTCAGTAACAGTGCATCTTCCATATTGTTCATATTAAAATACAATATTGGGGAAAAAAAACAACAGCTCCTAATTTATGGCTATATCACCTATAATTCATAATGTTACATGCCGAAGGAATTCACATTAGCCTTAGAATGTTAAATATGAATGCTTTTGACACTGTATCCATTCCGTGTTTTGGTAGAGTCACGTGGGTACTGCAGATGAAGTATTCAGGATAAGATTATATATCAAAGAAAAAATAGCAAACTGAGGCACAATGGAATGCTGCATTTGTGAAGATGGCTATGGGAAATATATGGATGGATGGATGGATGGATGGATGGATGGATGGATGGATGGAAAACTGCTGCCACTCTGGTACATTTCTCCAGTACCCCTGCCACCACCATGCTGATAATGGAATCCACTCAGAAGGCTCATGGAAGAAGACGGGATACAGTCAGGAATATGAGCTGATCCTTCCTGCTTATCATGTGAAAGAGTTAAAGAGTGTAAATAAGCTCCATCCATGTGAGGAAACAACAACACAATAAGATATTTATAAGTAACATTTTGCAGATGCAGTGATCACATAATAATCACGGTACTGAAATCATGCTGAAGAAAATGTTCCAAACCCATCTTTACTTTAACATTTCAACAGTGCCACAAATGTTGGTATAATGACATTAAGATGTTGTAGGCCTGCTGGGGAAAACTGGGGAAGTTGTCTCATCCTGGGGGGGGGGGTCCCAGGTGGGAGGGATTGCGTGTCATGGGGTCTCAGCTGAAGTACTTTTGTCTTGGATTTGGGCATTATGCATATTAAGCCTGAGATGTTGACAATTATAAGAAAAAAGAAATTAAATCCAAGTTTAACTTTGGCTCACAAATGTTACACCTTTTACCTACAAAGGCTATTAACGTGACTAATCTAAGGTAGATAGCAGACTAGACATGATGTGGACCGTGTGACTAATATGTTACAGATCCTGGATAATACATTGCAGAATCGGATTATTCGAAAGTCACATAGTGTACCTGAGGTCACCATGTTGATTGTTGAGTGGTGGGACTGATTTCCTAGATTCATTACAGTCTAAGGATATCAGCCTCATCTATAGAATTTTCATGTTCTTCCCTGTTTGGTGGATTTCCTCTGGGGATTCTGGCTTCCTCCCACAGTCCAAAAACATGCAGTTAGGCAAATTTGCTCCTCGGATATTGCCCATAATGACTGTGTTTGTGAAAATCCAATTGAGGGTGTTCCCCTGCATTGTGCCTGGGGTGGATGGATGGATGGAGTTCTGACAAGCTGGCATATTTTTGAAACTGAGAACTTTTGGAAAAACTTTTCAAGGAAATCAGAAAATTACAAAAAAAAGAATCAGTAGGTCTCAGCAGCTTGAGCAAATTCACTGTAAATGATTATAGGATCCCAGTGAGAGGGTTGGAATAGGTTTGAAAAAAATAAAAAATAAAGAATAACTTGAGTGGAATACCATTTTCCTTATAAATACTTTAAATATTACACTGTAACAAGATTCATCATACCAGGCTGTCTCATTTTCCAAATGAGCTTCAAAATTTGCCATTTTATTACTGAGTAATGGTGCCTTATCTGGAACTAAATAACCTGCTAGTGACCTTAATTAGCTCATTTAATTATCAACTCATAAATAATGCCTGACATTCATTTTAAGTCCAGCTTCAGATTAGCTGCGTGCCGTGAGGTGGCCTAGAGAGCTATCAAGCACATCCAGTGCTGGGGTTTCTCTTCTCTAGGGGCATATGCAGGGGTGGGGCCACAAGGGCACTGGCCCCAGCTGAAGGCTGACTGGCCCCCAGAGAGGCCCCTCCCCTGACATTCACTGGATCAAACGATATCATTGGCTGATTATGGTTGGCCCATCTGCATCAATTATGGTCCCTCTTATGCTTCCCCACCTTGAAGAATCCTAGATTCCCCCCAACTCTCCTCTCGTCACTCCACAGTATTAAAACTGGAATCTAGTGCGCAGTGCTCCCCCTCTTCAAGGGCGTGGCTTTAATGCCGTGCACAGTCTTACACTGATCAGTGGTCTGGTTCCTCTCCACTCATTACTCTACAGGGGTGTGGCAGGTATTTAGTGTGCAGTACTCTGCTCCAGTACATTATGCTGTTCAGTGGTTGAGTTCCTCTCCTCATTACTCCAGAGGGGTGTAGCTGGAAATCAGTGTGCTGTGCTCCTTTCCAGTGCATCAAGCTGTTCAGTGTTTGGCTTATTCTTCTCCCCTTTAGTGCATTACAATGTTCATTGGCTGGGTTCCTCTCCTCTCGTTACTCTAGATGGGTGTGGCTGGAATCCAGTACGCAGTGCTCCCCTCTAGTACATTATAATGTTCATTGGCTGGGTTCCTCTCCTCTCGTTACTCTAGATGGGTGTGGCTGGAATCCAGTGCGCAGTGCTCCCCTCTAGTGCATTACAATGTTCATTGGCTGGGTTCCTCTTCTCTCGTTACTCTAGAGCGGTGTGGCTGGAATCCAGTGCGCAGTGCTCCCCTCCTGAAGTGGCTTTCTGAATCAGTGTTTCAGGTATTTCACACTAAACTAGAAAAATGCTGATACTACACATATAGGAGGCTGTTAGCTCCAATTCCTCACAGAAACACATTAATAACAACATTCAGCTTATATTCCACATTTGGGTTTGCTAAAAATATCCCAGCTAGGTGAAAAAATATATAACCTTGGAACCTGATAGAACATTAATATTTAGATATGCGGTGTGGAGATCCAAGAATAGAGCAGTGAATATGGAAATTGGCCATGCTCAGTAAATTATTCTATCGTCAGAAAGCGCACTTTTGTCTACGGCAGGTATGACCTTATTTCATAAAAACACACAACAATGAAGCAGTTATATCAAAAGCATGTCATTCAAAATATATTTACAAGAGTTCAAAATGTGCACTTGGTATGCAGATCTTGGCAGGCTTGCCATTATACAAGTTTTTGCAAAGCTGAACCATTCTAGGGAGTCTTGCTCTGCATCAACTTATAACTGATCAAAAACTTCAGAAATGTTTCTAAACCACATTCATTTCCTTCTTTGGCGACTATTTTCACTCAATTTCAGAAGGAGACGGCTTTTATTTTTGCTAAAACTGCTCTAAAAATGTTGCCCTTTGCTTTGAATTCTGCAGGAACACATCTTTACCCCACATCCCTGACACAGGGCCTGCGGGGTCCTGGAGTCTGTCCCAAGCAGCACAGATCACAAGGTGCCTCCCGGCCAGGATGCCAGACCGAGCCACTTCGTTGAGCCAAGTTTGTTTATTCTTTAAATCTAAGCCTTCTGCATCAGTATATATGAAAGTAAACATCCTAAAGCCAGAGGCCGAGAGGGTAAGATTGCAATTTACCAGCACATTTTCACTTAGACTGTATGTGTCAACATGAAACATGCCACATGTTTACAACACAGACTCCAATTTATTACCACAGAATCATGATGTATGTTCAACTTAAATGCTTAGAGTGTTTTTTATGCATCCTTCCAGCCATCCATCCATCCATCTTCTGATCACTCATTCTAGTCAAAATAATTGGGGCCCTTTAGTCCATCTCAGGTAGCACAGGGCACAAAACTGGGACATACCCGGGACAGGATGCTAGTCCATCTCAGAGGCAGTTGCATTTTTTGTTTTATAATGTACCTTAGAGCCAGAGATCATACTTTCTGTGAGTAGGGATGCAGCCACTTGTAGTTTTGGTTGGAAGATGTTAGTTGAATGGGAGGAATGGTTTCAGAAGTGTGGAACGATATATTGTTTTGTCTGTGATATTTCAAGAAGATTCTGTAAAGTGTATGTTACTTGTGTTTATACATAAAAATTTTTAGTTGCATATAATCATTTATATAGTACTGTGCAAAAATATCCGGCAGTCAGAGAAAATGATGTTTAAATTAGCTTCATGTTGGTGTAAAACTATGTCATTATGTCTGTCAAAGTGTGTCACTTAGCCATGTAAAAACGTCTCCTACAGTCAACCCAGTATTTCCAGCAATCATACAATACACCCATGTATTTTTGGACTCGACCACAAGCACACCTTGTGCAACTATTCAATATCTCATTGACTTTACCTAATTAGATGAATTCATTAAGTGAGCTGGTGGTGAAATTTGACAAATACATGGAATGGCTGGGGTGACTCTGAAAAGTCTGGGACCTGAAGTGGTGTTCATCTAGCAATCCAGAAAGATATCAGTAACTTTTTGGAGAACATAAGAAATTCTTAATGCTTTTTTATTTTGCTACTATAAATTTGCATATGTACTAATAATAAGTTGTGTTTTTTTTTTTAATTCTGAGCAAAAGTGCACTTGCTACCCAGTAAGCCATTAGGTCTTGTATTGTACAGTACTAAACAATGTTCTATCTCTCTCTTTCTTAAACACTATATCTATAGTGACTATAGTGTAAGCAAGGGAAATACTTCAACAAATATACAGTATATGTTACTTTTCACTACCAAAATGACACTATAACATGTTCTTGTTCCAGTAAATCACCCTGCTTAACAGTAGAGGGTCTAACATGTAATTGTTAACAACACCCCCAAAACACCCGCCACATAGCCCTTCTGGTGATATGTCTCAGTACCCTCCATGTTGCTTAACAATATCTTCTGCAAAACTCATGTAATCACATTATCTATGACAGACGTCACAGTGCTGGCCGAAGTTTGCTCGTTTACACAAAGCTTAATGGGGCGATTATTCCATTATTATCTTTTCTCCTTTGATCTTCCGTCTTTTTGTAAGTGTCTTGTAAATCTTAGCTAGAAGGACCCTATCTGCAGGGAATTCCTTCATTCAAATTCTGATGAGCCCTACATTGATTGCCTGGAGGTTCTTCCCCCTGCCCTTTACAGGCCTTATTAGAGAGCTTGGTAGAATAAAAGACGGAGACGACAAAGTATGAAAGGGAGGATTGGGAGAGAATGGTGAGCAGGACCCAGCGGGGCCCATTTTTAAGGAGCGTTTTAGGTTAATGGGGAGCCGCCACTAGCTGTCACAGTGTAGACAAAAACACCAACTGCAAATTCTCCAGTGCACCGCTGCAGGCTCCGAGCGGCAAGTTTCCTGGGTGAGGCTCATTCGCAGATGGCAGTTATGGTTCTGCATGCAGAGAGATCTCCGGCTGACAGATTTCTACACTCACACGGCGAAGACGCATACTGATGATGGAGACCCAGCGAGAGGCTGCAGGTCATCACCTAGACACCTGGGGTCCTCACAGCTTGGAGACGCAGCATTGTGAACATTGCGCAGAAAGAGTGAACAATGAATTACCGATTCCTCTGGCTACTATGAGACACTTTGCTCCAGGGTCTACCTGAACGTGCCTCAGAACTACTCGGAAATAAACTTTCTGGTAGGGTAATTAGGACTCAGTCAATCTTAAAACAAAACGTGCTTCTTTGTGTCCCAAAGGGCATATTTATTGCTGTATATGTCATCAGTCTGTCATGCGAGATCGATCTTAAGGTAGACTACATGCAGACTACACTAAGACTACATGCAGACTACACTAAGACTACATGCAGCTACTACAGGGCTGGTCCTAATAGAACAAGACAGCTAACAAAGCTGATGCAAGAAAAAAGTTATATAATTATGTTTACCCACCTGCCCCTTTTCAGTGTCATGTTAAAATATTATGGTTTATATTACTGTTGAGATATCTGACCTAAGTCTCTAATAATTGTTTCTTAGCAACAATTTACATTGACGTAGTCTTGGAAGAAAATACTGGCTTACATTTGCCTAGAGCTGAATAACTTATACCGACTAGTACTCTACAATATTACAAAAACACACAAAGAACAGAAAACAAGTTACTTAAAGGGACTTGTTCTTGAATTGAAGTCATTTTGCCCAAAGACGTTGCCAGAGCAAATGAGCACATGCAGATCTGCGCATACCAATGCAGACTAACAGAGATCATACCTGGAATCAGTCTATACATGCTTTTCCCCACTTATTAATATATCCACAGATATGTTTGCCTCCCTCACTACCTAGTCATATTTATATGATACAGACGCAGAAAACACAACATGACCAGTATGTTCCTGCACAAGTCACTTTACATATTTCAGCACTGAAGGTCCATCCACTGCATGACTTTATTATGCTTTATAAACTCTTCATTGTTATGGCTATGCTCACTATAAGAATTAATTTTATAATGACCACTTCTTTACGCCACAAAGGGGTACGGCTCAGAATAAAAAGTCAGTTCCTTTTGACCACTTCCATCACTTAGGTTTTCCACTGCGTTTAATTTAAAGATTAGTTTTCGATTATGGAACTTGGCCGAATGTTTCTGAAAACCTAATTACATCTCATAATAGATCTTAAATACCTTAATCTTACACTGTTTTATGTTCAATCCACTGTTGCCTTTTCTGTAGAATATGACAGGCATCCAGGTCACTGTTCTCTATAGGGCATACCGCCACGTGAGGTGGCAGAGTGTGATTATGCAATTAGCATAACGTTGACACTGCCTGGTAACTCCCACCTGTAATAATGAGCGCTGACACGTGAGCATCTGGCCACCTGGGAAATCTGTTCTCTTCACAGAATTATCAACATCGCCGCTGTTTTCTCACCATGTCGCAATGAACGAGCCGAAACTGTCCTGGCGTGAGCGTGTGATGGAAAAACAAGCCGAACAAAACAGGTTTTTTTCAAGGGTTCCCCAGATCTGGCATGATATGTCTGTGAAGAGCCAGCTGGACAGGACCGCGATGACTCAGACATAAACATTTTTCGTCCACACTTCTTGCCTGTTGTGTGTCTTACGTCTGAGAACAAGCCTGAGACATATTGTGGACATCATCCCTCCCCTTCCTTTAAAAAGGTGATACTCTAATGCATAATTCAGGACATAATACGGTCTACAAATATCTCTTGGCTTAATAAAACCCACTCAGCATGATTTATTTAAAAAAACAGTTCCCCTTCACAGAAGCTATTACATGTTTAATCCTGATTTTTTTTTCCCTCACTTTCATTAGTATTGCATATTCCCTTTGAGATCACAGATCCCACTGGACAGGGAAAAGAGACTTAGGAATCTGTGACTTCTGGAGTCACAAAGGCCACTGAATTTTTGTTCTATAATATGAGGCTAGCCAAAGGTACATCTTGACATCTTCCATTTTAGACCGCACCACATGACCTTAAATATTAACACATCCCATGTGTACTTCAGATATGTGTAGCTGTGTTTTTTTAGCTATGCTTGCAGACTATACGCATGCAGTAGGGTCTAATATATATGTTTTCCACCTCAGAAGAAGGGTCATGTCATGAATGCTGTGCCGCCTCTAAGGGAGATGTGATTGGCTGCCGTGTCGGACTGATACCCATCGATTGGCTGAAACCAGCTTCTGTGACTCTGGCCATCGAGCTGAGAAGCACAATGTTGAGTAGCCTTAGCTTTGTGGGAACTGTAGCCTGGGAAGGTTGTCTTATCAGCTGCTGGAACAGGATGTTTCACAGTTTCCCTGTGAGTGTTGCCCAGATGCAGAGGAGATGAAGAGGTCCTGTTCCACAACCTTACAATAACACTTTCCTTCCTTCCATTTTAATTAAGAAAAGCTCAAAAAGCTATTAAACAATAACTGCCAAGTGATTATAGAGGTTGCATTCGGTTTGTAATCTGGAATCTTTTTGGGAGAAACAGAATTGAAAATGGACAAACAGACAAACCGTGGATGGGAAAAAAAATAAAGAAACTTTAAAATTCTTCGGTTTTGAGGCACGCATACTACAAGTAGAGTATTTCAATCAGAAAAGCCAATCTGCTGATCCAGTTGCATTTGTTACAGAAGATGGGTCCAGGGGGTGTCATGTGAACAGGGGTTCAGGGACTCTTTCACCTGTAGGGCAGCCTCCACTGTGGAAAAGGGGAAAATTGCACCTTCGCTTGTGACTGCGGCTGTAGCCTTGTTATTGTGCCTTTTAAGGTGCAGAAATGGACGCTAAGGAACATCCCATGGGTGCAAACAGCATTAGGGCACCATCAATGGTCCATAAATGTTCCTCAGAATCCATTTCTGTACCTTAAAAGGTACAGAAACCTGCAGTGAAGGGTACAATTGGCAGGCCCTTGAGGGAATAGCCCCAGTGACAAGCAAAGATACAAGTTTTTACCCTTTTTTCTGAGACTGCAGCTCCCTTTTCCGAATCTGGTAAGACCTATGCTATCCTGCTTGCAATCATCCTGAAGCTTTCTGGCGAGTAATAAATAGAGAGGCCAGCTGGAAGGAAGACAGGTGAGCCCTACTGTTCCGGGTAAATACAGAACCTCGAGCCTGTCACCTGACAGCTTTTGGCTTTGTTCCACGTAGATGGAGACAATGTGCAAAGAACAATTACAGAGCACTGGGAAACTTAACCAGGAAAAGTAACAGAGAAGGGAAGCTGGACAAACTTTGTATACACACATTACCCAAACAGGTTATTCACCTCTTTGGTTTCTGTACAGCCAAGTTATGTTGAGTCAGATTCGTCTTTTGAGGCGTAAGTAAGATGGAATTCGCATCTATTTACTTGCCAGCCGCTTATGTCCTAAGCAATGGCGATAATAAGAACATTGAGTAATGGAGAATAGTCAACAGTCCAAGTATACAATCCCCGAGGCTACAGAAATTTTCCTACCTATGCATGAAATTCAGCTGTACATCATAACCAGGTCATTTACTATGGTAGTTTAAGAGCTACGGAGGAACAAACTGTACTGAAAATCATCAGCGTATTCGGAACGCAGTCAGGACATGGAGTGGCAATCTGTGACGATGAAATGTGTTCTTGAAAAGTCCTGAGGCTCAAGGAAGGCTTGTAGGGGGCTGAAGTCAAAAAGAGACAGGATTTTGACTGCCTTTTGGAAATGAAATTGTCTGGTGACCTTACATAGGGCAAGTTAGTGACCTAGGAGGTCTTGTAGAAGTGAGGGGGTGGGCTGCTCCCTTGAGAGTGTTGTATTAGGACACCAAGGTCATGAACTTGATTGAACTTGAACAGCTGACAGCCAACGGAGAGAAGGCAGGATTGAGCTGTTGTGGCTGGGATTGCTGAATACGCAAATGCCTTTGTGCACTTTAGAAACAGTGATATTTACTGTAATGGCTGAGTAATCCAGGTGCCTTTTTTGTTCATTTTTGACATTGCGTGTGTAGGTAAGACTATTGCTATTACGAAAACTCAAACATTTTTAAACTGCAGGTTGACACATTGGTCAGGGAGGATCTTCAACACCCCAAAATAATTGATATATTCCACTGTCCTGAGGAACCTTCATGAAATATTAATGTACCACAGAATATATGTCTGTAATTTTTATAACATTACTACAAATTTACGTTTAACTTTTAATGCGCACACTGTACCATTTATATATTCCGGTATTTACTTTGCAACTATTTCGACTTTAGCTGTGAAATATTTTCAGGCAAGTGCTGAGCTGGATTTGGGGGTTCGTGCTGTGGATTTTTAATGAGGGGTAGAAACCCACAGGCGTCTGTCTGCCAGAGCGGGTCCAGTGCGTGTCAGTGCAGCTCAGAGATTGTCAGACTGGGCCACTAGAGGGAAGGAGAAGTTAAGCAGGAGCGGGAAAAAATGATAGTAACGGGTTACAAGCATTATAAAGCACCGATCCTGTCTTAATAATGCTCAACGTCGCTGAAATTCCCCTATCATTAAGGCTACATATAAACTTAACTTATCGTCGATATCTTTTTTATTTGTTTGTTTTAATCTTCAGTTGCGCAGTTGGCCAATATTTCAGATCATGACACAATGGAAATATTGGGTAGTTCCTAAAGCCACAATAGTACAACTGAGACATAGGCGTGGTGATTCGGTTTAATACGGAAACAATACTGAACTGCGGGGAGGCGGCTTTCGGTTCCCAGGTGCAGTAAATAAAGAAAGATAAAAAAACGCTTCGATCAAATTATTTTTGGCGTGGAAATCGGAAGCTTGGCACTTTCTTCAAAGCCCCTACATTGTTATTGCGTGTGTGGCTGCGTGTGCGCCCCTGCCGACGGGATTTTTGCTCCCCCTGCCTCTGCCGGGGGGC
The DNA here is from genome assembly GCA_026779605.1 of Mormyrus hasselquistii. NCBI lineage: Eukaryota > Metazoa > Chordata > Actinopteri > Osteoglossiformes > Mormyridae > Mormyrus > Mormyrus hasselquistii. The sequence continues at coordinate 18,699,554 of JAODKE010000037.1, read as the reverse complement.
GTTGCGAGCCTCGGTATATTAACAAGTGTAGGGGAGGGCTACAGGGCCAGTACTGCCGGCGTCGAGGGAGGGGGGCAAGACCAGCTTTGTGCGCCTAGGACCGTCCTGCATTTCCAGCATCCATTCAGTGCGCTGATTTCCACGTACTACTGCTGTTATTTTATAAAGAGGTCCTTATTGGAGGAGTCCACGTACAAAAAACAGTAAGGCTCGGTCCGAATCTATTCGATTATTATTATTTATTATTTTTAGATTATTATTATTATTATTGTTATTGTTGTTGTTGTTGTTGTTGCTGTTCCGTAGTCGTTCCTTGTTTTCTTGGTTTAGGTATCAGGTGTACACTAGTGGCCAAAATATTGGGAACAATATGGCTAATTGGCTAACATTTTGGCATTACGCTTTAAAAAAATACTACAGGAATACTGGCGGTAATATTTATAAACAATCAAAGCATGTTAGCAAACATCATATATTGGACGATTAAACAAGTAACAGGAGTAACTGGAATAAGTTTTGCAATATCTAAAAATTGGAAGCATTTCCACAATTTTAGCCACTAATGTAAATAAGTAAGACTGCCGTTCACCCACTTGCGTTTTATAGGTGAAAATAAAGGCAGTTCGTCAGGACGTGCTGGAAAGTGTCTATGGTGCCGCTCTGATTAACTTTGTAAAACTTAATGCAAATACGTCCATTCAGGGACCCGTAGCCAGCTAAACAGATGTAAATGTGGGGGCACATGCTTGGCAGATGGACTGATGATGTCCCCCCGTTTTCCATGCGTCATATGATAAAAAATTAACAAATAGAACTGAATATTTTCAAATATTTTCATGGTTCTCAGTCGTTGCTGTGTATTTTTTGGGCTGCTGTGGGTCGGCCATGTGAATGATTACAAGCAGCGGACTTATTACTGGCTTCGGGTCGCTGTAAAACGAATGGCAATATTAACTACCCCTTTGAAGGTGGTTAGGTAACTACAAAATTTTCACCGCCTTTTGAACTGATTCTCAGTGTATGCCTAATAAGTTTTAAAGTCCCGGCTTTCATAACTGAAATGTTATATTCCCCTTTAATAAACACGCGCTACTTTATTTGCTATTTGCGGCTGCAGACCTCTCCCCCTGGATGCCTTAAACCGCGACAGCCGGCTCTATCATCGGAGTAGATTTATCCAGGGAGCGCGTCTCAGATTTCTTTTGTATCACCTGAGAGGTTTTATTGGTCTCGGATTTGCATACCAATAGCTTTTATTACCCACTGTTCGCAATTCACATAAGTCCCTTTTCTGCGGACATGTAATTGTTGAAATGTGTACATGTAAGCAGCTCATAGATAGGCGACGTCAATGTCGGGTTAAGGTTACAGAACTGTTTAAGAGGGTGCTAGAAGCTCAGGCCGTCAGAAGCACTAAGTGCTGTTTAACATATAATAGAGGAGTCAGTCTATTCACGAGGATGCTGCATTTGGAGGGAAGAAAGACTTCAGCTTTAGGGGTTCTGCTGTGTGTGTGTGTGTGTGTGTGTGTGTGTGTGGGAGGGGTGTTAGGGTGCGTGTGGCGGAGTGGGTGTTTGTGCATGGGTGTGTGTGTAAGGGGGGGTGTCTGTGGGGGTGTGTGTAGAGGTGTGTGTGACTTTGTGGGGCTGTGTGTTTGGGTGGGCTTTGGCTGTGTGTGTGCCTTTGTATGCATGGGGGGTGTAATTATTACATTGTGGGGACCAGCTTTTCTCACAATGTGATAAAAACCTGTAAATAATAACTTTTTACCATATATGGTATTTCTCGGTCCCCACAAGGAGAACTTAAATTATATAAAAGGGAAGGCTGTGAGAGTGCTGTGTTTTTTTTGGGGTGGGGGGGCAGGTTGGGAGAGCTGGTTAATTTAGCAAGCACTGTGAACTGGGAAGCGGTGAGACGGGACGCAGGAGAATGGGTTAAAACAGGGGGGGTCCAGGTCAGGTCCCCGTACTGCAGAGAATGCCTTAGCCAACTGGTCTGCTGCTTTAAAGCAGTGCCTTATTTCCACCAGCCTGAAGGTTAATGTTCAGCAACAGAACGTATTATAATGTGAGTGTGGTTAATTACAAGGGGAGCTTTACAGTTGGGGGAAACGCAGCCGAATGCCTGGGTCTCCCCAGCCTCTAATTTCTTAACTGTTGGCCTTTTTGGTGTACTAGGTTTGAGGTGCTGCTGTTTTCTTCTTTACATAAGAGCCCACACAGCCTGAGATCTTCAGGATGTGTGCGTGTAGACAGCTAACCTCCAGGGCTCGCCTCTCTATTAATCCTGGGCTTGTAATCCCCATTTGGGTTAATGGTGCCTAAGTTGTCCATGGGTCTGTGCGTCTGGCTTTGTGGATGAAGATAATGACCCAGACCCCTGAGCAGAACGCATTTGAAATCAGACTTATCTTTAATCTCCTTTAAAGACTCAACAGACTTCCCAGCTTCCTCTGCAACTGCTCCTTTCTTTGTTAAAAAGCCAATTCACATTCCTTACCTGGCAGCTTTGCCATTTGTATAAAACGACCATTAAGTTCCCGCATCTCAACCCTCAGCCGGCCGGGTCTACAATCCAGGGGGACCCCAAAAGCTAAGAGTAACAAACGGTAATGAGTCACAAAGGCGCATGGTAGGGCTGTGGAACGTGCTGCTGATTGCAGACGGAGATGATTGGTCTCTCTGGGGATTACGGTTTGCAGGGTTGCACTAAACAGCATCTATAGATGTAGAATGGTAGGCTTGGGTCAGAGTTCATAACCTCGGAGAGCATGGAGTTTATGTTACCCTTTGTGTGTGCTGAATCCATTCCGTATTTACGCTGAGAGCTGGGAGGCGCTTATGAGTAATTGGATTTTTAGGCTTGTGCCCTGGTCGCTATGGTGGCAACATACCCATGACCTCAGGGGTCAGCAGTGTGACCTTCTTTTTGGACGGATTGTCTGTGGAGGGTGGAGAAGCAGAGTCTGGCCAGCCGGATCCCTCAGATCCTGTTTCACGTCTCAGCTGAGACCTGGCGTTTCGGCCGGCCAACTGTGGCCGGAAGGCGGGAGCCGCGCAGCGCGGGTGCTGTTCCCATTGAAGAGCTTGACCTTTCACCCCTGCGTGTGAGGAGAACCCTCCAGCCCTGCTCATATGCCATTACCTGTCCTTCTCGTGCTCTGAGAAGTCTTTGGCAGCGGGGCGTGGTTTAACTCAAAAGCCACTTCAGGATTAATTGAAAGCATTTATAGTTAACAGGCTGTAGAAAGTGTTTCCAAGAAAAGACCACAACCAAAGAGCCAGAAACAACAGATATTTGTGGAAAAAGAAGCCACCAACAGCCAGCCGTTTTCGCTGTAATTCATTTATGCCTCGGAATGAAAAGTACCCAGCAGGCTGATGAAACGGGTTAGTTTGGACCTGTGCCGCACCGGATGTGAGCCTGGCTTTGAGTGATGTGGGAGCCCAGCAATGCTGACGCAAAGATAGACCCCCAACCTGCTGCAGTTCCAGTCCTGGTTACTCAGTTGTTTTTGCTCTCAGATGAAAAAAGGCCCTTGTGTCATGAACCGCTGATACTTTCTCTCTTTGATCCTGTCCTTGGGTCTGCCTTAGCCTCTCCTCTGTTTGTTATGAGTAAAGTACGATGAGCCGAAGACCATGGGAATTGTTGTGCTGTGAAGAACGAGCACACAAACATTGTTTAACGCTGCATTGGGTTTCACATTCCATTCGCCCGAGCATGTTTGGAATGTTTTAAGTAATTCATGTTGTTTCAGTAAATAAACGTTGCTATTACGTATATCATTTTTCACTCAAGGGCAAAAACTTTATCTCATTGCTCCCCGTGTTTTTTTTTGGTGTTCTTGTTGTTTTAGAACGCGACTCTTCATCAGAAGAAAATCATGGAAAATGTGAATCAATTCATCGAAATCCTGATGGAAGACATCAACTTCACCGAGCATGATGACAATGTGTCCCACATGGAGGCACTGGTGTGTCCCTCCAGCTTCAACATGGTGGCCGTGCTCTACGCTATGTCCATCCTGTACATCTTCATCTTCATCATTGGCCTGGCTGCCAACTCGGTGGTGGTGTGGGTGAACGTGCGGGCCGAGAGGAGCCGCTACGAGACCCACCTGTACATCCTCAACCTGGCTGTCGCTGACCTGTGTGTGGTGGCCACACTGCCCATTTGGGTGAGTTCCCTGCTGCAGCAGGGGCACTGGCCTTTTGGCGAGGCCATGTGCAAGATCACACACCTGGTCTTCAGCGTTAACCTCTTCAGCAGCATCTTCTTCCTCACCTGCATGAGCGTTGACCGCTACCTCTCGGTGGCGCTGTTCGGTGACTCCCACAGCAGGCAGAAGAAGATGGTGCGCAAGTTGATCTGTGTGCTGGTGTGGCTGCTGGCTCTCGCAGCCTCGGTGCCAGACACCTACTTCCTGCAGGCTGTCAAGCCTGTGCATTCAGAAAACACCTTTTGCCGGCCGGTGTACCCCGTAGAGACTGCCCGTGAATGGATGGTGGGTATCCAATTCAGCTTTATAGTGCTTGGCTTTGCCATTCCTTTTCCTGTCATCGCGGTCTTCTACCTGCTCTTGGCGGGGGCCATCGCCTCCTCGCCGGACCAGGAGAGATGTCTGAGCCGCAAACTCATCCTGACCTACATCGTGGTCTTCCTGGTATGCTGGCTGCCCTACCACGGGGTGCTGCTCGTGGACGCCTTGTCAATGTTGGGTGTCATGTCCTTCAGCTGCCCTCTTGAGAACTTCATCTACGTAGCCCTGCATGCCACCCAATGCCTCTCGCTCATCCATTGCTGTGTCAACCCTGTCATCTACAACTTCATCAACAAGAACTACCGCTATGACCTCATGAAGGCCTTCATCTTCAAGTACTCTACCAAGACTGGCCTGGCGAAGCTGATCGACGCCTCCCGGGTTTCAGAAACTGAGTACTCTGCTGTGGACAACCATGGCCAACTGTAGGACTGTGTGAGGCAACTCAACAAAGAGACTGTTGGAGTTGGAGCTCAGTGACCCAACACTGCCCCGTGTGCAGTCGCTGAAGGGCCATGTGTTATATACCAATGAAGCACTATAAATTACCGAGACCAATCCTTTATATCTTTTGGTATAGAAGTGTACTGTATAGGCATAGTGACCATAAGTGACCGTTGGCAGGTTTGGTCAATAAGACAGGAAGTCTTAAGAAAGCACTTCCAAAACTTAAAGGACTTTGAGATATTTCTGAGGTTTTTTTACATGGGGGGGGGGGTAAGATTAGTATCCGGTGACTTGCAGGAACAACGGCAGGCAAGGCGGTGGGCATGTCAGGTTGTGAAGGGGGGGGCACGGCGTGGGAGAGGCCAGATGGGGAGCAGAGAGGGGGTGGGGGGGTGGGGCCACTCGTCGAGCCTCCCGGCTTGTCATTAGGACGCGGTGAGACGCCAGCGTCCCTCCCCGGCCCCAGAGCCTGGCGTGTCACTGGAGCTGTTTACAGGCGGAGGGAGAACAGGGAGGAATGTAGACCGGGTGGCTGCCAGGGTCCAGGAGTCAGGAGGGAACCCAGTGGAAAAGCACACTGATTCACCAAAAGCAAAACCACCAGACTGGACAACACATCAGTGCTTTGTGTTTTTTATCAGAAGGGATAAGCCTTCAGGTAACTTAACGTATTTGTCTAAATATTATATATATATATATATATATTTTGTAAATATTCTCATATTTATATATTCATTTATTTGTATTGTTCTGAGCTGTATGACGTGTGCCTCTTGTTGGATTGTTTGGTCATCTAATGGGAAACGCCGTAGATTCTAGTGCTGTTGTTTAGCTTTCAGAAGTGTAAAACTCCCATTTGCTCCCTATAATGGGTTTATTTTGTATTTTTCAGTACTTTCAGTACTGTTATGTGGGACCTGGTGGCTCAGAGACTGAGGTGTGGGTACAAAACCAGCCTGCGTGTGTGTGTGTGTGCGCATGTGTGTGTGTGTGTGTGTGTCATCAGAGTCTCTGTTTCCTGCTGTTATGTTCCCAGCAAAATTCAGGTGATCCGGTGACTGTAAATTGCCTGCAATCTGAATGTCTCTTCTCTCATTTGGATTGTACTCCACCTCATCTCTGCTTCCTGGAATAGGCTTTGGATCAGTGCAACCCTTATTAGATACAGTTATTGAAAATAGCTGAATAAATGTCACTTTTACCACATAAATGTTACCATGTTCTAGCCCCCGTTGTTCATGAATGTTTGAAATGTCAGACATTTTATAAGATATATTTAAACTTTTTCTTCCTGTGATAATATCCCTTGTGCTACCATACGTTGTTAGCAGTACAGCAAAAACACGCATTATTGTTGTATTAATAGCATTTACTATAATGCACTTGGGTAGAAGTGCTGCAGGAACTGAAGTCGTTAAGCTCTCCGATGGTTGAAGTCCAAAGAGGGAAATTAGACATGGTGTCATTAACAAAAAGCACTGATATACACGTTGCTATGGTGACAGTGCTACCTTTGTTCCTACTGAGGGAGTTACGGTGAGTTTCCAGGTCACTAAAGATTATATGATGTTTGCTTATGGCTCTTTTTTTATCCTAGTTCTCAATGATGTGTAATGCTTTACTGTTTACTGCATAATAAAGACAGAAAAAAAAAAAACTTTTTTTGAATTTTTATTTTCGCTGAGGAATCCTATTCGGCCAACAACTTTTACAGTGGGTTTTCATCTTATTTAAGACCTTTTTTCATTGCTAGATGAAATGTGGGTATTTTACAGGAACACTACACTGCTAATAGAATATAATACTCAGCATAGGTGTCATTTCAATAGGAAATTTCATCCATCCATTTTCTATACCTGCTTGTCCTATATAAGGTCGCAGGGGCTGGAGTTGATCCCAGCAGCTACTGGTGTAAAAGCAGGGAATTACCCAGTGTGGGGTAGCTAGCTATCACAGGTCACACTCACACACACACACACACACACACACACATATATACATGCACATTTTTCACATGTATGGGCAATTTGATAACTCCAATTAACCTCAGCATATAGTTTTGGACTGTGTGGGGAAACTGAAGTACCTGGCGGAAACCCCACAATGACATGGGGGGAGCATGAAAACTCCACACACATAAAGCGGTGCGAGGCAACAGCGTTAACCACAACCGCACTGTGTCACATTTCAGCCAAACACCAGGTTAATGAAACTCATTAGCTAAAAACCTCAAGAAAATTCTACTGCTGAATGATATTTTCTGCAAAATTCACGAAAGACGGCATGTTTCGAGTGCTTAATTAACAAATTTGCTGCATAGATTCATGATTGTCTCTGAGCAGTTTCGCATCTGTTTTTGGAAACGTGAAAGAGGGCCACCCACATCACATACTGAACTTCACTGGAATTGCCCAGTAACTGTCCCCTTCTCAGAAACTCCCTGCAGGATTTGAGGCAGCTCCTTTTTATATAGTCTAAGGGCCTCACCTGTCTGCTGTCCCCCGCGCACAGCAGGAAGAGCGGGAAACCTTTCCGAGGTGTTTCCCTGTACTTTCCCTGTTTGAAAAATGCTCTTGCAATTTAAATAGACTCAGATCAAAGCGCACACTGTTCATTGACTTCCCCAGCTTGTATAGTTTTTAGTTATTTTACTTCTAGCTACATAGTACAATGGGCTGACATCCCGCCTAGGATGAACCCCAGCTCTGCGCCCCCAAAACGACCCTGACCAGGATGGCTAGAATATGAAAGGATGGATGGACGGATGTATATTGAGTTGGCTAGCTGAAGTTTTCATCCAAATATTTGCCATGGGCTGCATCTTGCTTACTGGTCCATCACATCACGTCCTATGAGTGGCCTTCATCTGCCTCGGTGGCCAACGTGTGGGACCTACTGCAGCCCGACCCGCCCTGTTGTCCTGATGGTGAATGTGTGGTTGGGCAGTGGTCCCAGCTGGTCATTCCTGGGTGGTTCTTCACCACATGCAACATCCTGCAAGTGAAATCACTAAGGGAGGGGATTTATGGTACGTTCGTTTTATTCTCGGAACTCGGAGTCGAGTGACATCACGTCCGACACTTTCCCATTCAAGCTACCCCATCTTGGAACAAACATGGCTGCCTCCATGAATAGGCTGCTGTGTGTTGCTGCTTTATCTTTTAGCAGATTTTTCATTTATTCCGAGAAACAAACAAACAAGAAACACAAACTAGTCAAACCACATTAAATGCTTTATAAAATATTTTAGTACATTCATAGCGATATTCATTTTTTGAGAGGCAAACAAACCAAAGACACTAACACGTGTCTGGTATTACATGCTAGGATACTGTCTACGGTCATGATGTGGTATTCTCTAAATCGAACACATGCAGTTACATTTATAAGTATTAATGCATTTAACACAATAAACATTTCTAAAGATTCATGAAATAGAATTACTGTTGAGTGTGTAAGCTGCCGTGTTGAAATTACATCACAGGGGCGTTACATACATCCGAATTACATACATCAGCGTCATAAAAGAGGCGTGTTTCCGACAGGAAGTGACTGTAGTCAGGCCTACACGAAGCCAGGTTGCTTTCCTGTAACCTTTCCTGTAACCTTGTGTGTGCACGGTTATCCAGTTCACTGCTCCGTGGTTTGACCTTTGGGTGTAGACCTTTTAACCTGCCTGGTACTAGCTGGGTAGGCTATGTTACCTGAAGCTATTTAGATAGCTGTTTATCTTGCTTGGTGTAATGTGGGCTGGTGGTTTCCTTACCTGAAACCAGGTAGGTGTTTAGCCTGCCTGGTGCAATGTGAGTCAGCCTTTTACTCTTTATCTTATCTGCAGCTATATGGGTAGGTACTTAAACTGCCAAAGTGTCTCAGTAGGGTCTTCATGCAGTCCTCTTGCCCTGAGGGCACTAAAGCAACAATTCCTGCTCATCGTGTCTCAGTCAGTAAGGCGGCATGGAGGACGTACATGGAATGTACGTCTTGTTCCAGTGAATTTTAAAATAGCAGTGAAATAACCCCAAAACAACATAAACACCCTTCAGACCAGCATAATAGAAGCAGATAGTATTTCCACCCAGAAAGACCTTTCTGGAGAATTCCTGTCAGCCAGACTGATAAAGGGACAGTATCAAGGACCTTGCAGTGTTTTACTTTGCTATTAGACATCAATGGAATCCAACAAAACAGAAGCAACAAGATCCAAGTCAGGCAAACTTGCGTCTTTTGCTGATACTATGAATGGCTGGATCGTGGGAGAGCTGTGCCTGAATGGCAAGCTTCCCAGCGAGGGCCGTGCTGCAGAACAAACAGGCTTTCTCTGTGCCCCCCCTTACTTTATACTGCAGCAAAGGATTGTGGGAATGGCTTGTGTGAGCCGTGACCATTAAAATAGAGATGTGAAATGCTCCATAATCACATCATGAAGGAATATTTAAGTGCCATATCTGCTCGTAGATATTCATAGATTTTATTTTGGGCCTATTATGGGCCAACATTAGCCTATTATTCTAAAGAATTTCAAACATTACCTTATGTTTCAATTTGCCTGTGTACATAAGTAAATCCCTGATTGGTGTAGCAAGTGTTTAACAAGGGTTTGATGGATGTGATGATGTCATTATTCATATTTCTGAGCTTCGACTTGGCAACATGTAAACTTCAAACTATGCTGCAGCCGTTGGAGAAGATTAAGGTGTGGCTCTATAAACCATAACTGAGCAGTGAACCTGAAAGTATGTGACACGTCACACAAAGGGGGCGTTTGGGGTTTTGCTGTGATTTAGCCAGCTAGCACACAACAAAGACAAATGCTAATGTGCTTCTTTAAAGGCTACTGAGAAGGCACAGTTAACAGGAACTCCTGGCTCTCTTTAACATCTATTTGCCCTAATTTGCCTTCCTAACTTTAAAGAAGTCTGAAAAAAAAAACAGCTTTTCTACTGCTTTTTTTGCCACTTTATCTGATTGATAATTTAACGCCAGTTCGGCTATAGCGAATATTTAAAAATTGAAAACATAACTGCACGTAGACTAGGGTGTTTATTATCATGCCAGTTGGACGCTAAAATTAGATTTGTTATTTTTAAACCTTTCCCATGCACAGACAATTCTTGGATGTTTCTTAAATAAGCATGATGTTGTGAGTTTCAGGATTGTTTGAGAACAGGGGCTTGTTCCAGAAAGTTCGACACAAGTGCCAACTATCTTATGTAGGCATCATACACGCTTTTAGTCTATATACTCAGGGATGGTATCGCACAGTGTTGAGTATCACCGTGTACTTTTTTTTCCAGCTCAGATCTGGATTTCTTGCTTAGCTGGATAACTTGTCAGACTTAAGGTAATTTGGGCTAAATGTAATTGAATAAAATCCATCTAGCTCAGACTACCTTAAATCAGACAAGTTATCAGACTAAGCAAGAAATCCTGCTTTGTGGAACACCCCCGGATCCATTAGTTAGTTGTTTGTAGTGTTTACAAATTTGCATCACCCAACAATGAGTAAACAATTTTTTTTTAAATCTTTGTCATTTAAAAAATGAACCATTTGATTTAATCATTGTTTGCAAAATTCCTTATCTGTGGATTTGTGAATGGGAAATGGAGATTTTGTTAATTACTCAAGACTTCCATGATACAGCAGAATAGCTCAGGGTTTGGGGCCTGCCCTCCAGGGCTGGGGATTTGAGTCTTACCCACGGCTCATTGTGTGTGCAGACTGTACGTTCTGTGTTGTGTTTCTCACAGCAGTTCTAGTTGCCTCTCACAGTCCAAAAACACGCACCTAGGTGAAGTGGTGTCTCTGTTGCCCAAAGTATATTATCCTGAATATCACCTGTCCTGTTCTGGAATGTACTGCAGGTGCACTTTGCTCTATTTATGGAAGACCGACAGGTGGATGTTTTTCATGTGACAATACAACAAGTTAGCAAAAACAACATCCACACTGTGAGTCAGGAAAAATGGTAAATGGTAATACACAAGACTGTGTGATACCATCCCTGAGTATATAGACTAAAGGCCCTGTGTGTCACTGTGAATCTTTAGGTATTATTCCTGAATTTGTGACAGTGGTATTGATACCTAGGAATCTACGGCTGCTGACGTAGGTGTTTGCACATTTCCTGTGAGGGCTTCATATACACCAGTATATATACCAGTCAAGCATGTTTGCACACCACAGGTTTTTACCATTTATTTCACAAACTGCAGATTTTTTATTCTTGTTAAGCGCAGCACACCCATGTAAAGCACCTTGTGGCGACTCTATTGTGAAGGCACTATATACAAAAATTGAATTAAAATTGTGCATTGGAAAGTTGTGTGAACAACTATACATGAAAATATAAGTAAGGCGGGTTTTCTTTATAACGGAAGGAGTATGTAATATATGCATGTCTGACATCCTGTTAACTGGCTGTGTGGTGATAGTTTTATGTATTTGTGTCTAACATGTTGAACATGGTAGAGGCCTGTAATGTACTTGTGTTTGTATTGGAACAGATCGCAAAGACAAATATCCTTAAAGGGCAATAAAGGCTATCTATCTATCTATCTATCTATCTATCTATCTATCTATCTATCTATCTATCTATCTATCTATCTATCTATCTATCTAAATCTAATTTAAATGTATTAATTACCTGTTTCATCAAATGAAAATGAGCGATATTTAATATCCCTTGTAGAAGAAATGCCTCAGATTTCTCTGCTATTATAACTGATAGAGGAGGTTACTTTGATGAATGAAAGATATTACATTTCCTTGCTAATAAAGGTACTCAAATGGTGAACATGCTGTAAATGTATTTGGTAGTAAACGTTATTTTGAGTAAATGTATTTTGTATTTTTAGCAAATATTAAGTGAGATACATGCAACTGATTTCATTGTATGCAAAAACTTTGGAATGGTAGTGTATGCTTCAAGGTATGCATGTAAAATCAGATAGTACTCCGGTATGTCTTATGTAATATGCTTTTGGAGTGTCTTCCTTTGAACACTGAGAAAATAAACTACGTATGAAAAGGTGAGTAAATCAAATGAGTGTGCACACTTAAATGACACATGTCATAGCCTGCAGAATTGTAATTAACCCTCTGAGTGTATTCTGAATTAAACCTGGGGCTATAAAATCAAAATTATGTAAACTGCTTAATCCTTTTGGTTTTAGCGGTGTGTATGTATACAGTTCAAACAGTTATCGACTGCAGCTTTGTGAGCAAACAGGAAAGCTGTGGGGAGTGCTTATACACGTGTCTTCTGTCACTCTCTTGACAAGCTGTAAAACGCTTTTGTTCTCTGCATAACAGCTAAGTAACTGTCCAGACGCTGTGGACTGTAAATGTTGGTTTTTCATATGAACGTTCCTCATAGGAATGATGTTGACAGCTGTGCTTTTAGCTAATGGTTAGTGTCTGCTGTGGGAGCAGAGCGTCCATTTCATGGGCAAAGCAAGAATGCCAATCCCAGCCCCTATAAACACTATCAATGCTGTCCAGTCCAGTAAAGGCAATGTTAGACTGTTATTAGCTTTCCGCTGCTTATTAAAACGGAGGGATTTTCCCTTTCAGTCGCTTACCTCATTTTATCTAAATGAGGAGACATTCTTGCATGCTACAGAGGCAGATGACCACAGCTTGTGAGGTGCTCATTTTGCGTTTCATTTCCCTTCTCTCAGTTCCCATTCCATATGATCTAGGATTTTTGACTTATGAGAAAACTTCAGAGGAATGAAAATCTATCATCTGGCTGAGATTGTACGCCATGGTTGATTACCTGGCTCCTCTCTGATGTGGATTAGTGCTCTTTTGCTTTTTGCACGGTCACAGAGAAATCTGATTGCCTCAGAAAGGCTTCAGTCGTCTTCAGTGTGAAGCCGGCTACTTTTGACCAGCAATCACATTTGCTTAATTAATGAGGTCACACCCTCTATTATAGCTGGGAGACAATTGCAGCCCTGTGACGGCTTCCTATCCAAGCGTACTCGCACTGCCGTGCCGGATGGAAAAACAGACCTCAACCTCTCTTCTTATCTGCACTTGACACACAAGCTGTCTTGCCTCTTCTCTCTTATCTGCTTTCTCGATGTGTGAAATGTGCAATGTTTATATATTCTGACCCGGGTAATCTCTTAGTTTATCTTTATTCGTTCAACATGCTGTCTGCTTATGATATAACCTCAGAAATATAAGTTTTCATATATCAGCATATAGGGCCTGCTCTGCTTTTCCTCCACGAAGGCCACCTTCCTGCCTTTTGCCGTGGGGCCCTATAAGTTTACTTAAGTATGATGTTGCAGCGAAGGTCAATTCCCCACACCTTCGCTACATGTTTAAAATAACTGGCCCTCTGCCTAGGCCTTCCCCTATGTGTTTAATTTTGACTCACTCTAGCCATTTTTGTAAAGTAGGGTTTCCGTTAACCTTTCCACCAGATGTGTCTGTACCACACGGATGAAGTATCTTCTCTTACAAGCGTGCCTTCGCTGTGTGTTTAGAATAGCTGCCACCTCCATGGTGTCTTTGCTCTTTGCTGGACATTAAAAATTTTCCTGCCCCGTGTTTATAGGTCATGTTTAAAGTAGCTCTCACTCTGACATTTATGGTGTCAGTCCACCCAACAGAGGATGTGGTACGCATGTTAAATCAGCCTAATCTAACGTAGATGCTCTCCCTTGAGCATCTCCAGGGTGGAAGACTTTCAGTGGAAGAAACAGCTCACTTTCTAGGTCAGCTGTCCTGCCTTTACAGGTTAACGTTATGATTCTTTTCTCTAGGCGAGGAACAAAAGATATCTGAAAGAATATTTTTTATATAATAGCAGGAAATTAATGCAGAGGAGAGGTATGAAAAGAACGCTGGATCTAATGAAGTATGTTGTTGTGATATATCACAGCCTGCAATTGGTGGAGCTGTTTTTGACTGATGCACCTTTGGGATGTAAGAGGCACCAAGCTCCATCAAGTTCTGATGGGCATTGGCTCTCCGTTGCCATATTCGTATCAGGTGGATAATGGAAATAACCAGGGATTCTTTTTTATATTAAAAAAATATGGGAGTCTTGGGAACGCCTGGGGAGTCTCAGGTTGCCCTTGGCTGTGTTAAGCTTTTCTGTGTCGAGGAGGACATGTTTCCCCCCTTCCGGGTTGGGGGCTGAGGTCCCTGTCCACCTGCAGTCAAGAATTAGCGGAGGCTGAGCCGACGTGCTTGTTGAAAAAAGCAAAGGGCCACACACCGCGCATAAGCATCCTCAGCCCCCTAACCCCCAAGACTCTCCTAGGCCTGACCAGGAAAGCCGGGCCTCTCTGCCTCCCAGCAGCACCCTCTGTTTGACCATAAGGAGATCAGCCTGAAAGGAACCTCTCTTCAGAAGCTTAGCTGAGATCTTTCTCATCCATATTCAAGCAGCCCTTAATGCAACACACAATGAAATATAAATCCCAAGCTTCGTTTAATTAAACACCAACTTGCCTCTGCGACATGGATGTCAGCTTTGGATTTCCGTGGCCCTAAACTCATTGTAGATTCTTTCATGATGTCACCCAGCAATACATGAGGGCAGCGGCTTCTCTGCTTCTTCTTCAGAAGATCAAACATTGGCTAAAAGAGAGATTTTTTTTGGCAGTCCTATTTAACCAAGTAATATCATGTCTGTTATAGAGGAGGTTTTCTTACTTTCAAAGCCTGTCTGAGCAAACATTAACCCACAATCCTCTGGGTCCATGTGCAGGACTCTCCCAGGGAAGGGAGGACATACGAGCTGCACCATCATTCATCACTCAGCCACCGGCTGCACGAAAACAAACAGCCACCGGAGACCTGCTCTGTTCCTAATTGTGACAGATGACCTCCAATCCACTTTCAGTGACTCCTTCATTCATCTCGCAGCTGAAAAACAGTCAAACAACAAATAAGGAACCTAAGCTATTATTAGCCGAAATTCCTATAAGATCAGGGTTTATGGCAGACAAAGACTTTTGTGTGTATAAGCAACAATCATTCATATTTAACAGACATTTGTTTTCAGAGCAACATACTTACAATCCCGCAACAGGACACCTCAGGTGACCTGAAATGAAAGGAAAACTGAGGGTTTTAACCCCATTATGCTGGAATTCCTCATTTATTGCTTTAATTTATGAATATTCCTGCACATTAATTAGGCCAGCTGTGGTAGCGCTGTATCACTTTCAGGCTGTCTTTGCAGGTTTTAGTGACCCAGACTATAGCACACCCATAGCAACAGACTTGCAGGCACCAGTGCTGATGCATCGTGGGATTTTGTACTCCCAGGTGGAACGCATTACTGGGCCAGAACTGTGGAGAGCGGTGAATGGTTTGCAGTCAGCTCTAATATCTGCTCAAAGGCCCCAGGTTCCGGTTATTTTCCTGTACTGGCTGTTCTGTACATGGTACGCCCGCGGTATCAGAATGACCTCCAGCCGCGAGTTCAGCTAAGGTCACCAGCCTTGCATTTTTTTTGTTTCTGTTGTTGTTTTGTTACTTGTGATAGTTCAGTGCTGGCTGGTTGTGATGCAGCTGAGAATCTTGAATACTGTGGCATGCCGGGCGTCTTTCCAATAACAAAGGAGCATTAGAAGACGACTGAAGGCTCTGCCCTCTCTGGGGCTCCCAGCGTGGGGCTGCTGACCAACAATAGGAACCAGCCAGTAGTGGGGGGCAGGAACCTCCTACTGCGAAAGAGTCAGTGTGGAGTCTCCCCAGAGAGGAGAACGAGGGACCCTCTGCACATCTGCTAAATATATATTTTTACTTTTACTTGAATCTGTCAGTGTTTACATTACAGACTTTTTGTCTACTTTCTGTGAATGTCTTATTTGCAAAGTGAAGTGCACCATTGCCAAATGGACAGGTATTCTTTCGTAGCCTTTTCTGACTTCTCATTCAAGGAAATAATTTCTTTAAGGTGGGGGAGGTGGGGCAGAAAATTTGCTGGTCTGCCTTCTATTCAGCCCTGCTTCTACTTGTAAGTAAGCAGTTAATTGCCAAGGCGTTTTGCATTTCAATTTTAATTCTGCTTTTAAATTATTAGATTACTTCCACTAACCTCGTAACCTTCCTGGGATTACTCAAGTGCCAAATGTATGGGAGTGCACTCCTCCTTTGCTCGGTTACCAGTTTTCGCTTTGACAGAATCTCTCCCCAGTTATGAATTGCAGATAATTTGATTTCAGAATGCTTCTGGAATATTTATGTTCCACAGAATCTGAGGCTTACGCCCATAACCGTTTAGATAAGAAATACATTTATACCTGAGTCAAGGCGGTACTTCATCTTTTTTTTCTCGTAAAAGCACTTTTTGAAAAAGTAACGACAAACTGGAGCAGTGACTTATGGTCGACTTCTCTGAAACTCGTTATATGTTGCCAGAAAAAGCTTTTATAAATCAAATACACAAATAGAATTACAGTCAATACAGTACAGCTCACATTTTTTTGAGAACTTTATTATTATTATTATTATTATTGTTCTTCATTATTATTATTATTGTTCTACCGTTTTACTGTAACATGCATTGTTCTGTTTATATTCATGTTCAGGGTCAGTTGTGTTAGATTTCAGACTGTTTCCTTTGTTTTGAGGCTGGGATTTGTGTGTTTGAGGATTGAATATTTCAGAAGTATTGGTTGAAGGATGAAAAAGTCTTTTTTGTCCTTTTTTTCTGGGATTCTTTTCTGTTTATCTTGGAAAGTACATGGCAGGAAAATACACAGGTTTTGTGGGTTTTGTTAAAAGGGCACAATAAGTAATATATTATATATTATATTATATTATTATAATAATGTCTGTTAATATTTGAATATAATAGATTAGAAAAGAATAAATGAAATTAGCTTAACATTGTTTTGGAAATTATACAGCAAGGCTGCTTATTTAGCTAGCACAGACATCAGACTTGTTTAATGTATTGTTTCCACTAAAACAGAACCAGCACAGCTGTTGTTACACGAAACATTCTCTCTCCTGGCAGAGATGTCTCGAGTTTTCTTCTCTTCTCTCACAATTTCTCCTGTCACCCTGTCTTTCAGTGGGTCGGACAGCACATTGTGATTGATCTGGGAGATCCGTCAGGTTTCGAATGTGACATGGAGATACGGAGCCCCTAGGACAGAGAGGGGAGGCCATCCACGCAGACAGTAGGCCCACGCTCGGGGGTGGGATAGATCGGTGGGTTAGGGGGTGACCCGGCATTGTCCAGGATGGCACTGACACCGACTCCGACTCCCCATTCCATGCCTCATTGTGCAGGAATGACACCCCCCCAGGGATCGGCCTGCCTGACACCCAACACCAGACCATGGCACCTGCCTTACATCCCCTCGGATCAAAACAGCGTGGCGTTGAGTTTCTGCTCCTCCCGTAACTGGAAGGTGCGGGTTAGTCCTCCAAGGTTCCCCACAGCACGTCCCGGAGGCCACAGTCCCTGACCCGTGAATGCGTGCATTGGTGATTGGACACTGCTCATATCCTACATTGTTCATTTTTTGCAAAGACCCCAGAAGTTCAAATGCAAAGAGGAACAGACCAGCACAGGACATGCACCCTCTGCTGTCAGATGGTTGCATGAATATCGCTATGAGCAGGTCTCGCATATTAAAACAGGCATGGACAGGCATGAAAGTCAAACACACTTAAAAATGACCCATGTGATCAGCACGGTATCATTCTCCTCCGGGGGTCACATGGTATCGCCACATTCTTTAAGGACTGTATTCTTTACAGTAGCTATTTTCAGATGTTCTATAATGGGACCAATATTGACAATGTGGACAAAATATATAATCCATATAGGCTAAATGGTTTTGAAAAGATCAACTGTATGGTATGAATGGTTAATAATGGACCTTTTTGATGAATGGAATAAAAACCAATTAATACTGAACCTCACTGTCAATGTTAGACCAGTATTCTCTATACCGGGGGCAGACAGCCCTGATCCCAGAGTGCTGGTATCCTGCAGGTTTTCTATCCTACCTGGTTCCCAGTGAGTCACAACTGATCTCAGGCAGATAGTAACTCATCAGGTAGGATAGAAAACCTGCTGGATACGGAAACCCCAGGATCAGGGCTGCCTGCCCCTGCTGTAGACACCGGAAAGTAAGTGCAGAAACAAAGATCTTCCTTGTTTCAGTAAATACCATACTAACACTGGTTATGCTCATGTGCGATGGATTAATGACCTAAGTGAAAATTTGTTTCAGACCGAATGTCACGCCCGGATCATGCTGATCCTCCTGTGCCCCTCCCCCCTCGTTAACCTCATGCGGATTCCCCGTGTCCCTCAGCTGTTTTGAATGGTCCTGATCAGTGTAATGTGTTTAGTCCGCGTTTTGGTTTGTTTCCCCAGTCCGGTCATTGTGATGTCAGCCCCTGTGTTGCCTGCCGTTTGTCGTGCTCCTGCGTTATAAAGGTATCTATAGTGCATTATAGATGAGAGCTTCATAATGAAGTTATAATGCATACTAAACATGGATGTAATGTGTTATGCCTTTTTATAAGTATTTTTATAAATACACAAATATTTATAACACTTTATGAATGCGTGAATGTGCATATAAATTACCAAAACATGGCCTTCAGTAAAATATTACCAAAAATTCTTTTAGGGCTCTACTGAATGTGTTTATAAATTACTAAAAAAAATGGCCTTTAGTAAAGTATTGCTAAATTTTTGCAATTGTGGATTGAAAATAAAGGGCCATGAATCACAGCATACAAGCGGTAGGGGTGTTGATTGGCAGCTGAGTGACACCATGTAACCACCGCAGTCATCTGGAAGGGTCGGTCTTGCAGGCCTAGCAGCCTTTCCTGACTGCAGAAGCGCGTCTATTGGGGCGCGTGAACGAAATAAGGCCTGTATGTCACAGATCCAAAGGAAACATACTAAAACGTCAATTAAACGGCTCGATGGAGTTCATTCAGAGCCGGGAGTTCTGGTAAGTTCATTCTCAGGCTTCGGAATTCTATTATGGCGCTTTAAACATGCATTTAATAGTCTGCTTGCTTAGTTTCACCTTATCATTTATTTCCCAGCAATGCCGTTGAGGTCATGCTTAGAAGCAGCTTGGGAATGGAGCACCACTACCTCAGCTGGGTCCGCAGTGCCTGTGTGGTCCTCCTTGTACCTGCAGGGAGGTATGTGTGGGGGGGGGGGGCAGGCCTTCTGGATGCCTTAGACCCTGGGTTTGAATAGAGGGCACAAGCTAACAGCAGGTTTACTCCGGGGGTCTTTAAACAGAGGCACAAATGGCCATTCATCCTCTGAACTCCTACATCCACCCACTCCTCCACCATCGATTAATGAGCTGCCTGTCTCCGTGTCAAGCGTCCGGCACCCACGAAGGCATTATAGTGCCTTCAGAGGGCAGCGTGGTTGAGCACACAGGCCCAGCTGCCCGGGGGCCACCAGGGCCTGATCTCTGTCACTCAGCATCACTGTCAGCCAGGTCACTCGGTGGAGAAAATGTGCAAACAGGAGGATGTGTACTTTGTGACAGAGATGCGCAGACTGACCGTCCCTCTTTATTTTTACTGAGCGGTGTTTGTGTTGACAGCTCCTGGCATGTTTAGTAAGCAGGGCTTAGCTTATGTCTACAAATTTTGTGGGACAGGCACAAAGCATTGTGGGTAATAAACAGCTTGTTTCAGCAAAAGGGAACAACATTCTGCCCACCCCTGTGTGAAGCAAATAATGTTCACTGTTTCATAAAAAAAAAACGTCAACTATCTCTGTGCATGTCAAGTTCTGGGATGTATTAGACAGTAAGCTAATATTCGGCACTCATAGTCGACATGGTGAACGCAGAAGAAATAAGCATGTCTAAACATCTGAAGGACTTTGACAAGGACCTGCTCTGACCCAAAACCGCAAGGTTTGTGGGATGCTGACGGTCAGCCGTGGTGAGTACTTACTGAGAGGGATCTGAGGAGGAAAAACCACGGAGCACTGAACAGGATTCTGGGCATCCAAGACCCATCAATGCGGGATATGAACGAAGGTTTTCCCATTTGGTTCAAACCAACATAAGGGCCACTCTGGCGCATATGACACACGGAGCTCGTCTCCAACTCCAGCGCAACAACCTCCTGACTCCTCCCAGCTGACCCCATTTAAGCTTTAACAAGGTTATCCGTCCTCAGAGGTTCAGCTGGCTTTAATTACGTGAAGTACGTGCAGGTACAGCACTGGTGATCAATAACCAAGCTAATGTGACAGGTTCACCAAAGCATACCCCTGTCCTATTGCTTTGTTATTCTACTGGATGATTGTTTGTGAGGCCAAGCCTTAATCAAAACAATCTCCAGTCATCACAGATGTAGTCGAAGTAGATTCCTTTATCAATGGAAGCAGATTTTACTGAGATAAACAAACCGGGAATTTTAATAGGCTGGAACACATATGTTGTCTACTACTCTTTCTATTGAACGATGAAAAAATTGCAAGTGGAACTGTAAGTGGAATTCCTGTGAAGAAACAGCAGCTTAACTCGGTGCTGCGCGTGTGAAAACCCCAGTGCTGCTGCTGCTGACTCTGGTACTGCTGTCAACTTTTGATTTTATTCTACCATCATGAGACTGGACCCCCACAAAACCCCAAGACTTGTCATGATGTGTCCGATTTATGGTAAACGGTGCGTAACTGTTTTCACCCGCTGATACGAATGAGCCCGATGGAGGAGATCACAGAGTTTGTGAGGTCCAAGCCGGAACCGTGGTGGAGCTACCAGCAGGGACGAGGGGTCCAGTGTCACCCTGCCTGGCCACCCACCCTGGGTACCAGCCTCAGTGGGCCATCAGCCTCCCTCCACGCTGCCGAAGCGGACGGTGAAACTGCAACGTTGCGCACGATTACTGTTTGTTTTGGAGACTTCGCTGTTTTTCTTCCTGTAAACCCTTTATCGTTCTGATGCCAAGCAGAAGCATGCTGAAGCATTTGGATTTCATTTTCTTGCGGCGGGGGAGCGTGCAGACAGAGGGCTGTGGATCGGCCCCCACTCAATCTCGTTAAGTGCATTAATTGCGTACAAAGTAAAGTTCCTCCCAAACATTTCAGCATTGGAACGGCCTTTATGTTTTAGCCTTAAATGAAAACACTTAGGCGACGTCTTTAGCCCCATATAACTGGAGTCTTTTATAAATTGTTTTAACTTTGATTAAAACAAACTAATTGAGAAATATACACACACACTTGCGCACACATTTATATACACTTTCAAACCTTAAATGCCACCTACGTGAAATAAATAGCAACAGTTACACATACTGCATTGATCCCCATGGAGAAATTCTCTTTACTCCTCCCCCAACTTGCTATCTGTAGGTGAGAGTGAGCTGACCGTTAAGGGCAGCCACCCGTAGCAGCACACAGGGAGCTGGAAGTTAAGGGTCTTGCTCAAAGGGTCGCAGATGCACCAAGGCTAGGCTCAAACCAGCAACCTTCTGACGACAACCACTGAGCCGCAATCTGTCAGAGGAGCAGAACTTGAGTATAAAAAGAGGAAGGAGTCAGAAGCAGGGTGGCCTGGTCAGATGAGGTGATGTTTCCCCAAGGAACACCCAGAAACACTGAAAAAAAACCCAGACAGCACAGAGGCAAATAAATCCCACCTCTGCATGAACTGCTGAGCAGAGACATCGAGAGATTAGCTCCAAACAAAGGATCAGCGTTACACCAAGGGTCTCCCGCTCCACAGAAAACACACATTCATCCCAATGGGATTGTCCCAGATGAAAAACGTGTCACTGAAATGCAGGGCAACGCTCCTGTTACTGGGCTGCTTGGCTGCGCTCTTCTCTTGCCAGTCTCCCTCTGGGGCCAGAGGTTGACTTCATCTGGTTACACCAGCAACTGGAGTTACCAATGCAGCTTACACCAAATGAACAAACAGCGTCTAGTCAAAACAGTCTCAATGCGAGTCAGCAGGGAATAAGAGACCCTAATCATATGGGGGTGCAAATTTTTAATTCGTGCACAATGTAAAGCAGTGGCTGTAGTAGTGTTAGGTTGTCATAGATTCCTCTCTAAGAGCCAGAGACACTAACATCCCATTTATATCATGGCAGCTTAATGGTTAGGGAAGTGCATTTGTAATTGAAAGATTGCAGGTTTGAATCTCTAACCAGCAAGGTGCCACTGAGGTACCCTGAGCAAGATACCGCCCCCAAGCGCTGCTGCCTGGTCGCTGAATTACTGTAGCTGCCCCCTGCTATGCACATATGGGTTAAATGCAGAGAACGCATTTCGTTGTTGTGTGCTGTGGTGTGTCACCAATGACAATTGAACACTAAATCCTAAAAAAAAAATGTTTTGAATCGGAGCCACGTCCTCATTAACACAAATAGGCTCTCATACAGATGGAACAAACCAGGACAATCACTACTGAACACGTTGAAAGAATGTGCTACATTTTACTGTTATTAACCTTGTCTCTCTAAGGACGTGCCCCAAATGTAGCTGGATTTATTTTCATCTACTCATTTCTATTTTGTTTGTTTTTAGAACTATTTTATTTCTTCACCAACTGACTGAATATTTGTTGTTTTAGTCATCCCAAAGAAACTGGAACCCTGAGTGGCGTTTAGATGTTTTGAGACTCCTGTGTAACAGGTACAGGTGTCATGGTTGCTTGCTCATGTATTTTGTTGGTGTTGCTTGAAAACCTTTGAGAACTAACTAATAAGATAAACAGGCATGTTTTAAGGTATAGCATACTGGACAGTGAGCAGCCATTCCTGTGTGTGAGCTGTATATCAAACTTTAACTGTTTATTGCACTGTGCATGATTAAAATGACAATAAAGACCTACTTAACTTTACTTGACTGTGTTTCATTTTTTCCATATTTGCACATTGTGTTAAACTGCTGTCGTATCGCCCTGGAACCTGCAGTGACCAGAGCTGATGTTCCATACAGTGACCAGAGCTGATGTTCCATACATACGCGCCTCTGAAAGAGAATCTGGAACTGTTTCATTCGCTCTGCTGAAGCTGGTCATTCAGCAAGATCAAAGACTATGTGATTGTTGTTGGCTGAAGAAATAAAGTAAATTAATCAAGCCTACATATTAGAATAATGAAAAACATTCAAACATTCCTACTGCATGTTAATTACATTTAACCCCAGAGTTTTTCATTGCATCCTACTGTATTATGAAAATTCTTCTGCTCATACAGTATAGTATCTTTGCATGATACAAATGTTTATTAGTATATTATGTATTTCATCTGTCAACCTATCAGCCTCTAAATGCAGTTGACAGTTTCCAGACAACTGGCTGATTAACTGCACCCGCTTATCATTACTATATATCTTCAATATCAGCATTGTCTTTTGCCATATTGTGAGGTATGGCAAGTTTCTCCATATTGACCATTCTTCCCATTATGATTTCTGACTATTTTTGACTTCCTCTGTGGTTCTGAGTTCCTGCCCATGTTCTCTGACTTCAATTTACACTTAGCAATTTGGATTTGGTTTTCTCTCTGTTCCTGTTATGACTCCTGCCAGTTTTTCTGGTTTCGATTCTTGGATTGTGCTTTGACTGGACATGGATCCAACACATGGATCCAGACCCCATTCATCACAATGTAAATACTTAAAATTGTAAGGCTACCATTATCCAGTTACCACTAACTGTGCCTTTTATCATTTAAAATGATAAAGTGCTAGACACTGTTTTACCACAGTAACAAAACCAATTAAACATTAAAAATGATAAAATATACTGACTGGTTAACAATCTAATTCTCAATTCTATCAGGTTGATTTGAGCAAGAAAAATAGTTACAGTTGTCAACCCATGCAGGATGTACTTCATCGTTTCTCCCTACGCTGCTGTCACCTTGCTCAGGATAAGAGGTTGGATAATGGATGGATGGATGGATGGATGGA